>CM069551.1:6990000-7005000 GCA_035773235.1 Eospalax fontanierii
CCCTAAACCTAACCCTAACCCTAACTCTAACCCTAAACCTAAACCTAACCCTAAACCTAACCCAAACCCTTAGCTTAACCCTAACCATAACCCTAACCCTAACCCTAACCCTAACCATAACCCAAACCTAACCCTAACTCAAACCCTAACTCTAACCCTAAGCCTAAAACTAACCCTAATCCAAACCAAACCCTACCCCTAACCCTAACCCTAAAACAAACGCTGAACCTAACCCTAACCCTAACCCTAATTCTTACCCAAACCCAAACGCTCACCCTAACCCTAATCCTAAACCTAACCCAAACCCAAACCCTAACCCTAACCCTAACCCTAATCCTAACCCTAACGAAAACCCTAACCCTAACCCTAACCATAACCATAACCCTAACACAAAACCTAACCCTAACCCTAAACCAAAACCTAACGCTAACCCTAACGCTTACCCTAACCATAACCCTCGCCCTAACCCTAATCCTAAACCTAACCAAAACCAAAACCCTAAACCTAACCCTAACCCTAACCCTAACCCTAACCCAAACGCTATCCCTAACCATAACCATAACCCTAAGTCAAACCCTAAACCTAACCCTAACCCTAAACGAAAACCTAACCCTAACCTTAACCCTAACCCTAAACCAAAACCTAACCCTCACCCTAACCCTTGCCCAAACCCTAACCCTAACCCTAACACAAACACTAATCCTAACCTTGACACCTAACCCTAACCCTAACCCTAACTCTAACCCGAACCTTAACCCTAACCCAAACCCTAACCCTAACCCTAACCATAACCATAAACCTAACACAAAACCTAACCCTAACCCTAAACCAAAACCTAACCCTAACCCTAACGCTTACCCTAACCATAACCCTCGCACTAACCCTAATCCTAAACCTAACCAAAACCAAAACCCTAAACCTAACCCTAACCCTAACCCTAACCCTAACCCAAACGCTATCCCTAACCATAACCACAACCCTAAGTCAAACCCTAAACCTAACCCTAACCCTAAACGAAAACCTAACCCTAACCTTAACCCTAACCCTAAACCAAAACCTAACACTCACCCTAACCCTTGCCCAAACCCTAACCCTAACCCTAACACAAACACTAATGCTAACTTTGACACCTAACCCTAACCCTAACCCTAACTCTAACCCGAACCTTAACCCTAACCCAAATCCTAACCCTAACCCTAACCCTTACCCAAACCCAAACCCTCACCCTAACCCTAATCCTACCCTAAAGGAACCCTAACCCTAACCCTAACCCTAACCCAAACCCAAAACCTAACTCTAAGTTTAACCCTAACCCAAACCGAAACCCTAACCCTAAGCCAAACCCTACACCTAACCCTAACCCTAAACCAAAACCTAACCCTAAACCTAACCCTTACCCTAACCCTAACCCTAACACAAACCGTAACGCTAACCCTATCCCTAACCCTCACATAAACCCAAACCCTCACCCTAACCCTAAACCTAACCCTAACACAAACCGAAACCCAATCCATCACCCTAATCCTATCCCTAACCCTATCCATAACCCTAACCCTAACCATAACCGAAACCCTAAACCAATCCCTAACCCTAAACCTAACCCTAAACCTAAACCTAACCCTAACCCTAAACCAAACCCTAAACTTTACCCTAATCATAACACTAACCCCTAACCCAATCCCTAACCCTTACAGTAAACCTAAACCTATTTTAAACCGTAACCCTAAAACTATCATTAACCCTAACGCAAAACCTAATCCTAACCCTAACTCTAAACCTAACCCTAACCCAAACCCAAACCCTAACTCTAATCGTAACCCTAACCCAAACCCAAACCCTAAACCTAAACCTAAACCTAACCCTAACCCAAACCCAAACCCTAACCCTAACCCTAACCCTAATCGAAACGCTAACCCTAACCCAAACACTAACCCTAACCCTAACCCAAACCCTAACCCTAAACCTAACACCAAACATAATCCTAACCCTAATCCTAAACGTAATCCGAACCCAAACCCAAACCCTAACCTAAACCCTAACCCTAACCCTAACACTAACCCAAACCCTAACCCAAACCCTAACCTAATCCTAATCCTAAACCTAACTCTAACCCAAAGCCAATCCCTCACCCTAACCCTAACCCTAACCCTAAACCAAACGCTAATCCTAACCCTAACCCTAAATCGAACCCTAACCGTAACCCTAACCCTGACACCTAACCCTAACTCTAATCCAAACCCTAACTCTAACTCGAAACTTAACCCTAACACAAATACTAACCCTAACCCTAACCCTAACACCAACCCTGACGCCTAACCCTAACTCTAACCCTAACCCTAAGTCTAAACCGAAACTGAACCCTAACCCAAATACTAACCCTAACCCTAACCGAAACCTTAAACCAAAACCTAACCCCAACCCTAACCCTTGTCCTAACCCTAACGCTAACCAAACCCTAACACTAACCCTAACACTAACCCAATCCTAACCCTGACCATAACCCTAACCCAAACCCTAACCCTAAATCTAACCCTAAACCTAAACCTAACCCTAACCGTAACACTAACCCTAACCCTAATCCAAACCCTAACCCTAACCCAAACCCTAACCCAATCCTAACCCTAACCCTAACACAAACCCAAACCCTAGCCCCTACCATAACGCTAACCCAAACCCAAACCCAAACCCAAACACAAACCCTAACCCTCACACAAACCCTAACCCTAACCCCACACCTTCCGCTAACCCAAACCCAAACCCTAACCCTAAAGCTAACAATAACCAAAACCCAAACCCTAACCGTACCACTAACCCTAACAATAACCCTAACCCAAACCCAAACCCTAACACTAACACTACCCCTAACCCTAAGCCAAACATAAACCCTAACCTTAATCCTAAACAAAACCCAAACCCTAACCCTAACCTTAATCCTAACATTAACCCAAACAAAAACCTTAACCCAAACCCAAACCCAAACCTTAACCCTAACCCCACCCCTACCGCTAACCCAAACCCTAATCCTAAACCTAACCATAACCCTAAGCCTAACCCTAACAAAAAAACCAAACCCTAAACCTAACCGTAACCATAACACAAACCCTAACCCTAATCCTAACCCTAAGCCTAAACCAAAACCTAACCCTAACCCTAACCGTTACCCTAACTCTAACCCTAACCCTAACCCAAACCCTAACGCTAACCCTAACCCTAAACCTTACCCAAACCCTTACATAAACACAAACCCTCACCCTAACACTAAACGTAACCCTAACCAAAACACAAACCCTAAACCAAACCCAAACGATCACCCTAATCCTAACGCTAACCCTAACCCTAACCCAAACCCTAACCCTAACCCTAACCTTAAACGTATCCCTAACCCTAACCCTAACCCTAACCGTAACCCTAACCCTGAACCCAAACCTTACCCTACCACTACCCCTTCCCCTAACTCTAACCCTAACCCAAACCCTAACGCTAACCCTAACCCTAACCCTTACATAAACCCAAACCCTCACCCTAACACTAAACATAACCCTAACCAAAACCCAAACCCTAAACCAAACCCAAACCATCACCCTAATCCTAACCCTAACCCTAACCCAAACACTAACCCTAACCCTAACCCTAAACCTATCCCTAACCCTAACCCTAAACCTAACCGTAACCCTAAAACAAACCCTAACCCTAAACCTAACCCTAAACCTAAACCTAACCCTAACTCAAACCCTAAACCTAACCCTAACACTAACCCTAACCCTAACCCAAACGCTAACCCTAACCCAAACCCTAACCCTAACCCTAACCCAAACCCTAAACCTAACCCTAACACTAACCCTAACCCTAACCCAAACGCTAACCCTAACCCAATCCCTAACCCTAACCCTAACCCTAACCCTAACACAAACCCTAACCCTAAGGCTAACTCTAACCCTAACGCAAACCCTAAATCTAAACCTAACCCTAAAACTAACCCTAACCCAAACCAAACCCTAACCTTACCCTAATCCTAACACTAACCCCTAACACAAACCCTAACCCTAAAAATAAACCAATACCTAACCCAAACCGTAACCCTAAATCAAACACTAACCCTAACCCAAATCCTAATCCTAACCCTAACCCTAAACCTAACCTAACCCAAACCTTAACCCTAAACCTAAGCCTAACCCATACCCAAACCCTAACTCTAATCGTAACCCTAACCCAAACCGAAACCCTAACCCTAACCCTAACCCTAACCCAAACCCTAAACCAAACCCTAACCCTAACCCTAACCCTAACCCTAAACCTAACCCTAACCCAAACCCTAAACCAAACCCTACCCTAAACCTTACCCTAACCCTAACCCTAACCCTAACACTAAACGTAACCAGAACCCAAGACCTAATCATAACCCTAATCCTAACCCTAAACCTAACCCTCTGCCAAATCCTAACCCTAACCCAAACCTTAAACCTAACCCTAAAAGAAACGCTAACCCTAACCCTAAACCTAACCCGAACCCTAACCCTAACCCTAACCCTAATCCTAACCCTAACCCTAACCCGAACACTAACCCTAATCCTAACCCTCATCCTAACACTAACCCAAATTCTAACCCTAACCCAAACACTAACCGTAACCGTAACCCAAACCCTAACCCTATCCCTAACATTAAACATAATCCTAACCCTAATCCTAAACCTAACCCGAACCCAAACCCAAATCCTAACCCAAACCCTAACCCTAACACTAACCCTCTAACCCTAACCCTAACCCTAATCCTAACCCCTAACCCTAACCCTAACCCAAACCCTAAACCAAACCCTAACCCTAAACCTAACCCTAAACCTAAACCTAACCCTAACCCTAAACCAAACCCTAAACTTTCCTAATCATAACACTAACCCGTAACCCAAACCCTAACCCTTACAATAAACCTAAACCTATTTTAAACCGTAACCCTAAAACTATCATTAACCCTAACCCAAAACCTAATCCTAACCCTAACCCTAAACCTAACCCTAACGCAAACCTTAACCCTAAACCTAACCCTAACCCAAACCCAAACCCTAACTCTAATCGTAACCCTAACCCAAACCCAAACCCTAACACTAACCCTAACCCAAACCCTAAACCAAACCCTAACCCTAAACCTAACCCTAAACCTAAACCTAACCCTAACCCAAACCCAAACTCTAACCCGAACCCTAACCCTAACCGAAAGGCTAACCCTAACCCAAACACTAACCCTAACCCTAACCCAAACCCTAACACTAAACCTAGCACTAAACATAATCCTAACCCTAATCCTAAACGTAATCCGAACCCAAACTCAAACCCTAACCTAAACACTAACCCTAACCCTAACACTAACCCAAACCCTAACCCAAACCCTAACCTAATCCTAATCCTAACCCTAACCCTAACCCAAACCCTAAATCTAACCCAAAGCCAATCCTTCACCCTAACCCTAACCCTAACCCTAACCCTAATTCTTACCCAAACCCAAACGCTCACCCTAACCCTAATCCTAAACCTAACCCAAAACCAAACCCTAACCCTAACCCTAATCCTAACCCTAACGAAAACCCTAACCCTAACCCTAACCATAACCATAACCCTAACACAAAACCTAACCCTAACCCTAAACCAAAACCTAACCCTAACCCTAACGCTTACCCTAACCATAACCCTCACCCTAACCCTAATCCTAAACCTAACCAAAACCAAAACCCTAAACCAAACCCTAACCCTAACACTAACCCTAACCCAAAAGCTATCCCTAACCATAACCATAACCCTAAATCAAACCCTAAACCTAACCCTAACCCTAAACCAAAACCTAAACCTCACCCTAACCCTTGCCCAAACCCTAACCCTAACCCTAACACAAACACTAATGCTAACCTTGACACCTAACCCTAACCCTAACCCTAACTCTAACCCGAACCTTAAACCTAACCCAAATCCTAACCCTAACCCTAACCCTTACCCAATCCAAACCCTCACCCTAACCCTAATCCTACCCTAAAGGAACCCTAACCCTAACCCTAACCCTAACCCAAAATCAAAACCTAACTCTAAGTTTAACCCTAACCCAAACCGAAACCCTAACCCTAAACCTAATTCAAACCCTAAACCTAACCCTAACCCTAACCCTAAACCTAACCCTAACCCTAAGTCTAACCCTAAACCTAACACTAACCCTAAACCTAACCCAAACCCTTAGCTTAACCCTAACCCTAACCCTAACCCTAACCCTAACCCTAACCCAAACCTAACCCTAACTCTAACCCTAACTCTAACCCTAACCCTAAAATTAACCCTAACCCTAAAACAAACCATGAACCTAACCCTAACCCTAATCCTAACCCTAATTCTTACCCAAACCCAAACACTCAGCCTAACCCTAATCCTAAACCTAACCCAAACCCAAACCCTAACCCTAACCCTAATCCTAACCCTAACCAAAACCCTAACCCTAACCCTAACCATAACCATAACCCTAACCCAAAACCTAACCCTAACCCTAACCCTAAACCAAAACCTAACCCTAACCCTAACCCTTACCCTAACCGTAACCCTCACCCTAACCCTAATCCTAAACCTAACCCAAACCCAAACCCTAACCCTAACCCTAATCCTAACCCTAACCCAAACGCTAACCCTAACCATAACCATAACCCTAAGCCAAACCCTAAACATAACCCTAGCCCTAAACCAAAACCTAACCCTAACCCTAACCCTTATCCTAACCCTAACCCTAACCCAAACCGTAACGCTAACCCTAACCCTAACCCTTACATAAATCCAAACCCTCACCCTAACCCTAAACCTAACCCTAACCCAAACCCAAACCCTAACCCAAACCCAAACAATCACCCTAATCCTAACCCTAACCCTAACCCTAACCCTAACCCAAACCTTAACCCTAAACCTAGCACTAAACATAATCCTAACCCTAACCCTAAACATCATCCGAACCCAAACCCAAACCCTAACCCAAAACCTAACTCTAACCCTAACACTAACCCAAACCCTAAACCACACCCTAATCTAATCCTAATCCTAACCCTAACCCTAACCCAAAGCCAATCCCTCACCATCACCCTAACCCTAACCCTAACCCAAACCCTAATCCTAACCCTAACCCTAAAACTAACCCTAACCCTAACCCTGACACGTAACCCTAAATCTAACCCTAACCCTAACTCTAAATCGAAACTTAACCCTAACCCAAATCCTAACCCTAACCCTAACTCTAACCCCAACCCTGACACCTAACACTAACTCTAACCCTAACCCTAACTCTAACCCGAAACTGAACCCTAACCCAAATACTAACCCTAAACTTAACCCTAAGCCAAACCCTAAACCTAAACCTAACCCTAACCCTAACCCTTGCCCTAACCCTAACTCTAATCCTAACCCTAACCCTAACCCAAACACTAAGCCTAACCCTAACCCTAATCCTAACCCTAACCCAAACGCTAACCCTAACCCAAACACTAACCCTAATCCTAACCCAAACCCTAACCCTATCCCTAACATTAAACATAATCCTAACATTAACCCTAAACCTAACCGGAAACGAAACCCAAATCCTAACCCAAACCCTAACCCTTACCCTAACACTAACCCTCTAACCCTAACCCTAACCCTAACCCAAATCCTAACCCTAACCCTAACCAAAACCCTAACTCTAACCCAAAGCCAATCCCTCACCCTAACCCTAACCCTAACCCTAACCCAAACCCTAATCCTAACCCTAACCCTAAACCTAACCCTAACCCTAACCCTAAACCTGACACGTAACCCTAACTCTAACCATAACCCTAACTCTAACCCGAACCTTAACCCTAACCCAAATCCTAACCATAATTCTAACCCTAACCCTAACCCTGACACCTAACTCTAAATCTAACCGTAACCGTAACTCTAACCCGAACCTTAACCCTAACCCAAATCCTAACCCTAACCCTAACCCTTACCCACACCCAAACCCTCACCCTAACCCTAATCCTACCCTAAAGGAAACTCTAACCCTAACCCTAACCCTAACCCAAACCCACACCCTAACTCTAACTTTAACCCTAACCCAAACCCAAACGCACACCCTAACCCTAATCCTAAACCTAACCCAAAACCAAACCCTAACCCTAACCCTAATCCTAACCCTAACCAAAACCCTAACCCTAACCCTAACCATAACCATAATCCTAACCCAAAACCTAACCCTAACCCTAACCCTAACCCTAACCCAAACCCTAACCCTAACCATAACCATAACCCTAAGCCAAACCCTACACCTAACCCTAACCCTAAACCAAAACCTAACCCTAAACCTAACCCTTACCCTAACCCTAACCCTAACACAAACCGAAACGCTAACCCTATCCCTAACCCTTACATAAACCCAAACCCTCACCCTAACCCTAAACCTAACCCTAACACAAACCGAAACCCAATCCATCACCCTAATCCTAACCCTAACCCTATCCCTAACCCTAACCCTAACCATAACCGAAACCCTAAACTAATCCCTAACCCTAAACCTAACCCTAAACCTAAACCTAACCCTAACCCTAAACCAAACCCTAAACTTTACCCTAATCATAACACTAACCCCTAACCCAATCCCTAACCCTTACAGTAAACCTAAACCTATTTTAAACCGTAACCCTAAAACTATCATTAACCCTAACGCAAAACCTAATCCTAACCCTAACTCTAAACCTAACCCTAACCCAAACCCAAACCCTAACTCTAATCGTAACCCTAACCCAAACCCAAACCCTAACCCTAACCCTAACCCTAACCCAAACCCTAAACCAAACCCTAACCCTAAACCTAACCCTAAACCTAAACCTAAACCTAACCCTAACCCAAACACTAACCCTAACCCTAACCCAAACCCTAACCCTAAACCTAGCACTAAACATAATCCTAACCCTAATCCTAAACAGAATACGAACCCAAACCCAAACCCTAACCTAAACCCTAACCCTAACCCTAACACTAACCCAAACCCTAACCCAAACCCTAACCTAATCCTAATCCTAACCCTAACCCTAACCCAAACCCTAACTCTAACCCAAAGCCAATCCCTCACCCTAACCCTAACCCTAACCCAAACGCTAATCCTAACCCTAACCCTAAATCTAACCCTAACTGTAACCCTAACCCTGACACCTAACCCTAACTCTAATCCAAACCCTAACTCTAACTCGAAACTTAACCCTAACACAAATACTAACCCTAACCCTAACCCTAACCCCAACCCTGACGCCTAACCCTAACTCTAACCCTATCCCTAAGTCTAACCCGAAACTGAACCCTAACCCAAATACTAACCCTAACCCTAACCCTAACCGAAACCTTAAACCAAAACCTAACCCCAACCCTAACCCTTGTCCTAACCCTAACGCTAACCAAAACCTAACACTAACCCTAACACTAACCCAATCCTAACCCTGACCCTAACCCTAACCCAAACCCTAACCCTAAATCTAACCCTAAACCTAAACCTAACCCTAACCGTAACACTAACCCTAACCCTAACCCAAACCCTAACCCTAACCCAAACCCTAACCCAATCCTAACCCTAACCCTAACACAAACCCAAACCCTAACCCCTACCATTACCCTAACCCAAACCCAAACCCAAACCCAAACACAAACCCTAACCCTCACACAAACCCTAACCCTAACCCCACACCTTCCGCTAACCCAAACCCAAACCCTAACCCTAAAGCTAACAATAACCAAAACCCAAACCCTAACCGTACCACTAACCCTAACAATGACCCTAACCCAAACCCAAACCCTAACACTAACACTACCCCTAACCCTAAGCCAAACATAAACCCTAACCTTAATCCTAAACAAAACCCAAACCCTAACCCTAACCTTAATCCTAACATTAACCCAAACAAAAACCTTAACCCAAACCCAAACCCAAACCTTAACCCTAACCCCACCCCTACCGCTAAACCAAACCCTAATCCTAAACCTAACCATAACCCTAAGCCTAACCCTAACAAAAAAACCAAACCCTAAACCTAACCATAACCCTAACCCAAACCCTAACCCTAATCCTAACCCTAAGCCTAAACTAAAACCTAACCCTAACCCTAACCGTTACCCTAACTATAACCCTAACCCTAACCCAAACCCTAACGCTAACCCTAACCCTAAACCTTACCCAAACCCTTACATAAACCCAAAACCCTCACCCTAACACTAAACCTAACCCTAACCAAAACACAATCCCTAAACCAAACCCAAACGATCACCCTAATCCTAACTCTAACCCTAACCCAAACCCTAACCCTAACCCTAACCTTAAACGTATCCCTAACCCTAACCCTAACCCTAACCGTAACCCTTACCCTGAACCCAAACCTTACCCTAACACTAACCCTTACCGTAACTCTAACCCTACCCGAAACCCTAACGCTAACCCTAACCCTAACACTTACATAAACCCAAACCCTCACCCTAACACTAAACCTAACCCTAACCAAAACCCAAACCCTAAACCAAACCGAAACCATCAGCCTAATCCTAACCCTAACCCTAACCCAAACACTAACCCTAACCCTATCCCTAAACCTATGCCTAACCCTAACCCTAAACCTAACCGTAACCCTAAAACAAACCCTAACCCTAAACCTAAACCTAACCCTAACCCAAACCCTAAACCTAACCCTAACACTAACCGTAACCCTAACCCAAACGCTAACCCTAACCCAAACTCTAACCCTAACCCTAACCCAAACCCTAAACCTAACCCTAACACTAACCCTAACCCTACCCAAACGCTAACCCTAACCCAATTCCTAACCCTAACCCTAACCCTAACCCTAACACAAACCCTAACCCTAAGGCTAACTCTAACCCTAACGCAAACCCTAAATCTAAACCTAACCCTAAAACTAACCCTAACCCAAACCAAACCCTAACCTTACCCTAATCCTAACACTAACCCCTAACACAAACCCTAACCCTAAAAATAAACCAATACCTAACCCAAACCGTAACCCTAAATCAAACACTAACCCTAACCCAAATCCTAATCCTAACCCTAACCCTAAACCTAACCTAACCCAATCCTTAACCCTAAACCTAAGCCTAACCCATACCCAAACCCTAACTCTAATCGTAACCCTAACGCAAACCGAAACCCTAACCCTAAACCTAACCCTAACCCAAACCCTAAACCAAACCCTAATCCTAACCCTAACCCTAACCCTAAACCTAACCCTAATCGTAACCCTCACCCAAACCCTACCCTAAACCTTACCCTAACCCTAACCCTAACCCTAACCCTAACACTAAACGTAACCAGAACCCAAGACCTAATCATAACCCTAATCCTAATCCTAAACCTAACCCTCTGCCAAATCCTAACCCTAACCCAAACCTTAAACCTAACCCTAAAAGAAACGCTAACCCTAACCCTAAACCTAACCCTAACCCTAACCCTAACCCTAACCCTAATCCTAACCCTAACCCTAACCCGAACACTAACCCTAACTCTAACCCTAATCCTAACACTAACCCAAACTCCAACCCTCACCCAAACACTAACCGTAACCCTAACCCAAACCCTAACCCTATCCCTAACATTAAACATAATCCTAACCCTAACCCGAACCCAAACCCAAATCCTAACCCAAACCCTAACCCTAACACTAACCCTCTAACCCTAACCCTAACCCTAATCCTAACCCCTAACCCTAACCCTAACCCAAACCCTAAACCAAACCCTAACCCTAAACCTAACCCTAACCCTAAACATAACCCTAACCCTAAACCAAACCCTAAACTTTAAACTAATCATAACACTAACCCGTAACCCAAACCCTAACCCTTACAAAAAACCTAAACCTATTTTAAACCGTAACCCTAAAACTATCATTAACCCTAACCCAAAACCTAATCCTAACCCTAACCCTAAACCTAACCCTAACGCAAACCTTAACCCTAAACCTAACCCTAACCCAAACCCAAACACTAATCGTAACCCTAACGCAAACGCAAACCCTAACCCTAACCCTAACCCAAACCCTAAACCAAACCCTAACCCTAAACCTAACCCTAAACCTAAACCTAACCCTAACCCAAACCCAAAATCTAACCCTAACCGTAACCCTAACCGAAAGGCTAACCCTAACCCAAACACTAACCCTAACCCTAACCCAAACCCTAACCCTAAACCTAGCACTAAACATAATTCTAACCCTAATCCTAAAAGTAATCCGAACCCAAACCCAAACCCTAACCTAAACACTAACCCTAACCCTAACACTAACCCAAACCCTAACCCAAACCCTAACCTAATCCTAATCCTAACCCTAACCCTAAACCAAACCCTAACTCTAACCCAAAGCCAATCCCTCACCCTAACCCTAACCCTAACCCTAACCCTAACCCTAAAGCAAATGCTAATCCTAACCCTAACCCTAAATCTAACCCTAACCGTAACCCTAACACTGACACGTAACCCTAACTCTAATCCAAACCCTAACTCTAACTCGAACCTTAACCCTAACCCAAAACCTAACCCTAACCCTAACCCTAACCCCAACCCTGACACCTAACCCTTACTCTAAGCCTAGCCCTAACTCTAACCCAAACCCTAAACCTAATCCTAACCCAAACCCTAACATTAACTCTAACCTCACCCTAACCCAAACCCTAAACCTAACCCTAACCCTAACCCTAACCCTAACCCTAACACTAACCCTAACCGTAACCCTAATCCTAACTCTAACCGTAAACCTAACCCTAACCCTAACCCTCACCCAAACCCTAATCCTGAACCTAACCCTAACCCTAACCCTAACACTAAACCTAACCAGAACCCAAAACCTAATCATAACCCTAATCCTAACCCTAGCCCTAACCCTCTGCCAAATCCTAACACAAACCCAAACCTTAAACCGAAGCCTAAAGGCAACCCTAACCCTAACCCTAACCCTAACATAACCCTAACCCTAAACCTAACCCTAACCCTAACCCAAACCCTATCACTAAACGTTACCCTAACCCCTAACCCCCAACCCCGAAATCTAATCCTAACCCTAAACCAAACCATAACCCTAACCCTAATCCTAAAACAAACCCAAACCCTAACACTAACACTACCCCTAACCCTAATCCAAACCAAACCCTAACCCTAAACCTAATCCAACCCTAACCCTAACCCTAAATCTAACCGTAACCCTAAACTTAACGGTAACCCTAACCCTAACCCTAACCCTAACCTTAACCCAAACCTAACCCTAACCCTAACCCAAACCCTATCACTAAAACTTACCCTAACCCCTAACCCCGAAATCTAACCCTAACCCTAAACCAAACCATAACCCTAACCCTAACCCTAAAACAAACCCAAACCCTAACACTAACACAACCCCTAACCCTAATCCAAACCAAACCCTAACCCTAAACCTAATCCAACGCTAACTCTAACCCTAAACCTAACCGTAACCCTAAACTTAACGCTAACCCTAACCCTAACCCTAACCCTAACCCTAACCCTAACCCTAACCCTAACCCAAATCTAACCCTAACCCTAACCCAAACCCTAACACTAAACGTAACCCTAACCATTTCCCTAACCCTAATCCTAACCCTAAACCTAACCCTCTGCCAAACCCTAATCCTAACCCTAAACCTAACCCTAGCCCTAAACGAAACCCTTACACTAACCGTAACCCTAACCCTAACTCTAAAAGAAACCCTAACCCTAACCCGAACACTAACCCTAACCCAAACACAAATCTTAACCCTAACCCTAACACTAACACTAACCCTCTAAACCTAACCCAAACGATAACCCTAACCCTAACCCTAACCCAAACTCAAACCCTAACCCTAACACTAACCTTAACCCTAACCTTAACCCAAACCCTAATTCTAACCCAAAGCCAATCCCTCACCCTATCCCAACCCTAACCGTAAACCTAACACTAACCCTAACTCTTAACCTGAAACCTAACCATAACCCTAACCCTAACACTAATCCTAATCCTAACCGTAACCCTAACCCTAACACAAACCCTAACCCTAACCCTAACCCTAACCCAAACCAAATCCTAAACCTAACCTTAACCCTAACCCTACTTCTAACTCATATCCAAATCCTAACCCTAACACTAACCCTAAACCTAACTCTAACACTAATCCTAACCCTAACCCTAACCCTAACCCTAACCCTAACCCTAACCCAAACCCTAACCCTAACACTAACCAAAACCCTAATACTAATCCTAATCCTAACCCTAACCCTAACACTAATCTTAACCCTAACAGTAAACCTAACCCTAACCCAAACCCTAACCCTAACTCTAACCCTAAACCTAACCCAAACCCTAAACCTAAACCTAAACATAACCCTAAAACTACCCTACCCTAAACCTAACTCTAACCCTAAACCTAACCCAAACCCTAAACCTAAACCTAACCATAACGATAAGCCTAACCCTAACCCTAACCCTACCAAATCATAACCCAAAACCTAACACTAACCCTAACCTAAACCCTAACCCTAACCCTAACCATAACGATAAGCCTAAACCTAACCCTAACCCAAACCCAAACTCTAACCCCAACCCTAACCCTAACCCAAAACCAAACCTTAACCCTATCGCTAACCCTAACCCTAACCCTAACCCAAATCTTAACTCTAACCCTAACCCTAACACTAACCCTAAACCAAAACCTAAACCTAACCCTAACCCTTGCCCTAACCCCAACCCTAACCCAAACACGAACTCTAACGCTAACCTTGACACCTAAACCTAACCCTAACACTAACCCTAACTCTAACACGAACCTTAACCCTAACTCAAATCCTAACCCTAACTGTAACCCTTATCCAAACCCATACCCTCACCCTAACCCTAACAATTACCCTAACACTAAACCAAACCCAAACCCTAAATGTAACCCTAAACCAAACCCTAACTCTATCCCTAAACCTAAACATAATCCTAACACTAA
>CM069551.1:7022500-7030000 GCA_035773235.1 Eospalax fontanierii
CTAAACCTAACCAGAAACCAAAACCTAATCATAACCCTAATCCTAACCCTAGCCCTAACCCTCTGCCAAATCCTAACACTAACCCAAACCTTAAACCTAAGCCTAAAGGCAACCCTAACCCTAACCCTAACCCTAACATAACCCTAACCCTAAACCTAACCCTAACCCTAACCCAAACCCTATCACTAAACCTTACCTTAACCCCTAACCCCTAACCCCGAAATCTAATCCTAACCCTAAACCAAACCATAACCCTAACCCTAATCCTAAAACAAACCCAAACCCTAACACTAACACTACCCCTAACCCTAATCCAAACCAAACCCTAACCCTAAACCTAATCCAACCCCTAACCCTAACCCTAAATCTAACCGTAACCCTAAACTTAACGGTAACCCTAACCCTAACCCTAACCCTAACCTTAACCCAAACCCTATCACTAAAACTTACCCTAACCCCTAACCCCGAAATCTAACCCTAACCCTAAACCAAACCATAACCCTAACCCTAACCCTAAAACAAACCCAAACCCTAACACTAACACAACCCCTAACCCTAATCCAAACCAAACCCTAACCCTAAACCTAATCCAACACTAACTCTAACCCTAAACCTAACCGTAACCCTAAACTTAACGCTAACCCTAACCATAACCCTAACCCTAAACCTAACCCTAACCCTAACCCAAATCTAACCCTAACCCTAACCCAAACCCTAACACTAAACGTAACCCTAACTATTACCCTAACCCTAATCCTAACCCTAAACCTAACCCTCTGCCAAACCCTAATCCTAACCCTAAACCTAACCCTAGCCCTAAACCAAATCCTAACACTAACCGTAACCCTAACACTAACTCTAAAACAAACCCTAACCCTAACCCGAACACTAACCCTAACCCAAACACAAATCTTAATCCTAACCCTAACACTAACACTAACCCTCTAAACCTAACCCAAACGATAACACTAAACCTAACCCTAACCCAAACCCTAACGCTAACCCTAACACTAACCCTAACCCTAACCTTAACCCAAACCCTAATTCTAACCCAAAGCCAATCCCTCACCCTAACCCTAACCCTAACTGTAAACCTAACACTAACCCTAACTCTAAACCTGAAACCTAACCCTAACCCTAACCCTAACGCTAATCCTAATCCTAACCCTAACCCTAACCCTAACACAAACCCTAACCCTAACCCTAACCCTAACCCAAACCAAACCCTAAACCTAACCTTAACCCTAACCCTACATCTAACTCATATCCAAATTCTAACCCTAACACTAACCCTAAACCTAACTCTAACCCTAATCCTAACCCTAACCCTAACCCTAACCCTAACCCTAACCCTAACGCAAACCCTAACCCTAACACTAACCAAAACCCTAACTCTAACCCTAAGCCTAACCCTAACACTAACCCTAACAGTAAACATAACCCTAACCCAAACCCTAATACTAATCCTAACCCTAACCCTAACCCTAGCACTAATCTTAACCCTAACAGTAAACCTAACCCTAACCCAAACCCTAACCCTAACTCTAACCCTAAACCTAACCCAAACCCTAAACCTAAACCTAAACATAACCCTAAAACTACCCTACCCTAAACCTAACTCTAACCCTAAACCTAACCCAAACCCTAAACCTAAACCTAACCATAACGATAAGCCTAACCCTAACCCTAACCCTACCAAATCATAACCCAAAACCTAACACTAACCCTAACCTAAACCCTAACCCTAACCCTAACCATAACGATAAGCCTAAACCTAACCCTA
Source organism: Eospalax fontanierii (assembly GCA_035773235.1). Classification (NCBI taxonomy): domain Eukaryota; kingdom Metazoa; phylum Chordata; class Mammalia; order Rodentia; family Spalacidae; genus Eospalax; species Eospalax fontanierii. The sequence goes on from CM069551.1 coordinate 7,024,284, forward strand.
ACCCAAACCCAAACCCTAACCCCAACCCTAACACTAACCCAAAACCTAACCTGAACCCTATCGCTAACCGTAACCCTAACCCTAACCCAAATCTTAACTCTAACCCTAACCCTAACACTAACCCTAAACCAAAACCTAAACCTAACCCTAACCCTTGCCCTAACCCCAACCCTAACCCAAACACGAACTCTAACGCTAACCTTGACACCGAAACCTAACCCTAACACTAACCCTAATTCTAACATGAACCTTAACCCTAACTCAAATCCTAACCCTAACTGTAACCCTTATCCAAACCCAAACCCTCACCCTCACCCTAGCCCTAACCCTAACACTAAACCAAACCTAAACCCTAAATGTAACACTAACTCAAACCCTAACTCTATCCCTAACCCTAAACATAATCCTAACCCTAAACCTAACCCTAACCCTAACCCAAACCCAAACCCTAACTCTAACTTTAACCCTAACCCAAACCCAAGCCCTAACCCTAAACCTAACCCAAATCTAAACCTAACCCTAACCCTAAACCTAACCCTAAACCTAACTCTAACCCTAAACCTAACCCTAACCCTAAACCAAACCCTAACCCTAAGCCTAATCCTAAACCTAACCCTAACCAAAACCCAAACCCTTAGCTTAACCCTAACCCTAACCCAAACCTAACCCTAACCCAAACACTAACTCTAACTCTAACCCTAACCCTAACCCTAACCCTAACCAAAACGAAACCCTAACCCTTACCATAACCCTAACCCAAACCCTAACCCTAACCCTAAACCTAAACCAAAACGTAACCCTAAATCTAACCCTTACCCTAACCCTAACAATCACCCTAACCCTAACAATCACCCTAACCCTAATTCTAAACCTAACCAAAACCAAAACCCTAAATCTAACACTAATCCTCACCCTAACCCTAACTCAAATCCTAAGACTAAACCTAACCCTAACCCTAACCCAAACGTTAACCCTAAGCCAAAACCTAACCCTAACCCTAACCCTGAACCAAAACCTTACCCTAACACTAACCCTTACCCCAACCCTAACCCTAACCCTAACCGAAACCCTAACGCTAACCCTAACCCTAACCCTTACATAAACCCTAACCATAAACATAACCCTAAGCCAAACCCTAACCCTAACCCTAACCCTGAACCAAAACCTCACCCTAACACTAAACCTAACCCTAACCCTAACCCTAAACCTATCCCTAAACCTAACCCTAACCCTAACCCTAACCGTAACCCTAACCCAAACCCTAACACTAAACCTAACCCAAACGCTAACCGTAACCCTAACCCTAACACTAACCCTAACCCTAACCCAAACGCTAACCCTAACCCTATCGCTAAACCTATCCCTAACCCTAACCCTAACCCAAAACCTAAACCTAACGCTAACGCTAACCCTAACCAATACCCTAAACCTAGCCCTAACCCAAAACCTAACCTTTACCCTAATCCTAACACTAACCCCTAACCCAAACCCTAACAGTAGCAATTAACAAATACCTAACCCAAACCGTAACCCTAAATCAAACACTAACCCTAACCCAAACCCTAATAATAACCCTAACCCTAAACCTAACCCTAACCCAAACCTTAACCCTAAACCTAACCCTTACCCAAGCCAAAACCATAACTCTAATCATAACCCTAACCCAAACCCTAATCCAAACCCTAACCCTAAACAAACCCTAACACTAAACCTAGCCCTAACCCTAACCCTCATCGAAACCCTAACGCTAAACCGAACCCTAACCCTAACCCTAACCCTAACACTAAACCTAACCCTAAAACTAACTCTCTGCCAAATCCTAACCCTAACCCAAACCTTAAACCTAAACCTAAAAGAAACACTAACCCTAACCCTAACCCTAAACCTAACCCAAACCCAAATCCTCACCCTAACCTTAAACTTAACACTAACCCTAACGCTAACCCTAACCCAAACCCTAAGCCTAACCCAAACCCTAACCCAAACCCTAACCCTAACCCAAACCCTAAGGCTAACTCTAAACCTAACGCAAACCCTAACTCTAAACCTAACCTTAAAACTAACCCTAACCCAAACCAAACCCTAACCCTAAACCTAACCCTAACAAATACCCTAAACCAAACCCTAGCCCTAAGTATAACCCTAACCCTAACCCTAACCCTAACCCTAACCCTAACCCTAACCCTAACCCAAACCCTAAGGCTAACTCTAACCCTAACGCAAACCCTAACCCTAACCCTAACCCTAATCCTAACCCTAACCCTAACCCTAACCCCTAACCCTAACTCTAAACCTAACCCTAACCCTAACCCTAACCCTAACCGAAACCCTAACCCTACAAATAACCCTAACCATAATCCTAACCGTAACCCTAACCCTAACCCGAACACTAACCCTAACCCAAACAGAAACCCTTACCGTAACCCTAACCCTAACACTAACCCTCTAACCCTAAACCTAACCATAACCATAACCCTAACCCTAACCTTAAACCAAACCCTAATTCTAACCCAAAGCCAATCCCTCACCCTAACCCTCACCCTAACCCTAAACCTAACCCTAACCCTAACTTTAAACCTGACACCTAACCCTAACCCTAACCCTAACCCTAATCCTAACCCTAAACCTAACCCTAACCCTAACCCTAACCCTAATCCCAACCATAACCCTACCCTAACCCTAACCCAAACCCTAACCATCACCCTAACCCTAACCCAAACCAAACCCTAAACCTAACCTTTACCCTAACCCTACCCCTAACCCATATCCAAATCCTAACCCTATCCCTAACCCAAACACTAACCCTAACCCTAACTCTAACCCTAATCCTAACCCTAACCCTAACCCTAACCCTAACCCTAACCCTAACCCTAACAGAAACCCTAACCCAAACCCTAACCCTAACACTAACCAAAACCTAACTCTAACCCTAGGCCTAACCCTAACACTAACCCTAACAGTAAACATAACCCTAACCCAAACCCTAATCCTAATCCTATCCCTAACCCTAACTCTAATCTTAACCCTAACAGTAAACCTAACCCTAACTCAAACCCTAACCCTAACCCTAACCCTAATCCAAACCCAACTCTAACCCTAACCATAAACCAAATCCAAACCCTAACCCTAACTCTAACCCTAAACCTAACCCAAACCCTACTCTAACCCTAACCATAAACCAAATCCAAACCCTAACCCTAACCCTACCCTAAACCTAACCCTCACCCTAACCGAAATCCTAAACCGAAACCTAACCTTAACCCTAACCCTAACCCTAACCCTAACACTAAACCTAACCAGAACCCAAATCCTAACCCTAACCCTAACCCTTATCCAAACCCTAACCCTAACCCTAACGCTAACCCAAACCAAACCCTAACCCTAAACCTAACATTAATCCTAACGCAAACCCTACCCTAACCCTAACCATAAACCTAACCCTAACCCTAAACCAAACCCTAAACCTAACCCTAACCCTAACCATTATCCAAACCAAACCCTAACCCTAACCCTAACCCTAACCCTAACCCAAACCCAAACCCTTACTCTTACCCTAACCCAAACCCTAACCCTAACCACTAACCCCTAACACCGATCCCGAACACTAACACTAAACCAAAACCTAACCCTAAGCGTAACCCTAACCGAAACCCTAAACCTAACCCTAATTCTAACCCAAAACGTAACTCTAACCCTAACCCTAACACTAACACTAACACCAAACAAATCATAACCCAAAACCTAACCCTAACCCTAACCCAAATCCTAACCCTAACCCTAACCCTAACTCTAAACCTAACCCTAAACCTAAACCTAACCCAAACCTAACCCTAACCCTAACCCTAACCCTAACAAAAACCCTAAACCAAAACCTAACCCTAACTATAACCAAACCCTAACCCTAACCCTAAACCTAACCCTAACCCTAAACCTAACCCAAACCCAAACCCTCACCCTAACCCTAACCATAACCCTAACCCAAACTCTAACCCTAACCCTAACCCTAAAGCAAAACCTAAACCTAACCCTAACCGTTACCCTAACCATAACTCTAACCCTAACTGAAACCCTAACGCAAACACTAACACTAACCCTAAACCTAACCCAAATCCTAACCCTAACACTAACCCTAACCCTAACCCTGACACCTAACCCTAACCCTAACCCTAACCCTAACCCTAACTCTAACCCGAACCTTAACCCTAACGCAAATCCTAACCCTAACCCTAAACTAACCCTAACCCTAAACCTAATCCGAACCCTAACCCTAACCCTAACCGTAACCCAAACCCTAACACTAACCCGAACCCTAAAAATAACCCTAACCCAAACCCAAACCCTAAACCTAACGCTAACCCTAACCCAAATCCTAAGCCTAACCCTAACCCTAACCCTATCCCAAAATCTAACCCTAACCCTAAACCTTACCCTAACCCAAAACGTAACCCTAACCCTAATCCTAACACTAACCCTAATCCTAACCCTAACGCTCAACATAACCCTAACACAAACCCTAACCCTAACCCTAACCATAATCCTAAACCTAACCATAACCCTAACACTAACCCTAACCCGAAACCTAACTCTAACTCTAACCCAAACCCTAATCCTAACCCTAACCCAAACCCAAACCCTAACACTAACACTACCCCTAACCCTAAGCCAAACCCAAACCCTAACCTTAATCCGAAACAAAACCCAAACCCTAACCCTAACCTTAATCCTAACACTAACCCAAACAAAAACCCTAACCCAAACCCAAACCCTAACCCTAAACCAAACACTAACCCTAACCCTAACCCTAACCCAAAACCTAACCCTAACCCTAACCCTAAATCAAACCGTAACCCTAACCCTTACCCTAATACCTAACCCCTAACCCTAACACTAACACTTACCCTAAAACTAAACCTATCCCGAACCCTAACACTAACCCTAACCCAAACCCTACCCCCAATCCTAACCCTAACCCAAATGCAAACCCTAACCCTTACCATAACCCTAAATCAAACCCAAAACCAAACCCAATCCCAAACCCTAACCCTAACCGAAACCCTAACCCTAACCCCACCCCTTCCGCTAACCCAAACCAAAACCCTAACCCTAAAGCTAAGCCTAACCCAAACCCAAAACCTAACCGTAACCCTAACCCTAACAATAACCCTAAAACAAACCGAAACCCTAAACTTAATCCTAAACAAAACCCTAACAATAACCCTAACCCTAATCCTAACACTAACCCAAAAAAAACCCTAACCCAAATCTTAACCCTAAACATAACCCTAACCCAAACCCAATCCGTAACTCTAATCGTAACCCTAACCCAAACCAAAACCCTAACCCTAACCCTAACCCAAACTCATACCCTAACCCTAACCCTAAACCTAAACCAAACCCTAACGTTTACCCTAACCGAAACACTAACCCTAACACAATCCCTAAACCTAACCCTAACCCTAACCCTAAACCTATTCCAACCCTAAACCTAACCCTAAACCTAACCTTAACACTAAACTTAACGCTAAAACTAAACCTAACCCTAACCCTAACCCTAACCCTAATCTAACCCTAACCCTAACCCAAACCCTAACACTAAACCTAACCCTAACCCTAACCCTATCCCTAATCCTAACCCTAACCCTAAACCTAACCCCAACCCAAACCCTAACCCTAAACCTAACCCTAACCCAAACCCTAACTCTAATCCTAACCCTAAA
>CM069551.1:7042500-7047500 GCA_035773235.1 Eospalax fontanierii
AACCAAAACCCAAACCCTTAGCTTAACCCTAACCCTAAACCAAACCTAACCCTAACCCAAACCCTAACTCTAATCCTAACCCTAAAATTAACCCTAACCCAAACCAAACCCTAACACTAACCCTATCCCTAACACAAACCCTAAACCGAACACTAAGCCTAAAACTAACCTAAACGTTAACCCTAAACCTAACCGTAACCCTAACCCTAACCCTAAATCTTACCCAAACCCAAACCCTCACCCTAACCCTAATGCTATCCCTAACCCAAGCCCAAACCCTAACCCTAAGCCTAATACTAAACCTAACCCTAACCAAAACCCAAACCCTAACCCTAAACCTAACCCTAACCGTAACCATAACCCTAACCCAAACCCTAACCCTAACCCTAAACCTAAACCAAAACCTAACCCTAAACCTAACCCTTACCCTAACCCTAACAATCACCCTAACCCTAATTCTAATCCTAACCAAAATCAAAACCCTAAATCTAACACTAATCCTAACCCTAACCCTAACTCAAATAATAAGCCTAAACCTAACCCTAACCCTAACGCAAAAGTTAAACCTAACCATAACCAGAACCCTAAGCAAAACCCTAACCCTAACCCTAACCCTGAACCAAAACCTTACCCTAACACTAACCCTTACCCTTACCCTCACCCTAACCCAAACCCTAACGCTAACCCTAACCCTAAGCCATCACCTAACCTTTAGCCTAATCCTAACACTAACCCCTAACCCAAACCCTAACAGTAGCAATAAACCAATACCTAACCCAAACCGTAACCCTAAATCAAACACTAACCCTAACCCAAACCCTAATAATAACCCTAACCCTAAACCTAACCCTAACCCAAACATTAACCCTAAACCTAACCCTAACCCAAACCCAAACCATAACTCTGATCAAAACCCTAACCCAAACCGAAACCCTAACCCTAACCCTAACCCAAACCCTAAACCAAACCCTAACCCTAAACAAACCCAAACCCTAAAACTAACCCTAACCCTAACCCTCACCCAAACCCTAACGCTAAACCCAACACTAACCCTAACACTAAACCTAACCAGAACCCAAGACCTAATCATAACCCTAATCCTAACGCTAAACCTAACCCTCTGCCAAATCCTAACCCTAACCCAAACCTTAAACCTAACCCTATAAGAAACCCTAACCCTAACCCTAAACCTAACCCAAACCCAAATCCTTACCCTAACCTTAAACTTAACACTAACCCTAACGCTAACCTAACCCAAACCCTAACCCTAACCCTAACGCTAAGCCAAACCCTAACCCTAACCCTAACCCTAACCCTAACCCAAACCCTAAGGCTAACTCTAACCCTAACGCAAACCCTAACCCTAACCCTAACCCTAACTTTAACCCTAAGCCCTAACCCTAAATCTAAACCTAACCCTAACCCTAACCCTAACCCTAACCGAAACCCTAACCCTACAAATAACCCTAACCATAATCCTAACCGTAACCCTAACCCTAACCCGAACACTAACCCTAACCCAAACAGAAACCCTAACCCTAACCCTAACGCTAACACTAACCCTCTAACCCTAACCCTAACCATAAACCTAACCCTAACCCTAACCCTAACCGTAACCCGAACACTAACAATAACCCAAACAGAAACCCTAACCCTAACCCTAACCCTAACCCTAAACCTAACCCCAACCCTAACCCTAACCCAAACCCAAACCCTAACCCTAACACTAACGCTAACCCTAACTTTAACCCAAACCCTAATTCTAATTCAAAGCCAATCCCTCATCCTAACCCTAACCCTAACCCTAAACCAAACCCTAACCCTAACTCTAAACCTGACACCTTACCCTAACCCTAACCCTAACCCTAACCCTAATCCTAATCGTAACCCTAACCCTAATCCTAACCCTAACGCTAACCCTAACCATAACGCTAACCCTAACACAAACCCTAACCCAAACCCTAACCCTAACACTAACCAAAACCCTAACTCTAACCCAAGGCCTAACCCTAACATTAACCCTAATAGTAAATATAACCCTAACCCAAACCCTAATCCTAATCCTAACCCTAGCCCTAACCCTAACCCTTATCTTAACCCTAACAGTAAACCTAACCCTAACCCAAACCCTAACTCTAACCCTAACCCAAACCCTACTCTAACCCTAACTCTAAAGTAAATCCAAACCCTAACCCTAACTCTAACCCTAAACCTAACCCAAACCCTAAACCTAAACCTAACCCTAACCCTAACCCTAACCCTAACCATAACGATAAGCCTAAACGTAACCGTAACCCAAACCCAAACCCTAACTCAAACCCTAACCCTAACCCTAACCCTAACCCTAACCCTAACCCTAACCCTAACCCGAAACTTAACCTTAACCCTAACCCAAACCCTATCCCTAAACCTTACCATAACACCTAACCCCTAATCCCGATATCTAACCCTAACCCTAAACCAAACCATAACCCTAACCCTAACCCTAACCCTAACCCAAACCCTAACCCTAACCCTAACCCTTACTCAAACCAAACCCTAACCCTAACCCTAACCCTAACCCTAAACCTAACACAAACCCAAGCACGAAACCTAACCCTTACATTAACCGAAATCCTTACACTAACCCTAAACCCTAACCCCTAACACCGATGCCTAAAGCAAACCCTAAAGGTAACCCAAACCCTAACCCTAACCCTAACCCTAACCCTAACCCAAACCAAACCCTAACGCTAAACCTAATCCAACCCTAAACCTAACCCTAAAACTAACCTTAACCCTAAACTTAAGGCTAACCCTAAACCTAACCCTAACCCTAACCCTAACCCAAACCTAACCCTAACCCAAACCCTAACACTAAACCTAACCCTAACCCTAACCCTATCCCTAATCCTAACCCTAACCCTAAACCTAACCCCAACCCAAACCCTAACACTAAACCTAACCCTAACCCAAACCCTAACTCTAATCCTAAACCTAAACCTAGCCCAAACCCTAAACCTAACCCTAACCCTAACCCTAAACCTAACCCTAACCCTAAAACTCACCCAAACCCCAACCCTAACTCTAACCCTTATCGTAAACCTAAACCTAACCCTCTGCCAAATCCTAACCCTAACCCTAACTCTAAACCTAACCCTAACCCTAAACGAAACCCTAACACTAAGCCTAAACCTAACCCTAACTCTAACCCAAACCTTAACCCGAACCCTAACACTAACCCTAACCCTAACACTAATCCTAACCCTAACCCTAACCCAAACCCAAACCCTAACCCTAAACCTAACCATAACCCTAACCCAAACCCTAACCCTAACCCTAACCCTAACCCTAAACCTAACCCAAACACAAACACTAACCCTAACTTTAAACCTGCCCCAAACCCTAACCCTAACCCTAACCGAAACCCTAACCCTACAAATAACCCTAACCATAATCCTAACCCTAAAACTAATCCTAACCCGAACAATAAGCCTAACCCAAACACAAACCCTAACCCTAACCCCAACACTAACACTAACCCTCTAAACCTAACCCTAACCATAACCCTAACCCTAACCCTAACCCAAACCAAACCCTAACCCTAACACTAACCCTAATCCTAACCTTAATCCAAACCCTAATTCTAACCCAAAGCCAATCCCTCACCCTAACCCTAACAAAAACCCTAAACCAAACCCTAACCCTAACTATAACCAAACCCTAACCCTAAACCTAAACCTAACCCTAACCCTAAACCTAACCCAAACCCAAACCCTAATCCTAACCCTAACCATAACCCTAACCCTAATTCTAACCCTAACTGAAACCCTAACGCAAACACTAACACTAACCCTAAACCTAACCCAAATCCTAACCCTAACGCTAACCCTAACCCTAACCCTGACACCAAACCCTAACCCTAACCCTAACCCTAACTCTAACGCGAACCTTAACCCTAACGGAAATCCTAACCCTAACCCTAAACTAACCCTAACCTTAAACCTAATCCGAACCCTAACCCTAACCCTAACCATAACCCAAACCCTAACACTAACCCGAACCCTAAAAATAACCCTAACTCAAACCCAAACCCTAAACCTAACCCTACCGCTAACCGTAATCCTAACCCTAACCGTAACCCTAACCCTAACCCTAATCCTAACCCTAACCCTAACCCTAACCCAAACCCTAACCATCACCCTAACCCTAACCCAAACCAAACCCTAAACCTATCCTTAACCCTATCCCTACCCCTAACCCATATCCAAATCCTAACACTATCCCTAACCCAAACACTAACCCTAAACCTATCTCTAAACCTAATCCTAAACCTAACCCTAACCCTTACCCTAACACTAACCAAAACCCTAACTCTAACCCTAAGACTAACTCTAACCCTAAACCTAACAGTAAACATAACCGTAACCCCAACCCTAATCCTAATCCTAACCCTAACCCTAACCCAACCCTAACTCTAATCTTAACCATAACAGTAAACCTAACCCTAACCCAAACCCTAATCCTAACCCTAACCCTAACCCAAACGCTAACCCTAACACAATCCCTAACCCTAAAGCTAACCCTAACCCTAATCCTAACCCTAACTCTAAACCTAAACCTATCCCTAACCCTAACCCTCACCCAAACCCTAATCCTAAACCTAACCCTAACCCTAACACTAACCCTAACATTAAACCTAACCAGAACCCCAAACCTAATCATAAACCTAATCCTAACCCTAGCCTTAACCCTCTGCCAAATCCTAACAATAACCCAAACCTTAAACCTAACCCTAAACGAAACCCTAACCCTAACCCTAACCCAAACCCTATCCCTAAACCTTATCCTAACCCCTAACCCCTAATCCCGAAATCTAACCCTAACCCTAAAACAAACCATAACCCTAACCCTAACCATAATCCTAACCCTAAAAGTAACCCTAACCCGAACACTAACCCTAACCCAAACACAAACCCTAACCCTAACTCTAACACTAACACTAACCCTCTAACCCTAAC
>CM069551.1:7050000-7055000 GCA_035773235.1 Eospalax fontanierii
TTACCGTAACTCAATCTAAACCCTAAACCTAACCTTAGCTGTATCCCTACCCTTAACGCATTTCCAAATCCTAACACTATCCCTAACCCAAACAATAACCCTAAACCTATCTCTAACCCTAATCCTAAACCTAACCCTAACCCTAACCCTAACACAAACCCTAACCCAAACCCTAACCCTAACACTAACCAAAACCCTAACTCTAACCCTAAGACTAACTCTAACCCTAACCCTAACAGTAAACATAACCCTAACCCCAACCCTAATCCTAATCCTAACCCTAACCCTAACCCAACCCTAACTCTAATCTTAACCATAACAGTAAACCTAACCCTAACCCTAAACCTAACCCTAACCCAAACACAAACCCTAACCCTAACCCTAACACTAACACTAACCCTCTAACCCTAACCCTAACCATAACCCTAACCCTAAACCTAACCCAAACCCAAACCCTAACCCTAACACTAACCCTAACCCTAACCTTAACCCAAACCCTAATTCTAACCCAAAGCCAATCCCTCACCCTAACCCTAACCCTAACCCTAAACCAAACCCTAATCCTAACTCTAAACCTGACACCTTACCCTAACCCTAACCCTAACCCTAATCCTAATCCTAATCCTAACCCTAATCCTAACCCTAATGCTAACCCTAACCATAACCCTAACCCTAACACAAACGCTAACCCAAACCCTAACCCTAACACTAACCGAAACCCTAACTCTAACCTAAGGCCTAACCCTAACATTAACCCTAACAGTAAACATAACCCTAACCCAAACCCTAATCCTAATCCTAACCCTAACCCTAACCCTTATCTTAAACCTAACAGTAAACCTAACCCTAACCCAAACCCTAACTCTAACCCTAACCCAAACCCTACTCTAACCCTAACCCTAAAGCAAATCCAAACCCTAACCCTAACTCTAACCCTAAACCTAACCCAAACCCTAAACCTAAACCTAACCCTAACCCTAACCCTAACCCTAACCATAACGATAAGCCTAAACCTAACCCTAACCCAAACCCAAACCCTAACTCAAACCCTAACACTAACCCTAACCCTAACCCAAACCCTATCCCTAAACCTTACCCTAACACCTAACCCCTAATCCCGATATCTATCCCTAACCCTAAACCAAACCATAACCCTAAACCAAACCCTAACCCTAACCCTAACCCTAACCCTTACCCAAACCAAACCCTAACCCTAACCCTAACCCTAACCCTAACCCTAACCCTATACCTAACACAAACCCAAACCCTAAACCTAACCCTTACATTAACCCAAATCCTAACCCTAACCCTAAACCCTAACCCCTAACACCGATCCCTAAAGCAAAGCCTAAACGCAACCCAAACCCTAACCCTAACCCTAACTCTAACCCAAACCAAACCCTAACCCTAAACCTAATCCAACCCTAAACCTAACCCTAAAACTAACCTTAACCCTAAACTTAACGCTAACCCTAAACCTAATCCTAACCCTAACCCTAACCCTAACCCAAACCTAACCCTAACCCTAACCCTAAACCTAACCCAAACCCTAACAGTAAACCTAACCCTAACCCTAACCCTATCCCTAATCCTAAACCTAACCCTAAACCTAACCCCAACCCAATCCCTAACCCTAAACCTAACCCTAACCCAAACCCTAACTCTAATCCTAACCCTAAACCTAGCCCAAACCCTAAAACTAACCCTAACTCTAACCCTAACCCTAACCCTAAACCTAACCCTAACCCTAAATCTCACCCAAACCCCAACCCTAACTCTAACCCTTATCCTAACCCTAAACCCAACCCTCTGCCAAAACCTAACCCTAACCCTAACTCTAAACCTAACCCTAACCCTAAACGAAACCCTAACACTAAGCCTAAACCTAACCCTAACTCTAACCCAAACCTTAACCCTAACCCTAACACTAACCCTAACCCTAACACTAATCCTAACCCTAATCCTAACCCTAACCCTAACCCTAACCCTAAACCTAACCCTAACACTAACCCTAACCCTACCCCTAACCCTAACCATAAACCTAACCCTAACCCTAACGCTAACCCTAACCCTAACCCTAACCCTAACGCAAACACAAACACTAACCCTAACGTTAAACCTGACCCAAACCCTAACCCTAACCCTAACCGTAACCCTAACCCTACAAATAACCCTAACCATAATCCTAACCCTAAAACTAATCCTAACCCGAACAATAACCCTAACCCAAACACAAACCCTAACCCTAACCCCAACACTAACAGTAACCCTCTAAACCTAACCCTAACCATAACCCTAACCCTAACCCTAACCCAAACCCAAACCCTAACCCTAACACTAACCCTAACCCTAACCTTAACCCAAACCCTAATTCTAACCCAAAGCCAATCCCTCACCCTAACCCTAACAAAAACCCTAAACCAAACCCTAATCCTAACTATAACGCAAACACTCACCCTAACCCTAAACCTAACCCAAATCCTAACCCTAACTCTCACCCTAACCCTAACCCTGACACCTAACCCTAACCCTAACCCTAACCCTTACTCTCACCCGAACCTTAACCCTAACGCAAATCCTACCCCTAACCCTAAACTAACCCTAACCTTAAACCTAGTCCGAACCCTAACCCTAACCCAAACCGTAACCCAAACCCTAACACTAACCCGAACCCTAAAAATAACCCTAACCCAAACCCAAACCCTAAACCTAACGCTAACCTTAACTCAAATCCTAAGCCTAACCCTAACCCTAACCCTATCCCAAAATCTAACCCTAACCCTAAACCTTACCCTAACCCAAAACGTAACCCTAACCCTAATCCTAACACTAACCCTAATCCTAACCCTAACCCTCAACATAACCCTAACACAAACCCTAACCCTAACCCTAACCCTAACCATAATCCTAAACCTAACCATAACCCTAACACTAACCCTAACCCGAAACCTAACTCTAACCCTAACCCAAACCCTAATCCTAACCCTAACCCAACTCCAAACCCTAACACTAACACTACCCCTAACCCTAAGCCAAACCCAAACCCTAACCTTAATCCGAAAAAAAACCCAAACCCTAACCCTAACCTTAATCCTAACACTAACCCAAACAAAAACCCTAACCCAAACCCAAACAATAACCCTAAAGCAAACACTAACCCTAACCCTAACCCTAACCCAAAACCTAACCCTATCCCTAACCCTAACCCTAACCCTAACCCTAACCCCAACCCTAACCCTAACACAAACCCTAACCTTAACACTAACCCTAACCCAAACCCTAACCCTAACCCTAACCCTAAATCAAACCATAACCCTAACCCTTACCCTAACACCTAACCCTAACCCTAACCCTAACACAAACCCTAACTCTAACCTTAACACTAACACTAACCCAAACCCTAACCCTAAGCCTAACCCTAAATCAAACCATAACCATAACCCTTACCCTAACACCTAACCCTAACCCTAACCCTAACCCTAACACTAACACTAACCCTTTAACCCTAACCCTAACCATAACCCTAACCCTAACCCTAACGCAAACCCAAACCCTAACCCTAACACTAACCCTAACCCTAACCTTAACCCAAACCCTAATTCTAACCCAAAGCCAATCCCTCACCCTAACCCTAACCCTATCCCTACACCAAACCCTTACCCTTACTCTAAACCTGACACATTACCCTAACCCTAATCCTAACTCTAACCCCAATCCTAACCCTAACCCTAACCCAAATGCAAACCCTAACCCTTACCATAACCCTAAATCAAAGCCAAAACCAAACCCAATCCCAAATCCTAACCCTAACCGAAACCCTAACCCTAACCCCACCACTTCCGCTAAACCAAACCAAAACCCTAACCCTAAAGCTAAGCCTAACCCAAACCCAAAACCTAACCATAACCCTAACCCTAACAATAACCCTAAAACAAACCCAAACCCTTACCTTAATCCTAAACAAAACCCTAACACTAACCCTAACCCTAAACCTAACACTAACCCAAACAAAAACCCTAACCGAAATATTAACCCTAAACATAACCCTAACCCAAACCCAATCCCTAACTCTAATCGTAACCCTAACCCAAACCAAAACCCTAACCCTAACCCTAACCCTAACACAAACCCTAACCCTAACCCTAACCCTAAACCAAACCCTAACGTTTACCCTAACCCAAACGCTAACCCTAACACAATCCCTAACCCTAAAGCTAACCCTAACCCTAATCCTAACCCTAACTCTAACCCTAAACCTAACCCTAACCCTAACCCTCACCCAAACCCTAATCCTAAACCTAACCCTAACCCTAACACTAACACTAACACTAAACCTAACCAGAACCCCAAACCTAATCATAAACCTAATCCTAACACTAGCCTTAACCCTCTGCCAAATCCTAACAATAACCCAAACCTTAAAACTAACCCTAAACGAAACCCTAACCTTAACCCTAACCCTAAACTTAACCCTAACCCTAACCCAAACCCTATCCCTAAACCTTACCCTAAACCCTAACCCCTAATCCCAAAATCTAACCCTAACCCTAAACCAAACCATAACCCTAACCCTAACCATAATCCTAACCCTAAACGTAACCCTAACCCATACACTAACCCTAACCCAAACACAAACCCTAACCCTAACTCTAACACTAACACTAACCCTCTAACCCTAACCCTAACCATAACCCTAACCCTAACCCTAACCCAAACCCAAACCCTTACGCTAACACTAACTCTAACCCTAACCTTAACCCAAACAATAATTCTAACCCAAAGCCAAACCCTCACCCTAACCCTAACCCTAACCCTAAACCAAACCCTAACCCTAACTCTAAACCTGACACCTTACCCTAACCCTAACCCTAACCCTAACCCTAATCCTAAACGTAACCCTAACCCTAATCCTAACCCTAACCCTAACCCTAACCATAACCCTAAGCCTAACACAAACCCTAACCCAAACCCTAACCCTAACACTAACCAAAACCCTAACT
>CM069551.1:7057500-7060000 GCA_035773235.1 Eospalax fontanierii
ACTAACCCTAACCCTAACCCAAACCTTAACCCTAACCCTAACCCTAACCCGTAACCCCCAACCCTAACCCTAACCCTAACCCTGTCCCCTAACCCTAACCCTAACCCTAACCTTAACCCCTAACCCTAAAACTAACTCAAACCCAAACCCTAACTCTAACCCTAAACCTAACACAAACCCTAACACTAACCCTAACTCTAACCCTAACCATAACCCAAATCCTAACTCAAACCCAAACCCTAACCCTAACCCTAAGCCAAACCCTAACCCGAACCCTAAACCTAACCCCTAACCCCTAACAGTAACCCTAACCCCTAACACTAACCGTAACTCTAACCTTAACTCCTAACCCTAACCCTAACGCAAACCCAAACCCAAACGGTAACCCTAACCCTAACCCAAACCCAAACCCTAACCCTAACCCAAACCCTAAACCTAAACCTAACACTAACAATAACCCTAACCCAAACTCAAAACCTAACCCTAACCCTAAACCTTACCCCTAACCCTAACCCTAACATAAAACCTAACCCAAACCCTAACCCTAAACCTAACTCTAACCCTAACCATAACCCTAACCCAAACCCTAACCCTAACCCTAAACCTAAACCAAAACCTAACATTAAAGCTAACCCTTACCCTAACACTAACAATCACCCTAACCCTAATTCTAATCCTAACCAAAACCAAAACCCTAAATCTAACACTAATCCTAACCCTAACCCTAACTCAAATAATAAGCCAAAACCTAACCCTAACCCTATCCCAAAAGTTAACCCTAACCACAACCATAACCCTAAGCCAAAACTTAACCCTACCCCTAACCCTGAACCAAACCCTTACCCTAACACTACCCCTTACCCTAAATCTAACCCTAACCCAACCCTAATGCTAACCCTAACCCTAACCCAAAACCTAACCTTTACCCTAATCCTAACACTAACCGCTAACCGAAACCCTAACAGTAGCAATAAACCAATACCTAACCGAAACTGTAACCCTAAATCAAACACTAACCCTAACCCAAACCCTAATAATAACCCTAACCCTAAACCTAACCATAACTCAAACCTTAACCCTAAACCTAACCCTTACCCAAACCCAAACCATAACTCTAATCATAACCCTAACCCAAACTGAAACCCTAACCCTAACCCTGACCCAAACCCTAAACCAAACCCTAACCCTAAAATAAACCCAAAACCTAAACCTAACCCTAAACCTAACCCTCACCCAAACCCTAACGCTAAACCCAACCCTAACCCTAACCCTAACCCTAACCCTAACACTAAACCTAACCAGAACCCATGATCTAAACATAACCCTAATCCTAACCCTAAACCTAACCCTCTGCCAAATCCTAACCCTAACCCAAACCTTAAACCTAACCCTAAAAGAAACCCTAACCCTAACCCTAAACCTAACCCAAACCCAAATCCTTACCCTAACCTTAAATTTAACACTAACCCTAACGCTAACCCAACCCAAACCCTAAACCTAAAACTAACCCTAACCCAAACCCTAACCCTAACCCAAACCCTAAGGCTAACTCTAACCCTAACGCAAACGCTAACCCTAACCCTAACCCTAACCCCTAACCCTAACTCTAAACCTAACCCTAACCCTAACCCTAACCCTAACCCTAACCGAAACCCTAACCCTACAAATAACCCTAAACATAATCCTAACCGTAACCCTAACCCTAACCCGAACACTAACCCTAACTCAAACAGAAACCCAAACCCTAACCCTAACACTAACCATAACCCTAAATTTAACCCAAACCCTAATTCTAACCCAAAGCCAATCCCTCACCCTAACCTAACCCTAACCCTAAACCTAACCCTAACCTTAACTTTAAACCTGACACCTAACCCTAACCCTACCCCTAACCCTAATCCTAACCCTAACCCCAACCCTAACCCTAACCCTAACCCTAACCCTAACCCTAACCTAACCCTAACCCAAACCCTAACCATCACCCTAACCCTAACCCAAACCAAACCCTAAACCTAACCTTAACCCTAACCCTACCCCTAACCCATATCCAAATCCTAACCCTATCCCTAACCCAAACACTAACCCTAAACCTAACTCTAACCCTAATCCTAACCCTAACCCTAACCCTAACCTTAACCCTAACCCTAACACAAACCCTAACCCAAACCCTAACCCTAACACTAACCAAAACCCTAACTCTAACCCTAAGCCTAACCCTAACCCTAATCCTAATCCTAACCCTAACCCTAACCCAACCCTAAACTTAACCCTAAACCTAAGCCTAACTAAAAGCCTAACCCTAACCCTAAACCTAACCGAAACCCTAACCCTCATCCTAACCCTAACCCAAACCCTAATCCTAATCCTAACCCTAACCCTAACCCAACCCTAACTCTAATCTTAACCCTAAGAGTAAACCTAACCCTAACCCAAACCCTAACCCTAACCTTAACCCTAACCCTAACCCAAACCCTATTCTAACCCTAACCATAAACCAAAT
>CM069551.1:7062500-7075000 GCA_035773235.1 Eospalax fontanierii
TTAACCCTAAACATAACCCTAACCCAAACCCAATTCCTAACTCTAATCGTAACCCTAACCCAAACCAAAACCCTAACCCTAACCCTAACCCAAACGCATACCCTAACCCTAACCCTAACCGAAACCCTAAACCAAAACCGAACCCTAACCCTAACCCTTGCCCTAACCCTAACCCTAACCAAACCCTAACACTAACCCCAACACTAACCCTAACCCTAACCCAAACACTAACCCTAACCATAACCATAACCCTAAGCCAAACCCTAAAACTAACCCGAAACCTAAACCAAAACCTACCTTAACCCTAAACCTAACCTTAAACCAAAACCTAACCCTCACCCTAACCCTTGCCCAAACCCTAACCCTAACCCTAACACAAACCCTAATGCTAACATTGACACCTAACCATAACCCTAACCCTAACTCTAACCCTAACCCGAACCTTAACCCTAACCCAAATCCTAACCCTAACCCTAACCCTTACCCAAACCCAAACCCTCACCCTAACCCTAATCCTACCCTAAAGGAACCCTAACCCTAACCCTAACCCTAACCCAAACACAAACCCTAACTCTAACTTTAACCCTAACCCAAACCGAAACCCTAAGCCTAAACCTAATCCAAACCCTAAACCTAACCCTAACCCTAACCCTAAACCTAACCCTAACTCTAACCCTAACCCTAAACCTATCCCTAACCCTAACCCTAACCATAACCGTAACCCTAAACCAAACCCTAACCCTAAACCTAACCCTAAACCTAAACCTAAACCTAACCCTAAACCAAACCCTAAACTTTACCCTAATCATAACACTAAACCCTAACCCAAACCCTAACCCTTACAATAAACCTAAACCTATTTTAAACCATAACCCTAAAACTATCCTTAACCCTAACCCAAAACCTCATCCTAACCCTAACCCTAAACCTAACCCTAACGCAAACCTTAACCCTAAACCTAACCCTAAACCAAACCCAAACCCTAACTCTAATCGTAATCCTAACCCAAACCCAAACCCTAACCCTAACCCTAACCCAAACCCTAAACCAAACCCTAACCCTAAAGCTAACCCTAACCCTAAATCTAACCCTAACCGTAATCCTCAGCCAAACCCTACCCTAAACCTAACCCTAATCCTAACCCTAACACTAAACGTAACCAGAACCCAAGACCTAATCATAACCCTAATCATAACCCTAAACCTAACCCTCTGCCAAATCCTAACCCTAACCCAAACCTTAAACCTAACCCTAAAAGAAACCCTAACCCTAACCCTAACCCTAAACCTAACCCAAACCCAAATCCTTACCCTAACTTTAAACTTAACATTAACCCTAACGCAAACCCTAACCCAAACCCTAACCTTAACCCTAACCCTAACCCTAACCCAAATATTAAAATTAACCCTAATCCTAACAATAAACCTAATCCTAATCCTAACCGTAACCCTAACCCTAACCCTAACCCAAACCCAACCCATAACCCTAACCCTAACCCTAAGCCTAACCCTAACTCAAACCCTAAACCTAACCCTAACCCTAACGCAAACCCTGAAACTAAACCTAACCCTAACCCTAATCCTAACCCTAACCCTAACCCAAACCCTAACCTTAACCCTAACCCTAACCCTAGCCCAAGCCGTAACCCTAACCCTAACCCTAAAACAAAACCTAAACCTAACCCTAAACCAAACCCTAAAACAAACCCTAACCCTAACCCTAACCCTATTCCTAAATCTAACCCTAACATTAACCTTAACACAAACAATAACCCTAACCCTAACCCTAAACCCTAAACCTAACCCTAAACCTAACCCTCACGCTAACCCTAAACTTAACCTGAACCCAAACCCTAACCCTAAGACTAAAACTAAACCAAAACCTAAACCTAACCCTATCCCTAATCCTAACCCAACCCTAACCCTAACCCTAATCTTAACCCAAACAATAACCCTAACCCTAACCCTAACCCTAAACCCTAACCCTAACCCTAAACCTAACCCTAAACCTCACCATAACCCTAACCCTAACCCTAACCCTAACCCTAACCCTAACCCTAACCCTAATCTTAACCCAAACAATAACCCTAAGCCTAACCCTAACCCTAACCCTAACCCTAAACCTAACCCTAAACCAAACCCTAACCCTAACCTTAACCCTAAACCTAAGCCTAACTGAAAACCAAACCCTAAAACTAACCCTAATTGTATCCCTAACCCTAACCATAACCCTATCCATTACCCTAACCCAAATCCAAACCCTAACCCTAACCCTAATGCTAACCGTAACACTAACCCTAACCGAAATCCAAACTGTAACCCTAACCCTAACCAAAACCTAAAACCTAACACTAAACCTAACCCTAACCCTTACCCAAAACCAAATCCTAACCTTAACCCCAAACATTAACCCAAACCGTAACCCTAACTACAAATATTAACCGAAACCCTAACCCTAATACTAACCCTAACCCTAACACTCACCCAAACCCTAACACTAACCCTAACGCAAACCAAAACCCTAACCCTAACTCTAATCCTAACCTTAACCAAACCCTAACGGTAAGCCTAACCCTAACCCTAACCCAAACCCTAACCGTAACCCTAACCCTAACCCAAACCCTAACCCTAACCCTAACCCTAACCCTAACCCAAACCCTAACCCTAACCCTAACCCTAAACCAAACCCTAACCCTAACCCTAACCCTAACCCTAATCCTAACCCAAACCATAACCCTAACCCTAACCTTAACCCTAATGCTAACCCTAAACCTAACTCAAACTCAAACCCTAAACTTAACCCTAATCGTATCCCTAATACTAACCCTAACCATAACACAAACCCTAACACTAACCCTAACCCTAACCCTAACCCAAACCCAAACACTAAACCTAACACTAACCCTAAACCCAAACCCTAACCCTAACCCTAACCCTAATCCTAACCCAAACACAAACCCTAAATTTAACCCTAATCGTATCCCTAATACTAACCCAAACCCTAACCCAAACCCTAACCCTAACAATAACCCTAACCCTAACACTAACCCAAACCCTAACCCTAACCCTAACCCTAACCCAAACCCAAGTCCTAACCCTAACCCTAACCTTAATCCTAACTCAAACCCTAACCATAACCCTAACTCTAACCCGAACACAAACCCTAACCCTAACCCTAAACCTAACCCAAAACCTAAACCTAACCCTAACCCTAATTCTAAATCAAACCCTAAACCTAACCCTAACCCTAACCCTAATGATAACCCTAATCCTAACCCTAACCCAATCCCTAAACCTAACACTAATACTAAACCCTAACCCTAATCCTAACACTAACCCTAACCCAAACCCTAACAATAACACTAAACCTAAACCAAACCAAACCCTAACCCTAACCCTAAAATCAACCCAAACTTAAACCCTAACCCTAACCCTAAACCTAACCCTAACCCAAACCTTAACCCTAAACTTAACCCTAACCCTAACTCAAACCCTAACCATAACCCTAACCCTAACCCTAACCCAAACACTAACCCTAACCCAAAACCTAACCCTACCCCTAAACCTAACCCTATTCCTAACCCTAACACTAAGCCTAACCTTAACTCAAACCCTAACCCTAACCCTAACCCTAACCCTAACCCTAACACAAACCCTAACCCTAAACCTAAACCTAACCCTAATCCTAACCCTAACCCTAACCCAAAAACTAACCCTAACCCTAACACAAACCCTAACCCTAAACCTAACACATAACAACTAACCACAAACATTAACCCAAACCCTAACCCTAACCCCAAACCAAACCCTAACCCTAACACTATCCCTAGCCCAAACCCTAACCCTAAAGCTAAACCTAACCCTAAGCCTAAACCTAACACTATTCCTAACCCTAAACCTAACCTTAACGCAAACCACAACCCTAACCCTAACCCTAACCCTAACCATAACCCTACCCAAACCCTAACCCTACCCTAATCCTAACTCTAACCCTAACCTAACCGAAACCCAAACCCTAAACCTAACCCTAACACAAACCCTAACCCTAACCCTAACCCTAACCCTAACCCTAACCGTAACCCTAACACAAACACAAACCCTAACCCTAACCCTAACCCTAACCCAAACCCAAACACTAAACCTAACACTAACCCTAAACCCAAAACCTAACCCTAACCCTAAGCCTAATCCTAACCCAAACACGAACCCTATACTTATCCCTAATCGGATCCCTAATACTAACCCGAACCCTAACCCAAACCCTAACCCTAACAATAACCCTAACCCTAACACTAACCCAAACCCTAACCCAAACCCTAACCCAAACCAAAACCCTAACCCTAACTCTAATCCTAACCCTAACCCTAACCCTAACCCTAATCCTAACCCTAAACCTAACCCTAACCCTAACCCAAACCCTAAACCTAACAGTAACCCTAACCCTAACCCTAACCCTAACCCTAACCCAAACCCTAACCCTAACCCTAACCCTAACCCAAACTTAAACCCTAACCCTAAACCTAAACCTAACCCTAACCCAAACCCAAACCCTAACCCTATCCCTAACCCAAACCGACACCGTAACCCTAACCCTAACCCTATCTCAAACCCTAACCATAACCCTAAATCTAACCCGAACCCAAACCCTAACCCTAGCTCTAAACCTAACCCAAACCTAAACCTAACCCAAAACCTAAAGTTAAACCAAACCCTAACCCTAACCCTAACCCTAACCCTAACCCTAACCCAAACCCTAACCCTAACCCAAAACCTAACCCTACCCCTAAACCTAACCCTATTCCTAACCCTAACACTAACCCTAACATTAACTCAAACCCTAACCTTACCTCTAACCATAACCCTAACCCTAATTCAAACCCAAACCCTAACACTAACCCTAACACAAACCCTAACCCTAAACCTAAACCTAACCTTAATCCTAACCCTAACCCTAACCCAAAAACTAACCCAAACCCTAACCCAAACCCTAAACCTAAACCTAACACATAACAACTAACCACAAACATTAACCCAAACCCTAACCCTAACCCAAAACCAAACCCTAACCCTAACCCTATCCCTAGCCCAAATCCTAACCCTAAAGCTAAACCTAACCCTAACCCTAACCCTAACACTATTCCTAACCCTAAACCTAACCTTAACGCAAACCATAACCCTAACCCTAACCGTAACCCTAACCATAACCCTACCCAAACCCTAACCCTACCCTAATCCTAACTCTAACCCTAACCTAACCGAAACCCAAACCCTAAACCTAACCCTAAACCTAACCTTAACCCAAACCCCAAACGTAACCCTAACCCTAACCCTAACCCTAACCCTAACCCTAACCCTAACCTTAACCCTAATGCTAACCCTAAACTTAACTCAATCTCAAACCCTAACCCTAACCCTAACCCTAACCCAAACCCTAAACCAAACCCTAACCGTAACCGTAACTCAAACCCAAACCATAAACCAAACCCTAACCCTAACCCTAACACTAAAACTAAACCTAACCGAAACCCAAACCCTAAACCTAAACCTAAACTTAACCCTAACTGAAACCCTAACCCTAACGCTAAACCTAACCCTAACCCAAACCCTAACCCTAACCCTAACCCTAAACCAAACCCTAACCCTAACCCTAACCCTAACCCTAACCCTAACCCAAACCATAACCCTAACCCTAACCTTAACCCTAATGCTAACCCTAAACCTAACTCAAACTCAAACCCTAAACTTAACCCTAATCGTATCCCTAATACTAACCCTAACCCTAACACAAACCCTAACCCTATCCCTAACCCTAACCCTAACCCAAACCCAAACACTAAACCTAACACTAACCCTAAACCCTAACCATAACCCTAACCCCAACCTTAATCCTAACCCAAACACAAACCCTAAACTTAACCCTAATCGTATCCCTAATACTAACCCAAACCCTAACCCAAACCCTAACCCTAAAAATAACCCTAACCCTAACACTAACCCAAACCCTAACCCTAACCCTAACCCAAACCAAAACCCTAACCCTAATCCTAACCCTAAACCTAATCCTAACCCTAACCCTAACCCAAACCCTAAACCTAACTCTAACGCTAATCCTAACCCTAACCCTAATCCTAACCCTAACCTTAATTCTAACACAAACCCAAGCCCTAACACTAACCCTAACCTTAATCCTAAGTCAAACCCTAACCATAAGCCTAACTCTAACCCGAACACAAACCCTAACCCTAACCCTAAACCTAACCCAAAACCTAAACCTAACCCTAACCCTAACGCTAAATCAAACCCTAAACCTAACCCTAACCCTAATCATCACCCTAACCCTAACCCTAACCCAATCCCTAAACCTAACACTAATACTAAACCCTAACCCTAATCCTAACACTAACCGTAACCCAAACCCTAACAATAACACTAACCCTAACCCAAACCCAAACCCTAACCCTAACCCTAACCCTAACCCAAACTTAAACCCTAACCCTAAAACTAAACCTAACCCTAACCCAAACACTAACCCTATCCCTAACCCAAACCGACACCATAACCCTAACCCTAACCCAAACCCTAACCCTAACCCTAACCCTAAACCTAACACATAACCCCTAAACACAACATTAACCCAAACCCTAACCCTAACCCCAAACCAAACCCTAACCCTAACACTATCCCTAGCCCAAACCCTAACCCTAAAGCTAAACCTAACCCTAAGCCTAAACCTAACACTATTCCTAACCCTAAACCTAACCTTAACGCAAACCACAACACTAACCCTAACCCTAACCCTAACCATAACCCTACCCAAACCCTAACCCTAACCTAATCCTAACTCTAACCCTAACCTAACCGAAACCCAAACCCTAAACCTAACCCTAACACAAACCCTAACCCTAACCCTAACCCTAACCCTAACCCTAACCGTAACCCTAACACAAACACAAACCCTAACCCTAACCCTAACCCTAACCCAAACCCAAACACTAAACCTAACACTAACCCTAAACCCAAAACCTAACCCTAACCCTAAGCCTAATCCTAACCCAAACACGAACCCTAAACTTAACCCTAATCGTATCCCTAATACTAACCCAAACCCTAACCCAAACCCTAACCCTAACAATAACCCTAACCCTAACACTAACCCAAACCCTAACCCAAACCCTAACCCAAACCAAAACCCTAACCCTAACTCTAATCCTAACCCTAACCCTAACCCTAACCCTAATCCTAACCCTAAACCTAACCCTAACCCTAACCCAAACCCTAAACCTAACAGTAACCCTAACCCTAACCCTAACCCTAACCCTAACCCAAACCCTAACCCTAACCCTAACCCTAACCCAAACTTAAACCCTAACCCTAAACCTAAACCTAACCCTAACCCAAACCCAAACCCTAACCCTATCCCTAACCCAAACCGACACCGTAACCCTAACCCTAACCCTATCTCAAACCCTAACCATAACCCTAAATCTAACCCGAACCCAAACCCTAACCCTAGCTCTAAACCTAACCCAAAACCTAAAGTTAAACCAAACCCTAACCCTAACCCTAACCCTAACCCTAACCCTAACCCAAACCCTAACCCTAACCCAAAACCTAACCCTACCCCTAAACCTAACCCTATTCCTAACCCTAACACTAACCCTAACATTAACTCAAACCCTAACCTTACCTCTAACCATAACCCTAACCCTAATTCAAACCCAAACCCTAACACTAACCCTAACACAAACCCTAACCCTAAACCTAAACCTAACCTTAATCCTAACCCTAACCCTAACCCAAAAACTAACCCAAACCCTAACCCAAACCCTAAACCTAAACCTAACACATAACAACTTACCACAAACATTAACCCAAACCCTAACCCTAACCCAAAACCAAACCCTAACCCTAACCCTATCCCTAGCCCAAATCCTAACCCTAAAGCTAAACCTAACCCTAACCCTAACCCTAACACTATTCCTAACCCTAAACCTAACCTTAACGCAAACCATAACCCTAACCCTAACCGTAACCCTAACCATAACCCTACCCAAACCCTAACCCTACCCTAATCCTAACTCTAACCCTAACCTAACCGAAACCCAAACCCTAAACCTAACCCTAAACCTAACCTTAACCCAAACCCCAAACGTAACCCTAACCCTAACCCTAACCCTAACCCTAACCCTAACCTTAACCCTAATGCTAACCCTAAACTTAACTCAATCTCAAACCCTAACCCTAACCCTAACCCTAACCCAAACCCTAAACCAAACCCTAACCGTAACCGTAACTCAAACCCAAACCATAAACCAAACCCTAACCCTAACCCTAACACTAAAACTAAACCTAACCGAAACCCAAACCCTAAACCTAAACCTAAACCTAAACTTAACCCTAACTCAAACCCTAACCCTTACCCTAAACCTAACCCTAACCCAAACCCTAACCCTAACCCTAACCCTAAACCAAACCCTAACCCTAACCCTAACCCTAACCCTAACCCTAACCCAAACCATAACCCTAACCCTAACCTTAACCCTAATGCTAACCCTAAACCTAACTCAAACTCAAACCCTAAACTTAACCCTAATCGTATCCCTAATACTAACCCTAACCCTAACACAAACCCTAACCCTATCCCTAACCCTAACCCTAACCCAAACCCAAACACTAAACCTAACACTAACCCTAAACCCTAACCATAACCCTAACCCCAACCTTAATCCTAACCCAAACACAAACCCTAAACTTAACCCTAATCGTATCCCTAATACTAACCCAAACCCTAACCCAAACCCTAACCCTAAAAATAACCCTAACCCTAACACTAACCCAAACCCTAACCCTAACCCTAACCCAAACCAAAACCCTAACCCTAATCCTAACCCTAAACCTAATCCTAACCCTAACCCTAACCCAAACCCTAAACCTAACTCTAACGCTAATCCTAACCCTAACCCTAATCCTAACCCTAACCTTAATTCTAACACAAACCCAAGCCCTAACACTAACCCTAACCTTAATCCTAAGTCAAACCCTAACCATAACCCTAACTCTAACCCGAACACAAACCCTAACCCTAACCCTAAACCTAACCCAAAACCTAAACCTAACCCTAACCCTAACGCTAAATCAAACCCTAAACCTAACCCTAACCCTAATCATCACCCTAACCCTAACCCTAACCCAATCCCTAAACCTAACACTAATACTAAACCCTAACCCTAATCCTAACACTAACCGTAACCCAAACCCTAACAATAACACTAACCCTAACCCAAACCCAAACCCTAACCCTAACCCTAACCCTAACCCAAACTTAAACCCTAACCCTAAAACTAAACCTAACCCTAACCCAAACACTAACCCTATCCCTAACCCAAACCGACACCATAACCCTAACCCTAACCCAAACCCTAACCCTAACCCTAACCCTAAACCTAACACATAACCCCTAAACACAACATTAACCCAAACCCTAACCCTAACCCAAAACCAAACCCTAATCCTAACCCTATCCCTAGACCAAACCCTAACCCTAATGCTAAACCTAACCCTACCCCTAAACCTAAGCCTATTCCTAACACTAAACCTAAACCTAAACTTATCCATACCTTAACCCTAACCCTAACCCTAACCCTAACTCAAACCCTAACCATAACCGTAAATCAAACCCGAACCCAAACCCTAACCCTAACCCTAAACCCTAACCCTAACCCTAACCCTCATGCTAACCGTAACCCTAATCCGAACTCAAATCCTAACCCTAACCCTAAACCTAACCCAAAACCTAAACCTTAACCTAACCCTAACCCTAAACAAAACCCTAACCTAGCCCTAAACCTAACCCAAATCCTAAACCTAACACTAACCCTAACCCTAAACCAAATCCTAACCCTAATCCTAACCCTAACCCTAATCCTAATCCTAACCCTAACCCTAACCCTAACCCTAACCCTAACCCTAAACCTAACCCGAATCAAACCATAACACTAACCCTAAACTTAACCCTAATGCTAACCCTAAACCTAACTCAAACTCAAACCCAACCCTAACCCTAACCCTAACCCTCACGCTAACCGTAACCCTAATCCGAACCCAAATCCTAACCCTAACCCTAAACCTAACCCAAAACCTAAACCTAAACCTAACCCTAACCCTAAACAAAACCCTAACCTAACCCTAAACCTAACCCAAAACCTAACCCTAACCCTAACCCTAAACCTAAACTAAACCCTAACCCTAATCCTAACCCTAACCCTAATCCTAATCCTAACCCTAAACCTAAACCTAACCAAACCCTAAACCTATCACTAACCTTAAACCCTAACCCTAACCCTAAACCTAACCCAAACACAAACCCTAAACTTAACCCTAATCGTAAACCTAATACTCACCCTAACCCTAACCCAAACCCTAACTCTAACACTAAACCTAACACTAACACTAACCCAAAGCCTAACCCTTACCCCAACCCAAACCAAAAAATAACCCTAACTCTAATCCTAACCCTAACCCTAACACTAATCCTAACCCTAAACCTAACCCTAATCCAAACCCTAACCCAAACCCAACCCCTAACCCTAACCCTAACCCTAACTCAAACCCAAACCCTAACCCTAACCCTAACACAAACCCTAACCCTAAACCTAACCCTAAACCTAAACCTAACCCTAACCCTAACCCAAACCCTAACGCTAACCCAAAACCAAACAATAACCCTAATCCTATAACTAGCCCAAACCCTAACCCTAACGCTAAACCTAACCCTAACCCTAACCCTAAACCTAACACTATTCCTAACCCTAAACCTAACATTAACGCAAACCCTAACCCTAACCCTAACCCTAACCCTAACCAAAACCCTCACCCTAACCCTAACCCTAAACCTAACCCGAATCAAACCTTAACACTAACCCTAAACTTAACCCTAATGCTAACCCTAAACCTAACTCAAACTCAAATACTAACCCTAACCCTAACCCTAACCCTAAACCTAACTCAATCTCAAACCTTAACCCTAACCCAAACCCAAAACCAAACCCTAACCCTAACCCTAACTCAAACCCTAACCATAACCCAAACCCTAACCCTAAAACTAAACCTAACCTAAACCCAAACCCTACACCTAACCCTAAACCTAACCCTAACCCAAACCCTAACCCTAACCCTAACCCTAACCCAAACCCTAACCCTAACCCTAACCCTAACCCTAACCCTAACCCTAACCGAAATCCAAACCCTAAACCTAACCCTAAACCTAACCCTAACCCAAACTTAAACCCTAAGCCTAAACCTAAACCTAAACCTAAAGCAAACCCAAATCCTAACCCTATCCCTAACCCAAACCGACACCGTAACCCTAACCCTAACCCAAAACCTAACCCTAACCCTAACCCTGAACCTAACACATAACCTCTAACCACAAACATTAACCCAAACCCTAACCCTAACCCAAAACCAAACCCTAACCCTAATCCTATTCCTAGCCCAAACCCTAACCCTAACGCTAAACCTAACCCTATCGCTAAACCTAACCCTATTCCTAATCCTAACCCTAACTCTAAACTTATCCCAAAACCTAACCCTAACCCTAACCCTAACCCTAACCCAAAACTTAACCCTAACCCTAACCCAAAACTTAACCCTAACCCTAACCCTAAGTCAAACCCTAACCATAACCATAAATCAAACCCGAACCCAAACCCTAACCGTAGCCCTAAACCTAACTCAAAACCTACACCTAACCCTAACCCTAACCCCAAACCAAACCCTAACCCTAACCCTAACCCTAATCCTAACCCTAACGCTAACCCTAACCCAAACCCTAAACCTAACACTAACCCTAAACCCTAACCCTAACCCTAACCCTAAACCTAACCCAAACACAAACCCCAAAACTTAACCGTAATCGTAACCCTAATAGTAACCCTAATCCTAACCTAACCCTAATTCTAACACTAAACCTAACCCTAACACTAATCCAAACCCTAACCCTAACCGTAACCCAAATCAAAAACTTAACCCTAACTCTAATCCTAACCCTAACCCTAAGCCTAATCCTAACCCTAAACCTAACCCTAACTTGTACCTTAAATCTAACCCTTATCCTAACCCTAACCGAAACTCTAATCCTAACCCTAATCCTAACCCTACCCCAAACCCAACCTCTAACCCTAACCCTAACAAACACTAACCCTAACCCTAAACCTAACCCTAACTCAAACCCTAACCGTAACCCTAATCCTAACACAAACCCTAACCCGAAACCTAACCCTAACCCTAATCCTAACCCTAACCCTTAACCCAAAAACTAACCCTAACCCTAATCGAAACCCTAACCCTAACCCTAACCCTAAACCTAACCCAAAACCTAACCCTAAACCTAACCCTATCCCTAACCCAAAACCTAATCCTAACCCTAACCCAAACCCTAAACCAAACCCTAACGCTAAATCTAACCCTAAGCCTATTCCTAACCCTAACCCTACCCCTAAT
>CM069551.1:7107500-7112500 GCA_035773235.1 Eospalax fontanierii
AACCCTAACCCAAACCCTAACCCTAACCCTAACAGAAACCCTAACCCTAACCCTAACCCTCACCCTAACACTAAAGCAAACCCTAACACTAACCCTAACCCAAAACAAAACCATAAGCCTAACTCTAACCCTAACCCTAACCCTAAACCTAACCCTAAACCTAACCCTAACCCTAACCCGAACCCTAACCCTAACCATAATCCTAATCCTAACCCTAACGCTAACCCTAACCCAAATCCTAACCCTAACCAAAAACCTAACCCTAACACTAACCCTAACCCTAATCCTAAACCTAACACTAAACCTAACCCAAACCCTAACCCTAACCCGAACACTAACATTAACCCTAAACCTTAACCCTAACTGTAACCCTAACCCTAAACCTAACCGTAACCCAAACCCTAAACCTAACCCTAATCGTAACCCTAACCCTAACCCTAACCCTATCCATAACGCTAACCCAAAGCCAAACCCTAACACTAACCCTAACCCTAACCATATCCCTAACGCTAACCCTAACCGAAACCCAAACCCTAAACCTAACCCTAACCGAAACCCAAACCCTAACCCTAAACCTAACCCTAACCCTTACCCAAACCAAAAACCTAACCCTAAACCTAACCCTAAAAATAAACCTAACCCAAACCCAAACCCTAACCCTAAACCTAAACCTAACCATAACCCAAACCCAAACCCAAACCCAAACCATAACCCTAACCCTAACTCAAAACCACACCGTAACCCTAACCATAACCCAAACCCTAACCCTAACCCAAACCCTAACCCTAACCCTAACCCTAAACCTAACCCCTAAGCCCTAACACCAAACATTAACCCAAACCCTAACCCTAACCCTAACCCAAACCCAAAGCCTAACCCTAACCCTTAACCTAACCCTAACCCAAACCCTAACCCTAACCCTAACCGTAACCCTAACCCTAACCCTAAACCTAACCCAAAACCTAACCCTAAACCTAAACCTAACGCTAATCCTAACCCTATCCCTATCCCAAACCCAAACCCTAAGGCTAACCCTAACCCTAACCCTAACCCTAACCCGAATCCTAACCCTATTCCTAACCCTAACCCAAACCCTAAACCTAACCCTAACCCTAACCCTAACCTTAAACGTAACCCTAGCCCTAACCCTAACCCTAAACCTAACCCAAACCCAAACCCTAAACTTAAACCTAATCGTAACCCTAACGCTAACCCTAACCCTAACCCAAAACCTAAACCTAACACTTACCCAAACCCTAAACCATACCCTAAACCTAACCCTAAATCTAACCGTATTCATAACCCTAACCATAACCCTAACCTTAACCCAAACAATAACCCTAACACTAACCCTAAACCCTAACCCTGACCCTAACCCTAACCCGAATCCTAACCCTAAACCTAACCCTAATACTAACCCTAACCCTAAGCCTAACTCTAATCCTAACCCTTACCCTAACCCTAACCCAACCCCTTAACCTAACCCTAACTCTACCCAAACCAAAACCCTAACCCTAACTCTAATTGTAACCCTAACCCTAACCCTAATTCTAACCCAAACACTAACCCTAACACAAACCCTAACCCTAACCCTAACCCTAACCCTAACCCAAAACCTAAACCTAACCCTAACCCAAACCCTAAACCAAACCCTAACCCTAATGCTAACACTAACCCTATTCCTAACCCTAATCCTAACCCTAATCTTAATCCAAACAATAACCCTAACACTAACCCTAAACCCTAACACAAACCCTAACCCTAAACCTAACCCTAATCCTAACAATAGCCCTAACCCTAACCCTAACCCTAACCCTAACCCGAACCCGAACCCAACCCGTAATCCTAACCCTAACCATAACCTGAGCCCGAACCCAACACCTACACTAACCCTAACCCTAACCCTAATCCAAACCCAAACTCTAAACCTAAACCTAACCCTAAACCTAACCCAAACCCAAACCCTAACCCTAACCCCAAACATTAACCCAAACCCTAAACCTAACCCAAACCCAACCCCTAACCCTAACCCTAACCCTAACCGAAACCCTAAACCTAACCCTAACCCTAACCCTAACCCTAACCCTAACCCTAACCCTAACCCTAACCCTAACCCTAATTCTAACCCTAACACTAACCCTAACTCAAACCCTAACCCTAACCCTAACACTAACCCAAAATCTAAAACTAAACCTAACCCTATTCCTAACCCTAATCCTAACACTAATCTTAACCCAAACAATAACCCTAACACTAACCCTAAACCCTAACACAAACCCTAACCTTAAACCTAACCCTAATCCAAACAATAACCCTAACCCTAATCCTAACCCTAACCCTAACCTGAACCCGAACCCTAACCCTAACCTGAACCCGAACCCAACCCGTAATCCTAACCTAACCCTAACCCGAACCCAATCCCAACACCTACACTAATCCTAACCCTATCCCGAACCCAAACCCTAACCCTAACCCTAACCCAAATACAAACCTTTACCCTAACCCCAAACATTAACCCAAACCCTCAACCTAACCCTAACACAAACCCAAACCCTAACCCTAACCCTAACCCTAACCAAAACGCTAACCCTAACGCTAACCCTAAACCAAACCCTAACCCTAACCCTAAACCTAACCCTATTCCTAACCCTAACTTTAACCCTAACCATAACCCTAACCCAAACCCTAACCCTAACCCTTACCCAAACCATAACCCTAACCTTAAACTTAACGCTAATGCTAACCTTAAACCTAAATCAAATTAACCCTAACCCTAAACTTAACCCAAAGCCTAACCCTAACCCTAACCCAAACCCTAAACTTAATCCTAACCCTAACCCTAACCCAAACCTTACACCTAACCCTAACCCTAATCCTATTCCTAACCCTAACCCTAACCCTAACACTAACCCTAAGCCTAACAATAACCCTATACCTAACACAAACCTTAACCCTAATCCTAACCCTAAACCTAATCCTAACCCTAACCCGAACCCAAACTCTAACCCTAACCCTAACCCAAACTCAAACTCTAAACTTAAGCCTAATCGTAAAAACAATACTAACCCTAACCCTAACTCAAACCCTAACCCTAACACTAACCCTAACCCTAACACTAACCCAAACACTAACACTAACACTAACGCAAACCAAAACCCCAACCCTACCTCTAATCCTAACCATAACCCTAACCCTAATCCTAACCCTAACCCTAACCCTAACCCTAACACTAACCCTAAACCCTAACCCTAAACCTAACCCTAACCCTTACCCAAACCCAAACCCTAACCTTAACCCAAAACATTAACCCAAAGCCTAACCCTAACCCCAAATATTAAACCAAAGCCTAACCCTAACACTAACCCTAAACCTAACACTAACCGAAACCCTAACCCTAACCCTAAACTTAACGCAAACCAAAACCCTAACCCTAACTCTAATCCTAACGTTAACCCTAACCCTAATCCTAACCCTAACCCTAACCCTAATCCTAACCCAAACACTAAACCTAACACTAATCCTAACCCTAACCCTAACCCTAATCCTAAACCCTAACCCTAAACCTAAACCAAATACAACCCCTAAACCTAATCCTAACCCAAACACTAAACCTAACACTAATCCTAACCCTAACCCTAACCCTAATCCTAAACCCTAACCCTAAACCTAAACCAAATACAACCCCTAAACCTAACCCTAACCCAAACCCTAAACTTAACCCTAAACCTAAACCTAACTCAAATCCTAAACCTAACCCTAAACCTAACCCAAACCCTAACTCTCATCCTAACCCTAAACATAATCCTAACCCTAACCCTAACCCTAATCCTAACCCTAGCCCTAACCCTAATCCTAACCCTAACCCAAACCCAAACCCAAACCCTAACCCTAAACCTAAACCAAAACCTAACCCTAACACAAAACCAAACCCTAACCCTAACCCCAAACATTAATCAAAACCCTAACCCTAACCCAAAACATTAACCCAAATCTTAACACTAACACTAACCCTAACCCTAACACTAACCCAAACCCTAACCCTAACCCTAACGCAAACCAAAACCCTAACCCTAACTCTAATCCTAACCCTAACCCTAACCCTAATTTTAACCCTAACCCTAACCGTAACCCTAACCCTAACCTAAACCCTAAACCTAAACCTAACCCTAACCCTAACCCTAATCCTAACCCTAACCATAACCGTAACCCAAACCCAACCCCTAACCCTAACCCTAACCCTAACCCTAACCCTAACCCTAACCCAAAACCTAAACCTAACACTTACCCAAACCCTAAACCAAACCCTAAACGTAACCCTCAACCTAACCCTATTCATAACCCTAACCATAACCCTAACCTTAACCCAAAATGTAACCCTAACCCTAACCCTAACCCAAACCCAAGCCCTAACCCTAAAGTTAACCCTAACCCTAACACAAACCCAAACCCTAACCCTAACCCCAAACATTAACCCAAACCCTAAACCTAACCCTAACACAAACCCAAACCCTAACCCTAAACCTAACCTTAACACTAAACCAAAGCCTAAACCTAAACCTAACCCTAACCCTAATCCTAACCCTAACCCAAAAACTAACCCTGACCCTAACCCAAACCCAACCCCTATCCCTAACCCTAACCCTAACCCAAACCCTAAACTTAACACTAATACTAAACCTAAACCTAATATTAACCCTAACCCTAACCCAAACACTAACCCTAACCCTAACCCAAACCCTAACCTTAACCCTAACCCTAACCCTAACCCAAAACCTAAACCTAACGCTTACCCAAACCCTAAACCAAAGCCTAACCCTAACCCTAAACCTAACCCTATTCATTACCCTAACTCTAACCCTATCCTTAACCCAAACAATAACCCTAAACCTAACCCTAAACCCTAACCCTAACCCTAACCCTAACCCTAACCCTATTCCTAACCCTAACACTAACCCTAACTCTAATCCTAACCCTAAACCTAACCCTATTCATTACCCTAA
>CM069551.1:7120000-7122500 GCA_035773235.1 Eospalax fontanierii
TAACCCGAACCCAATCCCCAACCCTAACCCTAACCCTAACACAAAACCAAACCCTAACCCTAAACCTAACCCTAACTCTAACCCAAATCCAAACCCTAACCCTATCCCCAAACATTAAACCAAACCCTAAACCTAACCCTAAAACAAACCCAAACCTTAACCCCAACCCTAACCCTAAACCAAACCCTTACTCTATCGCTAACCCTAACACAATTCCTAATCCTAACCCTAACCCTAATCCTAACCCTAACCCTAAACCTAACCCGTACCTTACCCATAAACCTAACCGTAACCCTACCCAAACCAAAACCCTAACCCTAACTCTAATTGTAACCCTAATTCTAACCCTAACACTAACCCTAACCCAAACCCTAACCCTAACCCTAACCCTAACCCTAACACTAACCCTAACCCAAAACCTAAACCTAACCCTAACCCAAACCCTAAACCAAACCCTAACCCTAATCCTAACCCTAAACCTATTCCTAACCCTAATCCTAACCCTAATCTTAACCCAAACAATAACCCTCACACAAACACTAAACCCTAACCCAATCCCTACCCTTAAACCTAACCCCAATCCTAACAATAACCCTAACCCTAATCCTAACTCTAACCTTAACCCGAACCCGAACCCAACCCGTAATCCTAACCCTAACCCTAACCCGAACCCGAACGCAAACCCTACACTAACCCTAACCCTAACCCTAACCCAAACCCAAACCCCAACCCTAAACCTAACCCTAACCCTAACCCAAACCGAAACCCTAACCCTAAACCCAAACCCTAAACCTAACCCTAACACAAACCCAAACCCTAACCCTAAACCTAACCCTAACACTAACCCAAAGCCTAAACCTAAACCTAACCCTAACCCTAATCCTAACCCTAACCCTAACCCAAAAACTAACCCTGACCCTAACCCAAACCCAACCCCTATCCCTAACCCTAACCCTAACCGAAACCCTAAACCTAACACTAAACCTAACCGTTACTCAAAGCCTAACCCTAACCCAAAACCTAACACAAACCCTAACACTAATCCTAAACCTAAACCTAATATTAACCCTAACCCTAAACCAAATACTAACCCTAACCCTAACCCAAACCCTAACCTTAACCCTAACCCTAACCCTAACCCAAAACCTAACCCTAACCCTTACCCAAAGCCTAAACCAAAGCCTAACCCTAACCCTAAACCTAACCCTATTCATAACCCTAACCCTAACCCTAACCTTAACCCAAACAATAACCCTAAACCTAACCCTAAACCCTAACCCTAACCCTAACCCTAACCCTTTTTCTAATCCTAACCCTAACCCTAACCCTAACCCTAACTCTAATCCTAACCCTAAACATAACCCAAATCCTAAACCTAACCCTAACCCTAATCCTAATCCTAACCCTAACCCTATCCCAAACCCAAACCCTAACCCTAACCCTAACCCTAACCCCAAACATTAACCCAAACCCTAGCGGTAACACTAACCCTACCCCTAACACTAACCCAAACACTAACACTAACCCTAACGCAAACCAAAACACTAACCCTAACTCTAATCCTAACCCTAACCCTAACCCTAATCCTAATCCTAACCCTAACCGTATCACAAACCCAAACCCTAACCCTAACCATAACCATAACCCAAACCGTAACACTAACTCAAACCCTAACCCTAACCCTAACCCTAAACCTAACGCTATTCCTAGGCCTAACCCTAACCCTAACCCTAACCCTAACCCTAACCCTAACCCTAATCCTAATCCTAACCCTAACCGTATCACAAACCCAAACCCTAACCCTAACCATAACCATAACCCAAACCGTAACACTAACCAAACCCTAAACCTAACCCTAATACTAACCCTAACCCTAACCCTAATCCTAACCCTAACCCTAACCCTAACCCGAACCCAACCCCTAAACCTAACACTAACCCTACCCAAACCAAAACCCTAACCCTATCTCTAATTGTAACCCTAATCCCAACCCTAATTCTAATCCTAACTTTAACCCTAACCCAAACCCTAACCCTAACCCTAACCCTAACCCAAAACCTAAACCTAACCCTAACCCAAACCCTAAACCAAGCCCTAACCCTAATCTTAACCCTAACCCTATTCCTAACCCTAACCCTAACCCTAATCTTAACCCAAACAATAACCCTAACACTAGCCTTAAACCCTAACCCTAACCCTAAGCCTAAACCTAACCCTAATCCTAACCCTAACCCTAAACCGAACCGCAACCCAACCCCTAATCCTAACCCTAACCCTAACCCGAACCCAATCCCTAACACTAACCCTAACCCTAACCCAAAACCAAACCCTAACCCTAAACCTAACCCTAACCCTAACCCAAATCGAAACCCTAACCCTATCCCCAAACATTAAACCAAACCCTAAACCTAACCCTAAAACAAACCCAAACCTAATCCCAACCCTAATCCTAACCCAAACCCTAACCCTAACGCTAACCCTAACACAATTCCTAACCCTA
>CM069551.1:7132500-7137500 GCA_035773235.1 Eospalax fontanierii
ACTAAAAGCCTAACCCTAACCCTAAACCTAACCCAAACCCTAACTCTCATCCTAACCCCAAACCTAATCCTAACCCTAACCCTAACCCTAATCCTAACCCTAACCCTAACCCTAATCCTAAACCTAACCAAACCCAAACCCAAACCCTAACCCTAAACCTAAACCTAAACCTAACCCTAACACAAAACCAAACCCTAACCCTAACGCCAAACATTAATCCAAACCCTAACCCTAACCCCAAACATTAACCCAAACCCTAACACTAACACTAACCCTAACCCTAACACTAACCCAAACCCTAACAATAACCCTAATCCTAACCCTAACCATAACCCTAACCCAAACCCAAAACCTAAACCTAACCCTAACCCAAACCCTAAACCAAACCCTAACCCTAATCCTAACCCTAACCCTATTCCTAACCCTAACCCTAACCCTAACCCTAACCCTAAGCCTAACCCTAACCCTATACATAACCCAAACCCTAACCCTAATCCTAACCCTAAACCTAATCCTAACCCTAACCCGAACCCAAACCCTAACCCTAAACCTAACCCTAACCCAAACACAAACCCTAAACTTAAGCCTAACCCTAACCCTAACCCAAACCCTAAACCTAACCCTGACCCTAACCCTATTAGTAACCCTAACCCTAACCCTATTCCTAACCCTAAGCCTAACCCTAAACCTATACATAACCCAAACCCTAACCCTAATCCTAACCCTAAACCTAATCCTAACCCTAACCTGAACCAAAACCCTAACCCTAACCCTAACCCAAACACAAACCCTAAACTTAAGCCTAATCATAACCACAATACTAACCCTAACCCTAACTCAAACCCTAACCCTAACACTAACCCTAACCCTAACACTAACCCAAACACTAACACTAACCCTAACGCAAACCAAAACCCTAACCATACCTCTAATCCTCACCCTAACCCTAACCCTAATCCTAACCCTAACCCTAACCCTAAACCTAACCCTAAACCCTAACCCTAAAACTAACCCTAACCCTTACCCAAACCCAAACCCTAACCCTAACCCCAAACATTAACCCAAACACTAACCCTAACCCCAAACATTAAACCAAAGCCTAACCCTAACACTAACCCTAAACCTAACACTAACCGAAACCCTAACCCTAACCCTAACGCAAACCAAAACCCTAACCCTAACTCTAATCCTAACCCTAACCCTAACCTTAATCCTAACCCTAACCCTAACCCTAATCCTAACCCAAACACTAAACCTAACACTAATCCTAACCCTAACCCTAACCCTAATCCGAACCCTAAACCTAAACCTAACCCCAAAACAACCCCTAAGCCTAACCCTAACCCAAACCCTAAACTTAACCCTAAACCTAACCCTAACTCAAAGCCTAATCCTAACCCTAAACCTAACCCTAACCCTAACCCTATCCCTAACACAAACCCTATCCAAAACCCTAACCCAAACACTAACCCTAACCCTAACCCTAACCCTTACTCAAACCCACACCCTAACCCTAACCCTAACCCTAACCATAACCCACACCGTAACTCTAACCCTAACCCTAACCGTAACCCTAAACCTAACCCTAACCATAACCCTAACTCTAAACCGAACACAAACCCTAACCCTATCACTAAACCTAACCCAAAACTTAACCCTAACCCTAACCCTAACCCTAAACCAAACCCTAACCCTAACCCTAACCCTAACCCTAATCCTAACCCTAACCCTAACCGTAAACGAAACCAAAAAACCTAACACTATCAATAAACCCTAACCCTAACCCTAACGCAAACCGAAACCCTAACCATAACCCTAAACCTAAATCTAAACCTAACCCAAACCCAAACCCAATCCATAACCCTAACCCTAACTCAAACCCACACCGTAACCCTAACCCTAACCCAAACCCTAACCCTAAACGTAACCGAAACCCTAACCCTAACCCTAACCCTCACCCTAACACTAAAGCAAACCCTAACACTAACCCTAACCCAAAACAAACCATAACCCTAACTCTAACCCTAACCCTAACCCTAACCCTAAACCGAATCCTAACCCTATTCCTAACCCTAACCCTAACCCTAACCTTAACCCAAACACTAACCCTAACCCTAAACGTAACCCTAGCCCTAACCCTAACCCTAAACCTAACCCAAACCCAAACCCTAAACTTAAACCTAATCGTAACCCTAACCCTAACCCTATCCCTAACCCAAAACCTAAACCTAACACTTACCCAAACCCTAAACCATACCCTAAACCTAACCCTAAATCTAACCGTATTCATAACCCTAAACATAACCCTAATCTTAACCCAAACAATAACCCTAACCCTAAACCCTAACCCTGACCCTAACCCTAACCCGAACCCTAACCCTAAACCTAACCCTAATATTAACCCTAACCCTAACCCTAACCCTAATCCTAACCCTTACCCTAACCCTA
The DNA here is from genome assembly GCA_035773235.1 of Eospalax fontanierii. Taxonomy (NCBI): domain Eukaryota; kingdom Metazoa; phylum Chordata; class Mammalia; order Rodentia; family Spalacidae; genus Eospalax; species Eospalax fontanierii. The sequence continues at coordinate 7,134,949 of CM069551.1, forward strand.
ACCCTAACCCAACCCCTAAACCTAACCCTAACTCTACCCAAAAGAAAACCCTAACCCTAACTCTAATTGTAACCCTAACCCTAACCCTAATTCTAACCCAAACACTAACCCTAACCCACACCCTAACCCTAACCCAAAACCTAAACCTAACCCTAACCCTAACCGTAACCCTAACCCTAACCCTAACCATAACCCTATCACTAACACAAAACCTATCCAAAACCCTAACCCAAACACTAACCCTAACCCTAACCCTAACCCTAACTCAAACCCACACCCTAACCCTAACCCTAACCCTAACCCTAACCCTAACCCACACCGTAACTCTAACCCTAACCCTAACCCTAACCCTAACCCTAACCCTAACCATAACCCTAACTCCAAACCGAACACAAACCCTAACCCTATCACTAAACCTAACCCAAAACCTAAATCTAACCCTAACCCTAACCCTAAACCAAACCCTAACCCTAACCCTAACCCTAACCCTAATCCTAACCCTAACCCTAACCGTAAATGAAACCAAAAACCCTAACACTAACAATAAACCCTAACCCTAACCCTAATGCAAACCGAAACCCTAACCATAACCCTAAACCTAAATCTAAACCTAACCCAAACCCAAACCCAATCCATAACCCTAACCCTAAATCAAACCCACACCGTAACCCTAACCCTAACCGAAACCCTAACCCTAACCCACACCGTAACCCTAACCCTAACCCAAACCCTAACCCTAACCCTAACCGAAACCCTAACCCTAACCCTAACCCTCACCCTAACACTAAAGCAAACCCTAACACTAACCCTAACCCAAAACAAAACCATAAGCCTAACTCTAACCCTAACCCTAACCCTAAACCTAACCCGAAACCTAACCCTAACCCTAACCCGAACCCTAACCCTAACCATAATCCTAATCCTAACCCTAACGCTAACCCTAACCCAAATCCTAACCCTAACCAAAAACCTAACCCTAACACTAACCCTAACCCTAATTCTAAACCTAACACTAAACCTAACCCAAACCCTAACCCTAACCCGAACACTAACATTAACCCTAAACCTTAACCCTAACTGGAACCCTAACCCTAAACCTAACCGTAGCCCAAAACCTAAACCTAAGCCTAATCGTAACCCTAACCCTAACCCTAACCCTATCCATAACGCTAACCCAAACCCAAACCCTAACACTAACGCTAACCCTAACCATATCCCTAACGCTAACCCTAACCGAAACCCAAACCCTAAACCTAACCCTAACCGAAACCCAAACCCTAACCCTAAACCTAACCCTAACCCTTACCCAAACCAAAAACCTAACCCTAACCCTAACCCTAACCATAAACCTAACCCAAACCCAAACCCTAACCCTAAACCTAAACCTAACCATAACTCAAACCCAAACCCAAACCCAAACCATAACCCTAACCCTAACTCAAACCCACACCGTAACCCTAACCATAACCCAAACCCTAACCCTAACCCAAACCCTAACCCTAACCCTAACCCTAAACCTAACCCCTAAGCCCTAACACCAAACATTAACCCAAACCCTAACCCTAACCCTAACCCAAACCCAAAGCCTAACCCTAACCCTTAACCTAACCCTAACCCAAACCCTAACCCTAACCCTAACCGTAACCCTAACCCTAACCCTAAACCTAACCAAAACCCTAACCCTAAACCTAAACCTAACGCTAATCCTAACCCTATCCCTATCCCAAACCCAAACCCTAAGGCTAACCCTAACCCTAACCCTAACCCGAATCCTAACCCTATTCCTAACCCTAACCCTAACCCTAACCTTAACCCAAACCCTAACCCTAACCTTAAACGTAACCCTAGCCCTAACCCTAACCCTAAACCTAACCCAAACCCAAACCCTAAACTTAAATCTAATCGTAACCCTAACGCTAACCCTAACCCTAACCCAAAACCTAAACCTAACACTTACCCAAACCCTAAACCATACCCTAAACCTAACCCTAAATCTAACCGTATTCATAACCCTAACCATAACCCTAACCTTAACCCAAACAATAACCCTAACACTAACCCTAAACCCTAACCCTGACCCTAACCCTAACCCGAATCCTAACCCTAAACCTAACCCTAATACTAACCCTAACCCTAACCCTAACTCTAATCCTAACCCTTACCCTAACCCTAACCCAACCCCTTAACCTAACCCTAACTCTACCCAAACCAAAACCCTAACCCTAACTCTAATTGTAACCCTAACCCTAACCCTAATTCTAACCCAAACACTAACCCTAACGCAAACCCTAACCCTAACCCTAACCCTAACCCTAAGCCAAAACCTAAACCTAACCCTAACTCAAACCCTAAACCAAACCCTAACCCTAATTCTAACACTAACCCTATTCCTAACCCTAATCCTAACCCTAATCTTAATCCAAACAATAACCCTAACACTAACCCTAAACCCTAACACAAACCGTAACCCTAAACCTAACCCTAATCCTAACAATAGCCCTAACCCAAACCCTAACCCTAACCCTAACGCGAACCCGAACCCAACCCGTAAT
>CM069551.1:7147500-7150000 GCA_035773235.1 Eospalax fontanierii
AATCCTCACCCTAACCCTAACCCTAATCCTAACCCTAACCCTAACCCTAAACCTAACCCTAAACCCTAACCCTAAAACTAACCCTAACCCTTACCCAAACCCAAACCCTAACCCTAACCCCAAACATTAACCCAAACACTAACCCTAACCCCAAACATTAAACCAAAGCCTAACCCTAACACTAACCCTAAACCTAACACTAACCGAAACCCTAACCCTAACCCTAACGCAAACCAAAACCCTAACCCTAACTCTAATCCTAACCCTAACCCTAACCTTAATCCTAACCCTAACCCTAACCCTAATCCTACCCCAAACACTAAACCTAACACTAATCCTTACCCTAACCCCTACCCTAAGCCGAACCCTAAACCTAAACCTAACCCCAAAACAACCCCTAAGCCTAACCCTAACCCAAACCCTAAACTTAACCCTAAACCTAACCCTAACTCAAAGCCTAATCCTAACCCTAAACCTAACCCTAACCCTAACCCTATCCCTAACACAAACCCTATCCAAAACCCTAACCCAAACACTAACCCTAACCCTAACCCTAACCCTTACTCAAACCCACACCCTAACCCTAACCCTAACCCTAACCATAACCCACACCGTAACTCTAACCCTAACCCTAACCGTAACCCTAAACCTAACCCTAACCATAACCCTAACTCTAAACCGAACACAATCCCTAACCCTTTCACTAAACCTAACCTAAAACTTAACCCTAACCCTAACCCTAACCCTAAACCAAACCCTAACCCTAACCCTTACCCTAACCCTAAACCTAACCCTAACCCTAACCGTAAACGAAACCAAAAAACCTAACACTATCAATAAACCCTAACCCTAACCCTAACGCAAACCGAAACCCTAACCATAACCCTAAACCTAAATCTAAACCTAACCCAAACCCAAACCCAATCCATAACCCTAACCCTAACTCAAACCCACACCGTAACCCTAACCCTAACCCAAACCCTAACCCTAAACGTAACCGAAACCCTAACCCTAACCCTAACCCTCACCCTAACACTAAAGCAAACCCTAACACTAACCCTAACCCAAAACAAACCATAACCCTAACTCTAACCCTAACCCTAACCCTAACCCTAAACCGAATCCTAACCCTATTCCTAACCCTAACCCTAACCCTAACCTTAACCCAAACACTAACCCTAACCCTAAACGTAACCCTAGCCCTAACCCTAACCCTAAACCTAACCCAAACCCAAACCCTAAACTTAAACCTAAACGTAACCCTAACCCAAACCCAATCCCTAACCCATAACCTAAACCTAACACATACCCAAACCCTAAACCATACCCTAAACCTAACCCTAAATCTAACCGTATTCATAACCCTAAACATAACCCTAATCTTAACCCAAACAATAACCCTAACCCTAAACCCTAACCCTGACCCTAACCCTAACCCGAACCCTAACCCTAAACCTAACCCTAATATTAACCCTAACCCTAACCCTAACCCTAATCCTAACCCTTACCCTAACCCTAACCCTAACCCAACCCCTAAACCTAACCCTAACTCTACCCAAAAGAAAACCCTAACCCTAACTCTAATTGTAACCCTAACCCTAACCCTAATTCTAACCCAAACACTAACCCTAACCCACACCCTAACCCTAACCCAAAACCTAAACCTAACCCTAACCCTAACCGTAACCCTAACCCTAACCCTAACCATAACCCTACCACTAACACAAAACCTATCCAAAACCCTAACCCAAACCCTAACCCTAACCCTACCCCTAACCCTAACTCAAACCCACACCCTAACCCTAACCCTAACCCTAACCCTAACCCTAACCCACACCGTAACTCTAACCCTAACCCTAACCCTAACCCTAACCCTAACCCTAACCATAACCCTAACTCCAAACCGAACACAAACCCTAACCCTATCACTAAACCTAACCCAAAACCTAAATCTAACCCTAACCCTAACCCTAAACCAAACCCTAACCCTAACCCTAACCCTAACCCTAATCCTAACCCTAACCCTAACCGTAAATGAAACCAAAAACCCTAACACTAACAATAAACCCTAACCCTAACCCTAATGCAAACCGAAACCCTAACCATAACCCTAAACCTAAATCTAAACCTAACCCAAACCCAAACCCAATCCATAACCCTAACCCTAAATCAAACCCACACCGTAACCCTAACCCTAACCGAAACCCTAACCCTAACCCACACCGTAACCCTAACCCTAACCCAAACCCTAACCCTAACCCTAACCGAAACCCTAACCCTAACCCTAACCCTCACCCTAACACTAAAGCAAACCCTAACACTAACCCTAACCCAAAACAAAACCATAAGCCTAACTCTAACCCTAACCCTAACCCTAAACCTAACCCGAAACCTAACCCTAACCCTAACCCGGACCCTAACCCTAACCATAATCCTAATCCTAACCCTAACGCTAACCCTAACCCAAATCCTAACCCTAACCAAAAACCTAACCCTAACA
>CM069551.1:7155000-7160000 GCA_035773235.1 Eospalax fontanierii
AACCCTAACCATAACCCAAACCCTAAACTTAACCCTAACCCTAACCTTAACCCAAACCCTACACCTAACCCTAACCCTATTCCTAACCCTAACCCTAACCCTAACCCTAACCCTAACCCTAAGCCTAACCCTAACCCTATACATAACCCAAACCCTAACCCTAATCCTAACCCTAAACCTAATCCTAACCCTAACCCGAAACCAAACCCTAACCCTAAACCTAACCCTAACCCAAACACAAACCCTAAACTTAAGCCTAATCGTAACCACAATACTAAACCTAACCCTAACTCAAACCCTAACCCTAACACTAACCCTAACCCTAACACTAACCCAAACACTAACACTAACCCTAACACAAACCAAAACCCTAACCATACCTCTAATCCTCACGCTAACCCTAACCCTAATCCTAACCCTAACCCTAACCCTAAACCTAACCCTAAACCCTAACCCTAAAACTAACACTAACCCTTACCCAAACCCAATCCCTAACCCTAACCCCAAACATTAACCCAAACACTAACCCTAACACCAAACATTAAACCAAAGCCTAACCCTAACACTAACCCTAAACCTAACACTAACCGAAACCCTAACCCTAACCCTAACGCAAACCAAAACCCTAACCCTAACTCTAATCCTAACCCTAACCCTAACCTTAATCCTAACCCTAACCCTAATCCTAACCCAAACACTAAACCTAACACTAATCCTAACCCTAACCCTAACCCTAATCCTAACCCTAAACCTAAACCTAACCCCAAAACAACCCCTAAGCCTAACCCTAACCCAAACCCTAAACTTAACCCTAAACCTAACCCTAACTCAAAGCCTAATCGTAACCCTAAACCTAACCCAAACCCTAAATCTCATCCTAACCCTAAACTTAATCCTAACCGTAACCCTAATCCTAACCCTAGCCCTAAACCTAATCCTAACCCTAACCCTAACCATAATCCTAACCCTAACCCAAACCCAAACCCAAACCCTAAACCTAAACCTAAACCTAACCCTAACACCAAACCAAACCCTAACCCTAACCCCAAACATTAATCCAAACCCTATCCCTAACCCCAAACATTAACCCAAACCCTAAACCTAACACGAACCCTAACCCTAACACTAACCCAAACCCTAACCCTAACCCTAACGCAAACCAAAACCCTAACCCTAACTCTAATCCTAACCCTAACCCTAACCCTAACCCTACCCCTAACCCTAACCCTAACGCACACCAAAACCCTAACCTTAACTCTAATCCTAACCCTAACCCTAACCCTAACCCTAACCCTAACCTAAACCCTAAACCTAACCCTAACCCTAACCTTAACCTAACCCTAATCCTAACCCTAACCATAACCTTCACCCAAACCCATCCCCTAACCCTAACCCTAACCCTAACCCTAACCCAAAACCTAACCCTAACACTTACCCAAACCCTAAACCAAACCCTAAACCTAACCCTAAACCTAACCCTATTCATAATCCTAACCATAACCCTAACCTTAATCAAAACAATAACCCTAACCCTATCCCTAAACCCTAACCCTAATCCTAACCCTAACCCTAACCCTAACCCTAATCCTAAACCTAACCCTAACCCTAACCCGAACCCAACCCCTAAACCTAACCCTAACCCTACCCAAACCAAAACCCTAACCCTAACTCTAATTGTAACCCTAACCCTAACCCTAATTCTAACCCTAACACTAACCCTAAACCAAACCCTAACCCTAATCCTAAACCTAACCCGAACCCTAACCCAAAACCTAAACCTAACCCTAACCCAAACCCTAAACCAAACCCTAACCCTAATCCTAACCCTAACCCTATTCCTAACCCTAATCCTAACCCTAATCTTAACGCAAACAATAAGCCTCACACTAACCCTAAACCCTAACCCAATCCATAACCTTAAACCTAACCCCAATCCTAACAATAACCCTAACCCTCATCCTAACTCTAACCTTAACCCGAACCCGAACCCAACCCGTAATCCTAACCCTAACCCTATCCCGAACCCGAACCCAAACCATACACTAACCCTAACCCTAACCCAAACCCAAACCCTAACCCTAAACCTAACCCTAACCCTAACCCAAACCCAAACCCTAACCCTAACCCCAAACATTAACCCAAACCCTAAACCTAACCCTAACACAAACCCAAACCCTAACCCTAAACCTAACCCTAACACTAACCCAAAGCCTAAACCTAAACCTAATCCTAACCCTAATCCTAACCCTAACCCTAACCCAAAAACTAACCCTGACACTAACGCAAACCCAATCCCTATCCCTAACCCTAACCCAAACGCTAAACCTACGACTAAACCTAACCCTAACTCAAAGCCTAACCCTAATCCCAAATCTAACCCAAACCCTCACACTAATCCTAAACCTAAACCTAATATTAACCCTAACCCTAACCCAAATACTAACCCTAACCCTAACCCAAACCCTAACCTTAACCCTAACCCTAACCCTAACCCAAAACCTAAACCTAACCCTTACCCAAACCCTAAACCAAAGCCTAACCCTAACCCTAAACCTAACCCTATTCATTACCCTAACCCTAACCCTAACCTTAACCCAAATAATAACCCTAAACCTAACCCTAAACCCTAACCCTAACCCTAACCCTAACCCTAACCCTATTCCTAACCCTAACCCTAACCCTAACCCTAACTCTAATCCTAACCCTAAACCTAACCCAAATCCTTACCCTAACCTTATCCTTAATCCTAATCCTAACCCTAACCCTATCCCAAACCCAAACCCTAACCCTAACCCTAACCCTAACCCCAAACATTAACCGAAACCCTAACCCTAAAACTAACCCTAACCCTAACCCTATTCCTAATCCTAACACTAACCCTAACGCAAACCAAAACACTAACCCTAACTCTAATCCTAACCCTAACCCTAACCCTAATCCTAAACCTAACCCTAACCCTAACACTAACGCTATTCCTAACCCTAAACCTAACCCTAATCCTAACCCTAACCCTAACCCTAACTCTAATCCTAACCCTAAACCTAACCCAAATCCTAACCGTAACCCTAACCCTAATCCTAATCCTAAACCTAACCCTATACCAAACCCAAACCCTAACGCTAACCCTAACCCTAACCCAAACCGTAACACTAACCCAAACCCTAAACCTAACCCTAATCGTAACCCTAACCCTAACCCTAATCCTAATCCTAACCCTAACCCGAACCCGAACCCAACCTCTAAACCTAACACTAACCCTACCCAAACCAAAATCCTAACCCTATCTCTAATTGTAAACCTAATCCCAACAGTAATTCTAACCCTAACTTTAACCCTAACCCAAACCTAACCCTAACCCTAACCCTAACCCAAAACCTAAACCTAACCCTAACCCAAACCCTAAACCAAACCCTAACCCTAATCCTAACCCTAAACCTATTTCTAACCCTAACTCTAACCCTAATCTTAACCCAAACAATAACCCTAACACTAGCCTTAAACCCTAACACTAACCCTTAGCCTAAACCTAAACCTAATCCTAACCCTAACCCTAACCCGAACCCCAACCCAACACCTAATCCTAACCCTAACCCTAACCCGAACCCAATCCCTAACCCTAACCCTAACCCTAACCCAAAACCAAACCCTAACCCTAACCCTAACCCTAACTCTAACCCAAATCCAAACCCTAACCCTATCCCCAAACATTAAACCAAATCCTAAACCTAACCCTAAAACAAACCCAAACCCTAACCCCAACCCTAACCCTAACCCAAACCCTAACTCTAACGCTAACCCTAACACAATTCCTAATCCTAACCCTAACCCTAATCCTAACCCTAACCCTAACCCTAACCCGAACCTAACCCATAAACCTAACCGTAACCCTACCCAAACCAAAACCCTAACCCTAACTCTAATTGTAACCCTAATTCTAACCCTAACACTAACCCTAACCCAAACCCTAACCCTAACCCTAACCCTAACCCAAAACCTAAACCCAACCCTAACCCAAACCCTAAACCAAACCCTAACCCTAATCCTAACCCTAACCCTATTCCTAACCCTAATCCTAACCCTAATCTTAACCCAAACAATAACCCTCACACAAACCCTAAACCCTAACCCAATCCCTATACTTAAACCTAACCCCAATCCTAACAACAACCCTAACCCTAATCCTAACTCTAACCTTAACCCGAACCCGAACCCAACCTGTAATCCTAACCCTAACCCGAACCCGAACCCGAACCCAAACCCTACACTAACCCTAAACTTAACGCTAACCCAAACCCAAACCCTAACCCTAAACCTAACCCTAACCCTAACCCAAACCGAAACCCTAACCCTAACCCCAAACATTAACCCAAACCCTAAACCTAACCCTAACACAAACCCAAACCCTAACCCTAAACCTAACCCTAACACTAACCCAAAGCCTAAACCTAAACCTAACCCTAACCCTAATCCTAACCCTAACCCTAACCCAAAAACTAACCCTGACCCTAACCCAAACCCATCCCCTATCCCTAACCCTAACCCTATCCCCAAACATTAAACCAAACCCTAAACCTAACCCTAAAACAAACCCAAACCTAATCCCAACCCTAATCCTAACCCAAACCCTAACCCTAACGCTAACCCTAACACAATTCCTAACCCTATCCCTAGCTCTAACCATATTCCTAACCCTAAACCTAACCCTAAACCTAACCCTAACCCAAACCCTAACGCTAACCCTAACCCTAACTCAAACCCTAACCTAAGCCTAACCCTAATCCAAACCATAACCCTAACCGTAAACTTAACGCTAATGCTAACCCTAAACCTAACTCAAAATCAAACCCTAACCTTAACCCTAACCCTAACCCTAACCTGACTCAAACCCTAACTCTAACCCAAACCCTAAACTTAACCCTAACCCTAACCCTAACCCACACCCTAAACCTAACCCTAACCCTAACCCTATTAGTAACCCTAACCCTTACCCTAACCCTAAC
>CM069551.1:7172500-7175000 GCA_035773235.1 Eospalax fontanierii
CCAAAACTCTAATTGTAACCCTAACCCTAACCCTAAATCTAACCCTAACCCTAACCCTAACCCAAAACCTAAACCTAACCCTAACCCAAAACCTAAACCAAACCCTAACCCTAATCCTAACCCTAACCCTATTCCTAACCCTAATTCTAACCCTAATCTTAACCCAAACAATAACCCTCACACTAACCCTAAACCCTAACCCAATCCCTAACCTTAAACCTAACCCCAATCCTAACAATAACCCTAACCCTAATCCTAACTCTAACCTTAACCCGCACCCGAACCCAACCCGGAATCCTAACCCTAACCCTAACCCGAACCCGCGCCCACACCCTACCCGAACCCTAACCCTAACCCAACCGCAATCCCTAACCCTAAACCTAACCCTAACCCTAACCCAAACACAAACCCTAACCCTAACCCCAAACATTAACCCAAACCCTATACCTAAAGCTAACACAAACCCAAACCCTAACCCTAAACCTAAACCTAACACTAACCCAAAGCCTAAACCTAAACCTAACCCTAACCCTAATCCTAACCCTAACCCTAACCCAAAAACTAACCCTGACCCTAACCCAAAACCAACCCCTATCCCTAACACTAACCCTAACCCAAACCCTAAACCTAACACTAAACCTAACCCTAACTCAAAGCCTAACCCTAACCCAAAACCTCACCCAAACCCTAACACTAATACTAAACCTAAACCTAATATTAACCCTAACCCTAACCCAAATACTGACCCTAACCCTAACCCAAACCCTAACTTTAACCCTAACCCTAACCCTAACCCAAAACCTAAACGTAACCCTTACCCAAACCCTAAACCAAAGCCTAACCCTAACCCTAAACCTAACCCTATTCATAACCCTAACCCTAAACCAAACCTTAACCCAAACAATAACCCTAAACCTAACTCTAAACCCTAACCCTAACCCTAACCCTAACCCTATTCCTAATCCTAAACCTAACCCTAACGCTAACCCTAACTCTAATCCAAACCCTAAACCTAACCCAAATCCTAACCCTAACCCTAATCCTAATCCAAACCCTAACCGTATCGCAAACCGAAACCCTAACCCTAACACAAACCCTCACCCCAAACATTAACCCAAACCCTAAACCTAACACTAACCCTATCCCTAACACTAACCCAAACACTAACACTAACCCTAACGCAAACCAAAACACTAACCCTAACTCTAATCCTAACCTTAACCCTAAACCTAATCCTAAACCTAACCCTAACCCTAACCCTAACGCTATTCCTAACCCTAACGCTAACCCTAACCCTAACCCTAACCCTAACCCTAACTCTAATCCTAACCCTAAACCTAACCCAAATCCTAACCGTAACCCTAAGCCTAAAACTAATCCTAACCCTAACCCTATCCCAAACCCAAACCCTAACCCTATCCCTAACCCTAACCCTAACCCTAACCCAAACCGTAACACTAACCCAAACCCTAAACCTAACCCTAAACCTAACCCTAACCCTAACCCTAATCCTAACCCTAACCCTAACCCTAACCCGAACCCAACCCCTAAACCTAACACTAACCCTACCCAAACCAAAACCCTAACCCTATCTCTAATTGTAAACCTAATCCCAACCCTAATTCTAACCCTAACTTTAACCCTAACCCAAACCCTAACCCTAACCCTAACCCAAAATCTAAACCTAACCCTAACCCAAACCCTAAACCCAAACCCTAACCCCAACCCTAACCCTAACACAAACCCTAACCCTAACGCTAACCCTAACACAATTCCTAACCATAACCCTAGCTCTAACCATATTCCTAACCCTAACCCTAACCCTAACCCTAACCCTAACCCAAACCCTAACGCTAACCCTAACCCTAACCCTAACCCTAACCATAACCCAACCCCTAATCCTAACCCTAACCCTAACCCGAACCCAATCCCTAAGCCTAACCCTAACCCTAACCCAAAACCAAACCCTAACCCTAAACCTAACCCTAAACCTAACCAAAATCCAAACCCTAACCCTATCCCCAAACATTAAACCAAACCCTAAACCTAACCCTAAAACAAACCCAAACCCTAACGCCAACCCTAACCCTAACCCAAACCCTAACCATAACGCTAATCCTAACACAATTCCTAACCCTAACCCTAGCTCTAAACATATTCCTAACCCTAACCCTAACCCTAACCATAAGCCTAACCATAACCCAAACCCTAACGCCAACCCTAACCCTAACCCAAACCCTAACCCTAACCCTAATCCAAACCATAACCTTAACCCTAAACTTAACGCTAATGCTAACCCTAAACCTAACTCAAAATCAAACCCCAACCCTAACCCTAACCCTAACCCTAACCTGACTCAAACCCTAACCCTAACCCAAACCCTAAACTTAACCCTAACCATAACCGTAACCCAAACCCTACACCTAACCCTAACCCTAACCCTATTCCTAAATCTAACCCTAACCTTAACCCTAACCCTAACCCCAACCCTAAGCCTAAA
>CM069551.1:7180000-7182500 GCA_035773235.1 Eospalax fontanierii
ACCCAAACCCTAACCCTAAACCTAACCCTAACCCTAACCCAAACCAAAACCCTAACCCTAAAACCAAACATTAACCCAAACCCTAAACCTAACCCTAACACAAACCCAAACCCTAACCCTAAACCTAAACGTAACACTAACCCAAAGCCTAAACCTAAACCTAACCCTAACCCTAATTCTAACCCTAACCCTAACCCAAAAACTAACCCTGACCCTAAACCAAACCCAACCCCTATCCCTAACCCTAACCCTAACCCAAACCCTAAACCTAACACTAAACCTAACCCTAACTCAAAGCCTAACCCTAACCCAAAACCTAACCCAAACCCTAACACTAATCCTAAACCTAAACCTAATATTAACCCTAACCCTAACCTTAACCCTAACCCTAACCCTAACCCAAAACCTAAACCTAACCCTTACCCAAACCCTAAACCAAAGCCTAATCCTAAACCTAAAGCTAACCCTATTCATAACCCTAACCCTAACCCTAACCTTAACCCAAACAATAACCCTAAACCTAACCCTAAACCCTAACCCTAACCCTAACCCTAACCCTATTCCTAATCCTAACCCTAACCCTAACCCTAACCCTAACTCTAATCCTAACCCTAAACCTAACCCAAATCCTAATCCTAACCCTAACCCTAATCCTAATCCTAAACCTAACCCTATCCCAAACCGAAACCCTAACCCTAACCCTAACCCTAACCCCAAACATTAACCCAAACCCTAACCCTAACACGAAACCTATCCCTAACACTAACCCTAACGGAAACCAAAACACTAACCCTCTCTCTAATCCTAACCCTAACCCTAACCCTAACCCTAATCCTAACCCTAACCCTAACCCTAACCCTAACGCTCTTCCTAACCCTAACCCTAACCCTCACCCTAACCCTAACTCTAATCCTAACCCTAAACGTAAACCAAATCCTAACCGTAACCCTAACCCTAATGCTAATCCTAACCCTAACCCTATCCCAAACCCAAACCCTAACCCTAAGCCTAACAGTACCCAAACCGTAACTATAAAACAAACCCTAATCCTAACCCTAATCCTAACCCTAACCCGAACCCAACCCCTAAATCTAACAATAACCCTACCCAAGCCAAAACCCTAACCCTATCTCTAATTGTATACCTAATCCCAACCCTAATTCTAACCCTAACTTTAACCCTAACCCAAACCCTAAACCTAACCCTAACCCTAACCCAAAACCTAAACCTAACCCTAACCCAAACCCTAAACCAAACCCTAACCCTAATCCTAACATTAACCCTAACCCTAATCTTAACCCAAACAATAACCCTAACACTAGCCTTAAACCCTAACCCTAACCCTAAGCCTAAACCTAACCCTAATCCTACCCCTAACCCGAACCCCAACCCCAACCCAACCCCTAATCCTAACCCTAACCCGAAACCATTCCCTAACCCTAACCCTAACGCTAATCCAAAACCATACCCTAACCCTAAACCTAACCCTAACCCTAACCCAAATCTAAACCCTAACCCTATCCCCAAACTTTAAACCAAACCCGAAACCTAACCCTAAAACAAACCCAAACCCTAACCCCAACCCTAACCCTAACCCAAGCCCTAACCTAACGCTAACCCTAACACAATTCCTAACCCTAACCCTAGCTCTAACCATATTCCTAACCCTAACCCTAACCCTAACCCTAACCCTAACCTTAACCCTAACCCAAACCCTAACGCTAACCCTAACCCTAACCCAAACCCTAACCCTAAACCTAACCCTAATCCAAACCATAACCCTAACCCTAAACTTAACGCTAATGCTAAACCTAAACCTAACTCAAAGTCAAACCCTAACCCTAACCCTAACCCTAACCCTAACCTGACTCAAACCCTAACCCTAACCCAAACCCTAAACTTAACCCTAACCCTAACCCTAACCCAAACCCTACACCTAACCCTAACCCTAACCCTATTCCTAACCCTAACCCTAACACTAACCCTAACCCTAAGCCTAACCTTAACCCTATACATAACCGAAACCCTAACCCTAATCCTAACCCTAAACCTAATCCTAACCCTAACCCGAACCAAAACCCTAACCCTAACCCTAACCCAAACACAAACCCTAAACTTAAGCCTAATCGTAACCACAATACTAACCCTAACCCTAACTCAAACGCTAACCCCAACACTAACCCTAACCCTAACACTAACCCAAACACTAACACTAACCCTAACGCAAACCAAAACCGTAACTATACCTCTAATCCTAACCCTAACCCTAACCCTAATCCTAACCCTAACCCTAAGCCTAACCCTAACCCTAACCCTAAACCCTAACCCTAAACCTAACCCTAACCCTTACCCAAACCCAATCCCTAACCCTAACCCCAAATATTAACCCAAACCCTAACCCTAACCCGAAACATTAAACCAAAGCCTAACCCTAACACTAACCCTAAACCCAACACTAACCGAAACCCTAACCCTAAGCCAAACCAAAACCCTACCCTAA
>CM069551.1:7200000-7202500 GCA_035773235.1 Eospalax fontanierii
TCTAATCCTAACCCTAAACCTAACCCTAATCCTAACCCTAACACTATCCCTAACCCAAACCCTAACCTAAACCCTAAACCTAACCCTAACCCTAACCCTTACCCTAACCCTAATCCTAACCCTAACCATAACCCTAACCCAAACCCAACCCCTAACCCTAACCCTAACCCTAACCCTAACCCGAACCCAACACCTAAACCTAACCCTAACCCTAACCCTAACCTGAACCCAACCCGTAAACCTAACCCTACCCAAACCAAAACCCTAACCATAACCCTAACCTTAACCCAAACAATAACCCTAACCCTATCACTAAAGCCTAACCCTAACCCTAACCCTAACCCTAAACCTAACCCTAATCCTAAACCTAACCCTAACCCTAACCCTAACCCTTACCCTAACCCAAACCCTAACCCTAACCGCAATCATTAACCCAAACCCTAAACCTAACCCTAACACAAACCCAAACCCTAACCCTAAACCTAACCCTAACACTAACCCAAAGCCTAAACCTAAACCTAACCCTAACCATTATTCTAACCCTAACCCTAACCCAAAAACTAACCGTGACCCTAACCCAAACCCAACCCCTATCCCTAACCCTAACCCAAACCCTAAACCTAACACTAAACCTAACCCTAACTCAAAGCCTAACCCTAACCCAAAACCTAACCCAAACCCTAACACAAATCCTAAACCTAAACCTAATATTAACCCTAACCCTAACCCAAATACTAACCCTAACCCTAACCCAAACCCTAAACTTAACCCTAACCCTAACCCGAACCCTAACCCAAAACCTAAACCTAACCCTTACCCAAACCCTAAACCAAAGCCTAATCCTAACCCTAAACCTAACCCTATTCATAACCCTAACCCTAAACGTAACCTTAACCCAAACAATAACCCTAAACCTAACCCTAAACCCTAACCCTAACCCTAACCCTAACCCTATTCCTAATCCTAACCCTAACCCTAACCCTAACACTAATCCTAACCCTAAACCTAACCCAAATCCTAACCCTAACGCTAACCCTAATCCTAATCCTAAACCTAACCCTATCCCAAACCGAAACCCTAACCCTAACCCTAACCCCAAACATTAACCCAAACCCTAACCCTAACACTAACCCTATCCCTAACACTAACCCAACAACTAACACTAACCCTAACGGAAACCAAAACACTAACCCTATCTCTAATCCTAACCCTAACCCTAACCCTAATCCTAACCCTAACCCTAACCCTAACCCTAATGCTATTCCTAACCCTAACCCTAACCCTAACCCTAACTCTAATCCTAACCCTAAACTTAACCCAAATCCTAACCGTAACCCTAACCCTAATCCTAATCCTAAGCATAACCCTATCCCAAACCCAAACTCTAACCCTAACCCTAACCCTAACCCTAACACTAACCCTAAACGCAACACTAACCGAAACCCTAACCCTAACCCTAACGCACACCAAAACCCTACCCTAACTCTAATCCTAACCCTAATCCTACCCCTAATCCTAACCCTAACCCTAACCCTAATCCTAACCCAAACACTAAACCTAACAATAATCCTAACCCTAACCCTAACCCTAATCCTAACCCTAACCCTAAACCTAACCCAAACACAACCCCTAACCCTAACCCTAACCCAAACGCTAAACTTAACCCTAAACCTAACCCTAACTAAAAGCCTAACCCTAACCCTAAACTTAACCCAAACCCTAACTCTCATCCTAACCCTAAACCTAATCTTAACACTAACCCTAACCCTAATCCTAACCCTAACCCAAACCCAAACTCAAAACCTAACCATAAACCTAAACCTAAACATAACCCTAACACAAAACCAAACCCTAACCCTAACCCCAAACATTAATCGAAACCCTAACACTAAACCCAAACATTAACCCAAACCCTAACCCTAACACTAACCCTAACCCTAACACTAACCCAAACCCTAACCCTAACCCTAACGCAAACAAAAACCTAACCCTAACTCTAATCCTAACCCTAACCCTAACCCTAATCCTAACCTTAACCCTAACCCTAACCCTAACCTAAACCCTAAAACTAACCCTAACCCTAACCCTAACCCTAACCCAAACCCAACCCCTATCCCTAACCCTAACCCTAACCCAAACCCTAAACCTAACACTAAACCTAACCCTAACTCAAAGCCTAACCCTAATCCAAAACCTAACCCAAACCCTAACACTAATCCTAAACCTAAACCTAATATTAACCCTAACCCTAACCCAAATACTAATCCTAACCCTAACCCAAACCCTAACCTTAACCCTAACCGTAACCCTAACCCAAAACCTAAACTTAACCCTTACCCAAACCCTAAACCAAAGCCTAACCCTAACCCTAAACCTAACCCTATTCATAACCCGACCCCTAACCCTAACCTTAACGCAAACAATAACCCTAAAAGTAACCCTAAAACCTAACCCTAACCCTAATCCTAACCCTAACCCTAACCCTAATCCTAAACCTAAT
>CM069551.1:7210000-7212500 GCA_035773235.1 Eospalax fontanierii
ACACTAAACCTAACCCTAACTCAAAGCCTAACCCTAACCCAAAACCTAACCCAAACCCTAACACAAATCCTAAACCTAAACCTAATATTAACCCTAACCCTAACCCAAATACTAACCCTAACCCTAACCCAAACCCTAAACTTAACCCTAACCCTAACCCGAACCCTAACCCAAAACCTAAACCTAACCCTTACCCAAACCCTAAACCAAAGCCTAATCCTAACCCTAAACCTAACCCTATTCATAACCCTAACCCTAAACGTAACCTTAACCCAAACAATAACCCTAAACCTAACCCTAAACCCTAACCCTAACCCTAACCCTAACCCTATTCCTAATCCTAACCCTAACCCTAACCCTAACACTAATCCTAACCCTAAACCTAACCCAAATCCTAACCCTAACGCTAACCCTAATCCTAATCCTAAACCTAACCCTATCCCAAACCGAAACCCTAACCCTAACCCTAACCCCAAACATTAACCCAAACCCTAACCCTAACACTAACCCTATCCCTAACACTAACCCAACAACTAACACTAACCCTAACGGAAACCAAAACACTAACCCTATCTCTAATCCTAACCCTAACCCTAACCCTAATCCTAACCCTAACCCTAACCCTAACCCTAATGCTATTCCTAACCCTAACCCTAACCCTAACCCTAACTCTAATCCTTACCCTAAACTTAACCCAAATCCTAACCGTAACCCTAACCCTAATCCTAATCCTAAGCATAACCCTATCCCAAACCCAAACTCTAACCCTAACCCTAACCCTAACCCTAACACTAACCCTAAACCCAACACTAACCGAAACCCTAACCCTAACCCTAACGCACACCAAAACCCTACCCTAACTCTAATCCTAACCCTAATCCTACCCCTAATCCTAACTCTAACCCCAACCCTAATCCTAACCCAAACACTAAACCTAACAATAATCCTAACCCTAACCCTAACCCTAATCCTAACCCTAACCCTAAACCTAACCCAAACACAACCCCTAACCCTAACCCTAACCCAAACGCTAAACTTAACCCTAAACCTAACCCTAACTAAAAGCCTAACCCTAACCCTAAACTTAACCCAAACCCTAACTCTCATCCTAACCCTAAACCTAATCTTAACACTAACCCTAACCCTAATCCTAACCCTAACCCAAACCCAAACTCAAAACCTAACCATAAACCTAAACCTAAACATAACCCTAACACAAAACCAAACCCTAACCCTAACCCCAAACATTAATCGAAACCCTAACACTAAACCCAAACATTAACCCAAACCCTAACCCTAACACTAACCCTAACCCTAACACTAACCCAAACCCTAACCCTAACCCTAACGCAAACAAAAACCTAACCCTAACTCTAATCCTAACCCTAACCCTAACCCTACTCCTAACCTTAACCCTAACCCTAACCCTAACCTAAACCCTAAAACTAACCCTAACCCTAACCCTAACCCTAACCCAAACCCAACCCCTATCCCTAACCCTAACCCTAACCCAAACCCTAAACCTAACACTAAACCTAACCCTAACTCAAAGCCTAACCCTAATCCAAAACCTAACCCAAACCCTAACACTAATCCTAAACCTAAACCTAATATTAACCCTAACCCTAACCCAAAAACTAATCCTAACCCTAACCCAAACCCTAACCTTAACCCTGACCGTAACCCTAACCCAAAACCTAAACTTAACCCTTACCCAAACCCTAAACCAAAGCCTAACCCTAACCCTAAACCTAACCCTATTCATAACCCGAACCCTAACCCTAACCTTAACCCAAACAATAACCCTAAAACTAACCCTAAACCCTAACCCTAACCCTAACCCTAACCCTAACCCTAACCCTAATCCTAAACCTAATCCTAACCCTAACCCGAACCCAACCCCTAAACCTAACACTAACCCTACCCAAGCCAAAACCCTAACCCTATCTCTAATTGTATACCTAATCCCAACCCTAATTCTAACCCTAACTTTAACCCTAACCCAAACCCTAACCCTAACCCAAAACCTAAACCTAACCCTAACCCAAACCCAAACCCAAACCCAAACCCTAACTCTAAACCTAAACCTAAACCTAACCCTAACCCTAACCCTAACCCTAACGCAAACCAAAACCCTAACCCTAACTCTAATCCTAACCCTAAACCTAACATTAATCCTAACCCTAACCCTAACCCTAACCCAAACCCTAACCTAAACCCTAAACCTAAACCTAACCCTGACCCTAACCCTAACCCTAATCCGAACCCTAACCATAACCCTAACCCAAACCCAACCCATAACCCTAACCCTAACCCTAACCCTAACCAGAACCCAATCCCTAAACCTAACCCTAACCCTCACCCTAACCCGAACCCAACCCCTAAACCTAACCCTAACCCTACCCAAACCAAAACCCTAACCATAACCCTAACCTTAACCCAAACAATAACCCTAACCCTATCACTAAACCCTAACCCTAACCCTAACCCTAACCCTAAA
>CM069551.1:7222500-7225000 GCA_035773235.1 Eospalax fontanierii
TAACCCTTACCCAAACCCTAAACCAAAGCCTAATCCTAACCCTAAACCTAACCCTATTCATAACCCTAACCCTAAACGTAACCTTAACCCAAACAATAACCCTAAACCTAACCCTAAACCCTAACCCTAACCCTAACCCTAACCCTATTCCTAATCCTAACCCTAACCCTAACCCTAACACTAATCCTAACCCTAAACCTAACCCAAATCCTAACCCTAACGCTAACCCTAATCCTAATCCTAAACCTAACCCTATCCCAAACCGAAACCCTAACCCTAACCCTAACCCCAAACATTAACCCAAACCCTAACCCTAACACTAACCCTATCCCTAACACTAACCCAACAACTAACACTAACCCTAACGGAAACCAAAACACTAACCCTATCTCTAATCCTAACCCTAACCCTAACCCTAATCCTAACCCTAACCCTAACCCTAACCCTAATGCTATTCCTAACCCTAACCCTAACCCTAACCCTAACTCTAATCCTAACCCTAAACGTAACCCAAATCCTAACCGTAACCCTAACCCTAATCCTAATCCTAAGCATAACCCTATCCCAAACCCAAACTCTAACCCTAACCCTAACCCTAACCCTAACACTAACCCTAAACCCAACACTAACCGAAACCCTAACCCTAACCCTAACGCACACCAAAACCCTACCCTAACTCTAATCCTAACCCTAATCCTACCCCTAATCCTAACCCTAACCCTAACCCTAATCCTAACCCAAACACTAAACCTAACAATAATCCTAACCCTAACCCTAACCCTAATCCTAACCCTAACCCTAAACCTAACCCAAACACAACCCCTAACCCTAACCCTAACCCAAACGCTAAACTTAACCCTAAACCTAACCCTAACTAAAAGCCTAACCCTAACCCTAAACTTAACCCAAACCCTAACTCTCATCCTAACCCTAAACCTAATCTTAACACTAACCCTAACCCTAATCCTAACCCTAACCCAAACCCAAACTCAAAACCTAACCATAAACCTAAACCTAAACATAACCCTAACACAAAACCAAACCCTAACCCTAACCCCAAACATTAATCGAAACCCTAACACTAAACCCAAACATTAACCCAAACCCTAACCCTAACACTAACCCTAACCGCAATCATTAACCCAAACCCTAAACCTAACCCTAACACAAACCCAAACCCTAACCCTAAACCTAACCCTAACACTAACCCAAAGCCTAAACCTAAACCTAACCCTAACCATTATTCTAACCCTAACCCTAACCCAAAAACTAACCGTGACCCTAACCCAAACCCAACCCCTATCCTTACCCCTAACCCAAACCCTAAACCTAACACTAAACCTAACCCTAACTCAAAGCCTAACCCTAACCCAAAACCTAACCCAAACCCTAACACAAATCCTAAACCTAAACCTAATATTAACCCTAACCCTAACCCAAATACTAACCCTAACCCTAACCCAAACCCTAAACTTAACCCTAACCCTAACCCGAACCCTAACCCAAAACCTAAACCTAACCCTTACCCAAACCCTAAACCAAAGCCTAATCCTAACCCTAAACCTAACCCTATTCATAACCCTAACCCTAAACGTAACCTTAACCCAAACAATAACCCTAAACCTAACCCTAAACCCTAACCCTAACCCTAACCCTAACCCTATTCCTAATCCTAACCCTAACCCTAACCCTAACACTAATCCTAACCCTAAACCTAACCCAAATCCTAACCCTAACGCTAACCCTAATCCTAATCCTAAACCTAACCCTATCCCAAACCGAAACCCTAACCCTAACCCTAACCCCAAACATTAACCCAAACCCTAACCCTAACACTAACCCAACAACTAACACTAACCCTAACGGAAACCAAAACACTAACCCTATCTCTAATCCTAACCCTAACCCTAACCCTAATCCTAACCCTAACCCTAACCCTAACCCTAATGCTATTCCTAACCCTAACCCTAACCCTAACCCTAACTCTAATCCTAACCCTAAACGTAACCCAAATCCTAACCGTAACCCTAACCCTAATCCTAATCCTAAGCATAACCCTATCCCAAACCCAAACTCTAACCCTAACCCTAACCCTAACCCTAACACTAACCCTAAACCCAACACTAACCGAAACCCTAACCCTAACCCTAACGCACACCAAAACCCTACCCTAACTCTAATCCTAACCCTAATCCTACCCCTAATCCTAACCCTAACCCTAACCCTAATCCTAACCCAAACACTAAACCTAACAATAATCCTAACCCTAACCCTAACCCTAATCCTAACCCTAACCCTAAACCTAACCCAAACACAACCCCTAACCCTAACCCTAACCCAAACGCTAAACTTAACCCTAAACCTAACCCTAACTAAAAGCCTAACCCTAACCCTAAACTTAACCCAAACCCTAACTCTCATCCTAACCCTAAACCTAATCTTAACACTAACCCTAACCCTAATCCTAACCCTAACCCAAACCCAAACTCAAAACCTAACC
>CM069551.1:7285000-7292500 GCA_035773235.1 Eospalax fontanierii
CCTAACCCTAACCCAAACACAAACCCTAACCCTAAACCTAACCCAAACCATCACCCTAAACCTAACCCTAAACCTAACCCAAACTCTAGCCTTAAAACTAACTCTAACCCTAACACAAACCCTAAACCTAACCCTAAACCTAACACAAACCCTAACACTAACCCAAACCAAACCCTAACACTAACCCTAACCCTAACACTAACACTAAACCTAACCCTAACCCTAATCCAAATCCAAACCCTAAACCTAACCCTAACCCAAACCCTAACCATAACCTGAACCCAAACCATAACTCTATCCCTAAACATAACCCTTACCCTAAACCTAACCCTCACCCAAACGCACAACCTAACCCTAACCCTAACCCTAACCCTAACCCTAAACCTAACCCAAACCCTAACCCTAACCTTAAACTAAACTTAACCATAGCCCACACGCTAACCCTAACCCTAAACCTAACCCAAACCCTAACCCTATCGCAAACCCTAACCCTAAACCTAAACCAAACCCAAACCGAAACCCTAACCCTAACCCTAACCTAAACCCTAACCCTAAACCTAACAGTAACCCTAACCCAAACCCAAACCCTAATCCTAACACTAACCCTAGCCCTAAACCTAACCCTCACCCTAAACCAAACGCAAACCCTAAACCTAACCCTAACCCTAACCCAAACCCTAACCCTAACGCTAACTCTAACCCAAACCCTAACCCTAACCCTAATCCTAACCCTAACCCTAACCCAAACCCTAACCCTAACGCTAACTCTAACCCAAATCCTAACACTAACCCTAATCTTCACTCTAACCCTAACCCTAACTCTAACCCAAACCCTAACCATAACCCTAACCCTAACCCTAACCCTAACCCAAACCCTAATCGTAAACCTAACACTAACCCTAACCCAAATTTTAACCGTAAACCTAACCCTAACCCTAACCATAACCCTATCCCTAACCCAAACCCTAACACTAACCCTAACCCTAACCCGAACAATAACTCTAACCCTAACCCTAACCCAAACCCAAACCCTAACCCTAACCCTAAACCTAACCCAAACCTAGCCCTAACGCTAACACAAACCCACACCCAAACCCTAACCCAAACACTAACCCTCATCCTAACCCTAACCCTAACCCTAATCCTAACGCAAAGCAAACCCTAACACTAACCCTAACCCTAACCCTAACCCTAAGCCAAACCCAAACCCTAGCCCTAAACCTAACCCTAACCCAAATGCACACCCTAACCCTAACCCTAACCCTAACCCAAAACTAACCCTAACCTTAAACTAAACTTAACCCTAACCCAAACGTTAACCCTAACCCTAACCTTAACCCTAACCCTAATCCTAACCCTAACCTTAACCCAAATCCTAACCTTATCACAAACCCTAACCCTAAACCTAACCTAAACCCTAACCCTAACCCTAACACGAACCCTAACCCAAACCCAAACTTTAATCCTAACACTAACCCTAACCCTAAACCTAACACTCACCCTAACCCAAACAGATACCCTAAACCTAACCCTAACCCTAACTCAAACCCTAACCCTAACCCTAAACCTAATCCTACCCCTTACCCTAACCCAAACCATAACCCTTATCCTAACCGTATCCCTTACCCTCAACCTAACCCTAACCCACACACTAAACCTAACACTAACCCTAAACCTAACCCTAACCCTAATTCTAACCCTAATCCTAACCATAACCATAACCATAACCCATACCCTAACCGGAGGGTAGCCTTGAACTGATAATCCTCCTGCCTCACCCCCAAGAGTTGAGTTGTACTTTTTTAAGAGCAAAGATTGGATTCAGCAACAATGAAAAATGAAAATATTTTCCCTCATAGAAAACGATGTCCAAAGTAGTTTTCTGATTCAAATGTAGCTTATAGTACTTAAGAATCCAATATCAACAATATGGTAAATTCTAGAAAGAAAGAGGTTAGTTATTTAGGTAAAGACGTGCAATCCTGGCAAGAGATGCAGGACTGGGAAGCAACCTTGGCATGACTTGACCATGGGAGGAGCACCTGCTCTGAAGCTATGATAGACAGGCAGAGCTTTGCAAGTGAGTCCAGAGTGCTATTGGTCAGTCTCCTGTCATTGGTGTCTGATGTGGGCAGGAGTGCTTAGGTCACAGAATCTTGGACTAAGATTCTGGAACTCCAAGAGGCAGTGACCTGGCAAAGCATTGTTTAGGGTGTTGCTAGGTGACAAAGCCCTCTCAGATGAGTTGCTGAAACACAGAGGTTTCTTGGTGGTAGGCTCTAATGTTTGGGTGACCAGTTTGGAGAGATTATAGTAGACTTTAGGTCAAAGTTCTAGTGTTTGACAAAAAGAAGCAGCCAGGAGAAGATGGGAGGAGGAGGGGAGAAGATGGTGTGGCCTGCTGGCCCTGCACAGGACCTCCACATACAGGACCTCTACTGCAACGCCTACCTCTACTAACCCTAACCCTAACCCTAACCCTAACCCTAACCCTAACCCAAACATTAAACCTAAACCTGACCCTAACCCAAACCCTAAGCCTAAACCTAACCATAACCCAAAACCTAACCCTAAACGAAACCCTAACGCTAAACCTAACCCTAAACCTAACCCTAACACAAACCCTAACCCTAACCCTAAACCTAACCAAAACTCTAACCATAACCCTAACACTAACCCTAACCCTAACACTAAACCTAACACTAAACCAATCCCTAACCCTATACCTAACCCTAACCCTAACCCAAACATTAACCCTAATCCTAACCCTAACCCAAAGCCTAACCCTAAACCTAACCCTAACCCAAACCCTAACCATAACCATAACCCTAACCCTAACCCAAACCCTAACACTAAAGCTAACCCAAACATTAACCCTAAACCGAACCCTAACCCAAACCCTAAACCTAAAACTAACCCTAACACAAACCCTAACCCTAACCCAAACCCAAACCCTAACCCTAACCCTAATCCTAACCCAAACCCAAACAATAAACCTAACCCTAATCCTAACCCAAAACCTAACCGTAAGCAGAATCCAAACCGTAACACTAACCCTAACCTAACCCTAACCCTAAACCTAACCCTAACCCAAACGCACACCCTAACTCTAACCCTAACTCTAACCCTAACACTAACCCTAACCCTAAACCAAACCGTAACTCTAACCCTAAACCTAACCCAAACCCAAACACTAACCTAAAACTAACCCTAACAATAACCCAAACCCTAACCCTAACCCTAACCCAAAACCTAACCCTAACCCTAACCCACACTCCAAACCAAACCCAAAACCTAACTGTAACCCTCACCCAAACCATAACCCTAATCCTAACCCTAACCCTAACATAAAACCCTAACCCTAACCCTAACCCTAACCCTAACCCTAACCCTAAACCTAACACTAAAACCAACCCTAGCCCTAACCCTAACCCAATCCCAAACCCTAAACCTAACACAAACCCTAACACTAAACCTAACCCTAGCCCAAACCCTAACCCTAAACCTAACCCTAACACAAACCCTAACCCTAACCCAAACCCAAACCCTAACCCTAACCCTAACCCAAACTCTAACTGTAACCCTAACCCTAACCCTAACCCAAACCCTAACCCTAAACCTAACACTAACCCAAACCCTAACCCTAACCCTAAACCTAACCCTAACCCAAACCCTAACCCTAAACCTAACCCTAACCCAAACCCAAACCCTAACCTAAAACTAACCGTTACCCAAACCCTAACCCTAACCCTAAATCTAATCCTTACCGAAACCCAAACTCTAACCCAAACCTTAAACCTATCCCAAACCCAAACACTAACCCTAAGCCTAATCCTAACCCTAACCCTAACCCTAACCCTAACCCTAACCGAACCCATAAACCTAACCCTATCCCTAAACACAACCCTAACCCAAACCTTAACCCTAAACCTGACCCTAACACTAACCCTAACCCTAACCCTAACCCTAACCCTAAACCCGAACACTAAACCTGAACATAAACCTAACCCAAAACCTAACCCTAACGCTAACCCTAACCCTAACTCTAATCCAAACCCACACCCTAACCCTATACCTAACCCTAAACCAAACCCAAACCCTAACACTGAACTTAACACTAAACCTAACCCTAACCCAAACCCAAAACGTAACCCTAAACCTAAGCCTAACAATAACCCAAACCCTAACCCTAACGCTAACCCAAACCCTAACCCTAACCCTAACCCTAACCCAAACCCAAACACTAAACCTAACCCTAATCCTAACACAAACCCAAACCCTAAACCTAAACCTAACCCTAACCCAAACCCTAACCATAACCAGAATCCAAACTATAACACTATCCCTAAACCTAACCCTAACCCTAAACCTAACCCTAACAGAAACGCACACCCTAACCCTAACCCTAACCCTAACCCTAACACAAACCTAACCCTAACCCTAACCCTAACCCTAACCCAAACCCTAACACTAACCCTAACCCTATCCCAAACCCTAACCCTAACCATAAACTAAACTTAACCCTAACCCAAACGCTAACCCTAACCCTAACCCTAATCCTAACCATAACCTTAACCCAAATCCTAACCTTATCTCAATCCCTGACCCTAAACCTAACCTAAACCCTAACCCTAACACTAACACTAACCCTAACCCAAACCCAAACCCTAATCCTAACACTAACCCTAACCCTAACCCTAACACTAACACTCACCGTAACCCAAACGGAAACCCTAAACCTAACCCTAACCCTAACTCACACCCTAACCCTAACCCTAACATTAACCCTAACCCTAATCCTAACCCTAACCCTAACGCAAACAATAACCCTAATACTAATCATATCCCTAACCCTAAACCTAACCCTCACCCAAACACTAACCATAACCCTAACCCTAAACCTAACCCTAACCCTAACCATAACCATAACCCATACCTAAACCTAACGCTAACCCAAACCCTAAGCCTAAACCTAACCCTAAACCTAAGCCTAACAATACCCCAAACCCTAACCCTAAACCTAACCGTAACCGAAACCCTAAACCTAAACCTAACCCTAACGCAAACCCTAACCCTAAACCTAACCCTAACACAAAACCTAATCCTAACCCTAACCCTAACCCTAACCCATACCCTAACCGTAACCCTAACCCTAACCCTAACCCTAACCCTAACAAAAACACTAACCCTAACCCTAACCCTAACCCTAACCCAAAGATTAACCCTAAACCTAACCCTAACCCAAACCCAAACCCTAACCCTAAACCTAACCCTAACCCAAACCCTAAACCTATCCCAAACCCAAACACTAACTCTAAGCCTAATCCTAATCCTAACCCTTACCCTAACCCTAACCGAACCCATAAACCTAACACTATACCTTAACAGAACCCTAACCCAAACCTTAACCCTAAACCTGACCCTAACACTAACCCTAACCCTTAGCCTAAACCTAACCCAAAACCCGAACACTAAACCTGAACATAAACCTAACCCAAACCCTAAACCTAACACTAACCCTAACCCTAACTCTAATCCAAACCCACACCCTAACCCTATACCTAACCCTAAACCAAACCCAAACCCTAACACTGAACTTAACACTAACCCTAACCCTAACCCTAACCCAAACCCAAACCCTAAACCTAAACCTAACCCTAACCCAAACCCTAACCATAAGCAGAATCCAAATTATAACACTATCCTTAAACCTAACCCTAACCCTAAACCTAACCCTAACCCAAACGCACACCATACCCCAAACCCTAACACTAACCCTAACCCTAACCCTAACACAAACCCTAACCCTAACCCTAACCCTAACCCTAACCCTAACCCTAACCCAAACCCTAACACTAACCCTAACCCTAACACAAACCCTAACTTTAACCCTAACCCTAACCCAAACCCAAACCCTAACCCTAACCATAACCCTAACCCAAACCCTAACCCTAACCCTAACCCAAAACCAAACCCTAACACTAACCCTAACCCTAACCCTAACCCTAATCCTAACCCTAACCTTAACCCAAATCCTAAACTTCTCACAAACCCTGATCCTAAACTTAACCTAAACCCTAACCCTAACCCTAACACTAACCCTAACCCAAACCCAAACCCTAGTGCTAACACTAACCCTAACCCTAACCCTAACCCTAACACTCACGATTACCCAAACGGAAACCCTAACCCTAAACCTAACCCTAACTCACACCCTAACCCTAACCCTAAACCTAACCCTAACCCTAATCCTAACCCTAACCATAACCCAAACCCTAAACATAACCATAACCCTAACCCTAACCCAAACCCTAACCCTAAAGCTAATCCAAACATTAACCCTAAACCTAACCCTAACCCAAACCCTAACCCTAAACCTAACCCTAACCCAAAACCAAACCCTAAGCCTAACCCTAACCGTAACCCAAACCCTAACCCTAACCCTAACCCTAATCCTAACCCAAACCCAAACCATAACCCTAAACCTAACCCTAACCCAAACCCAAACCCAAACCCTAACCCTAACCCTAACCTTAAGCCAAAACCAACCCGTAACCGTAACCCTAACCCAAACCCTAACCATAACAAGAACCCAAACCATAACTCTACCCTAAACCTAACTCTAACCCTTAACCTAACCCTAACCCAAAAGCACACCCTAACCCTAACCCTAACCCAAACCCTATACCTAACCCTAACCCTAAAGCTAATCCAAACATTAACCCTAAACCTAACCCTAACCCAAACCCTAACCCTAAACCTAACCCTAACCCAAACCCAAACCGTAAGCCTAACCCTAACCGTAACCCAAACCCTAACCCTAACCCTAACCCTAACCCTAACCCTAACCCAAACCATAACCCTAATCCAAACCCTAACCCTAACCCAAACCCTAACCTTAACCCTAACCCTAACCCTAACACAAACCCTAAACCTAACCCTAAACCTAACACAAACCCTAACACTAACCCAAACCAAACCCTAACACTAACCCTAACCCTAACCCTAACACTAAACCTAACCCTAACCCTAACCCTAACCCTAACCCTAACCCTAACCCGAAAAAAAACCCTAACCCTAACCCTAACCCAAACACAAACTCTAAACTTAAGCCTAATCGTAACCACAATACTAACCCTAACCCTAACTCAAACCCTAACCCTAACACGAACCCTAACCCTAACACTAACCCAAACACTAACACTAACCCTAACGCAAACCAAAACCCTAACCCTACCTCTAATCCTAACCCTAACCCTAACCCTAATCTTAACCCTAACCCTAACCCTAACCCTAACCCTAAACCCTAACCCTAAACCTAACCCTAACCCTTACCCAAACCCAAACCCTAACTCTAACCCCAAACATTAACCCAAACCCCAACCCTAACCCCAAAAATTAAACCAAAGCCTAACCCTAACACTAACCCTAAACCCAACACTAACCGAAACCCTAACCCTAACCCTAATGCACACCAAAACCCTACCCTAACTCTAATAA
>CM069551.1:7297500-7300000 GCA_035773235.1 Eospalax fontanierii
CATAACCCACACGCTAACCCTAACCCTAAACCTAACCCAAACCCTAACCCTATCGCAAACCCTAACCCTAAACCTAAACCAAACCCAAACCGAAACCCTAACCCTAACCCTAACCTAAACCCTAACCCTAAACCTAACAGTAACCCTAACCCAAACCCAAACCCTAATCCTAACACTAACCCTAGCCCTAAACCTAACCCTCACCCTAAACCAAACGCAAACCCTAAACCTAACCCTAACCCTAACCCAAACCCTAACCCTAACGCTAACTCTAACCCAAACCCTAACCCTAACCCTAATCCTAACCCTAACCCTAACCCAAACCCTAACCCTAACGCTAACTCTAACCCAAATCCTAACACTAACCCTAATCTTCACTCTAACCCTAACCCTAACTCTAACCCAAACCCTAACCATAATCCTAACCCTAACCCTAACCCTAACCCAAACCCTAATCGTAAACCTAACACTAACCCTAACCCAAATTTTAACCGTAAACCTAACCCTAACCCTAACCATAACCCTATCCCTAACCCAAACCCTAACACTAACCCTAACCCTAACCCGAACAATAACTCTAACCCTAACCCTAACCCAAACCCAAACCCTAACCCTAACCCTAAACCTAACCCAAACCCTAGCCCTAACCCTAACCCAAACCCAAACCCTAACCCAAACCCTAACCCTAATCCTAACCCTAATCCTAACCCTAATCCTAACGCAAAGCAAACCCTAACACTAACCCTAACCCTAACCCTAACCCTAAGCCAAACCCAAACCCTAGCCCTAAACCTAACCCTAACCCAAATGCACACCCTAACCCTAACCCTAACCCTAACCCAAAACTAACCCTAACCTTAAACTAAACTTAACCCTAACCCAAACGTTAACCCTAACCCTAACCTTAACCCTAACCCTAATCCTAACCCTAACCTTAACCCAAATCCTAACCTTATCACAAACCCTAACCCTAAACCTAACCTAAACCCTAACCCTAACCCTAACACGAACCCTAACCCAAACCCAAACTTTAATCCTAACACTAACCCTAACCCTAAACCTAACACTCACCCTAACCCAAACAGGTACCCTAAACCTAACCCTAACCCTAACTCAAACCCTAACCCTAACCCTAAACCTAATCCTACCCCTAACCCTAACCCAAACCATAACCCTAATTCTAATCGTATCCCTAACCCTAAAGCTAACCCTAACCCAAACACTAAACCTAACACTAACCCTAAACCTAACCCTAACCCTAATTCTAACCCTAATCCTAACCATAACCATAACCATAACCCATACCCTAACCGGAGGGTAGCCTTGAACTGATAATCCTCCTGCCTCACCCCCAAGAGTTGAGTTGTACTTTTTTAAGAGCAAAGATTGGATTCAGCAACAATGAAAAATGAAAATATTTTCCCTCATAGAAAACGATGTCCAAAGTAGTTTTCTGATTCAAATGTAGCTTATAGTACTTAAGAATCCAATATCAACAATATGGTAAATTCTAGAAAGAAAGAGGTTAGTTATTTAGGTAAAGACGTGCAATCCTGGCAAGAGATGCAGGACTGGGAAGCAACCTTGGCATGACTTGACCATGGGAGGAGCACCTGCTCTGAAGCTATGATAGACAGGCAGAGCTTTGCAAGTGAGTCCAGAGTGCTATTGGTCAGTCTCCTGTCATTGGTGTCTGATGTGGGCAGGAGTGCTTAGGTCACAGAATCTTGGACTAAGATTCTGGAACTCCAAGAGGCAGTGACCTGGCAAAGCATTGTTTAGGGTGTTGCTAGGTGACAAAGCCCTCTCAGATGAGTTGCTGAAACACAGAGGTTTCTTGGTGGTAGGCTCTAATGTTTGGGTGACCAGTTTGGAGAGATTATAGTAGACTTTAGGTCAAAGTTCTAGTGTTTGACAAAAAGAAGCAGCCAGGAGAAGATGGGAGGAGGAGGGGAGAAGATGGTGTGGCCTGCTGGCCCTGCACAGGACCTCCACATACAGGACCTCTACTGCAACGCCTACCTCTACTAACCCTAACCCTAACCCTAACCCTAACCCTAACCCTAACCCAAACATTAAACCTAAACCTGACCCTAACCCAAACCCTAAGCCTAAACCTAACCATAACCCAAAACCTAACCCTAAACGAAACCCTAACGCTAAACCTAACCCTAAACCTAACCCTAACACAAACCCTAACCCTAACCCTAAACCTAACCAAAACTCTAACCATAACCCTAACACTAACCCTAACCCTAACACTAAACCTAACACTAAACCAATCCCTAACCCTATACCTAACTCTAACCCTAACCCAAACATTAACCCTAATCCTAACCCTAACCCAAAGCCTAACCCTAAACCTAACCCTAACCCAAACCCTAACCATAACCATAACCCTAACCCTAACCCAAACCCTAACACTAAAGCTAACCCAAACATTAACCCTAAACCGAACCCTAACCCAAACCCTAAAATTAAAACTAACCCTAACACAAAC
>CM069551.1:7305000-7307500 GCA_035773235.1 Eospalax fontanierii
TAAGACTAACCCTAACCCTAAGCCTAAACCTAACCATAACCCTAACCCTAACCCTAACCCTAACCCTAACCCTAAGCCCTAGCCCAAACCCTAACCCTAAACCTAACCCTAACACAAACCCTAACACTAACCAAACCCAAACCCTAACCTAACCCTAACCCTAACCCAAACTCTAACCGTAACCCTAACCCTAACCCTAATCCTAAAACTAACCCTAACCCTAACCCTAATCCTAACCCTAACCCTCACCCTAACCCTAAACCTAACCCTAACACAAAACCTAACCCTAACCCTAACCCTAACCCAAACCCAAATCCTAACCCTAATCCTAACCCTAACCCATACCCTAAACGTAACCCTAACCCTAAACCTAACCCTAACCCTAACAAAAACACTAACCCTAACCCTAAACCTAACCCTAACCCAAACATTAACCCTAAACCTAACCCTAACCCACACCGTAACCCTAAACCAAACCCTAACACAAACCCTAAACCTATCCCAAACCCAAACACTAACCCTAAGCCTAATCCTAACCCTAACCCTAACCCTAACCCTAACCGAACCGATAAAACTAACCCTATCCCTAAACAGAACCCTAACCCAAAACTTAAACTTAAACCTGACCCTAACACTAACCCTAACCCTAACACTAAACCTAACCCAAAACCTGAAAACCAAACCTGAACATAAACCTAACCCAAACCCTAACCCTAACAGTAACCCTAACCCTAACTCTAATCCAAAACCACACCCTAACCCTATACCTAACCCTAAACCAAACACAAAACCTAACACTGAACTTAACACTAACCCTAACCCTAACCCAAACCCCAACCATAACCCTAACCCTAACCCAATCCCAAAAACTAACCTTAACACTAATCCTAACCCAAACCCAAACACTAAACCTAACAAAAAACCAAACCCTAACCCTAATCCTAACCCTAACCCTAACCCTCACCCAAACCCCACCCCCAACCCAAAACCGAACCCTAACCCTACCCCTAACCCTAACCCTAACACTAACCCTAACCCTAATCCTAACCCTAACATTAACCCAAATCCTAACCTTATCTCAAACCCTGACCCTAAACCTAACCTAAACCCTAACCCAAACCGTAACACTAACCCTAACCCAAACCCAAACCCTAAACCTAACACTAACCCTAACCCTAACCCTAAATCTAACACTCACCATAACCCAAACGGAAACCCTAACCTTAACCCTAACCCTAACTCACACCCTAACCCTAACCCTAACCCTAACCCTAAACCTAATCCTAACCCTAACCCTAACCCAAACCATAACCCTAATCCTAATCATATCCCTAACCCTAAACCTAACCGTAACCCAAACCCAAACCCTAACCCTAACCCTAAACCCAAACCAAACCCTAGCCCTAACCCTAACCCAAACCCAAACCCTAACCCAAACCGTAACCCTAATCCTAACCTTAACCCTAACCCTAATCCTAACGAAAAACAAATCCTAACACTAACCCTAACCCTAACCCTAAACCTAACCCTAAGCCAAACCCAAACCATAACCCTAACCCTAACCCAAACCATAACCCTAATCCTAACCCTAACCCTAACCCAAAACCTAACCTCAACCCTAACCCTCCCCCTACCACAAACCCTAACCCTTACCCTAAACCTAACACAAACCCTAACACTAACCCTAACCCTAACCCAAACCCAAACCCTAACCTAACCCTAACCCTAACAATAACCCAAACCCTAACACTAACCCTAAACCTAACCCTAACCCAAACCCAAACCCTAACCCTAACCCTAACCCAAACCATAACCCTAATCCAAACCCTAACCCTAACCCAAACCCTAACCTTAACCCTAACCCTAACCCTAACACAAACCCTAAACATAACCCTAAACCTAACACAAACCCTAACACTAACCCAAACCAAACCCTAACACTAACCCTAACCCTAACCCTAACACTAAACCTAACACTAACCCTAACCCTAACCCTAACCCTAACCCTAACCCGAAAAAAAACCCTAACCCTAACCCTAACCCAAACACAAACTCTAAACTTAAGCCTAATCGTAACCACAATACTAACCCTAACCCTAACTCAAACCCTAACCCTAACACGAACCCTAACCCTAACACTAACCCAAACCCTAACCCTAACCCTAACCCTAACCCTAACCCTAACCCTAACCCTAACCCAAACCCTAACTCTCATCCTAACCCTAAACCTAATCCTAACCCTAACCCTAACCCAAATCCAAACCCTAACCCTAAACCTTAACCTAAACCTAAACCTAACACAAAACCAAACCCTAACCCTAACCCCAAACATTAATCCAAACCCTAAAACTAACCCCAAACATTAACCCAAACCCTAACCCTAACACTAACCCTAACCCTAACCCTAAAACTAACGCAAACCAAAACCCTAACCCTAACTCTAATCCTAACCATAACCCTAACCCTAATGCTAACCCGAACCCTAACCCTAACCCTAACC
>CM069551.1:7315000-7322500 GCA_035773235.1 Eospalax fontanierii
ACCCTAAACCTAACCCTCACCCTAACCCTAACCCTCACCATAATCCTAACCCTAACCATAACCCTAACCCATACCCAACCCCCAACCCCTAAACCTAACACTAACCCTAACCCTAACCCGAACCCAACCCCTAAACCTAACCCTAACCCTACCCAAACCAAAACCCTATACATAACCCTAACCTTAACCCAAACAATAACCCTAACCCTATCCCTAAACCCTAACCCTAACCCTAACCCTAACCCTAAACCTAACCCTAACCCTAATCCTAACCCTAACCCTAACCCTAATCCTAACCCTAAACCTAACCCTAACCCGAACCCAACCCCTAAACCTAACCCTAACCCTACCCAAACCAAAACCCTAACCCTAACTCTAATTGTAACCCTAACCCTAACCCTAACCCTAACCCTAACCCTAACCCTAACCCTAACCCTAACCCTAACCCAAACCCTAAAACTAACCCTAACCCAAACCCTAAACCAAACCCTAAACCTAATCCTAACCCTAACCCTAACCCTAACCCTAACCTAATCTTAACCCAAACAATAACCCTAACACTAGCCTTAAACCCTATCCCTAACCCTAAGCCTAAACCTAACCCTAATCCTAACCCTAACCCTAACCCGAACCCCAACCCAAACACAAACCCTAACACTAACCCTAACCCTAACCCAAACCCAAACCCTAACGTAACCCTAACCCTAACAATAACCCACACCCTAACACTAACCCTAAACCTAACCCTAACCCAAACCCAAACCCTAACCCTAAACCTAACCCAAACCCTAACCCTAGCCTTAACCTAAACTTAACCCTAAACCAAACGCTAACCCTAACCTAATTCAAACCATAACCCTAATCCTAACCTTAACCCGAACCCTAACCCACCCCCTAAACCTAACCCTAACCCTAAATTTAACCCTAACACAAACCCTAACCCTAACACTAACACAAACCCAAACCCTAACCCAGCCCTAAACCTTACCCAAACTCTAACCGTAACCGTAAACGTAACCCTAACCCTAACACTAAACCTAACACTAAACCAAAACCTACCCGTATACCTAACCCTAACCGTAACCCAAACATTACCCCTAAACCTAACCCTAACCCACCCCTAACCCTAAACCTAACCCTAACCCAAACCCTAACCATAACCATAACCCTAACCCTAACCCAAACCCTAACCCTAAACCTAATCCAAACATTAACCCTAAACCTAACCCTAACCCAAACCCTAACCCTAAACCTAACCCTAACCCAAAACCAAACCCGAACCCTAAATCTAACCGTAACCCAAACCCTAACCCTAACCCTAAACCTAATCCTAACCCAAACCCAAACCTAACCCTAACCCTATCCCTAACCCAAAACCAAACCCAAACCCTAACCCTAACCCTAAACTTAACCCAAACCCAACCCCTAACCCTAACCCTAACCCAAACACTAACCCTAAACCTAATCCTAACCCTAACCCAAACATTAACCCTAACCCTAACCCTAACCCTAGCCCAAACCCTAACCCTAATCATAACCCTAACACAACCCCTAACCCTAACCCTAACACAAACCCAAACCCTAACCCAGCCCTAAACCTAACCCAAACTCTTACCGTAACCCTAACCCTAACCCTAACCCTAACACTAAACCTAACACTAAACCAAACCCTAACCGTAAACCTAACCCTAACACTAAGCCAAATATTACCCCTAAACCTAACCCTAACCCAAACCCTAACCATAACCATAAACCTAACCCTAACCCAAACCCTAAGCCTAAAGCTAATCCAAACATTAACCCGAAATCTAACCCTAACCCAAACCCTAACCCTAAACCTAACCCTAACCCAAATCCAAACAAAAACCCTAACCTAACCCTAACCGTAACCCAAACCCAAACCCTAACCCTAACCCTAAACCTAAACCAAACCGAACCCCAACCCAACCCCTAATCCTAACCCTAACCCTAACCCGAACCCAATCCGTATCCCTAACCCTAACCCTAACCCAAAACCAAACCCAAACCCTAACCCAAACCGTAACCCTAATCCTAACCTTAACCCTAACCCTAATACTAACGCAAAACAAACCCTAACACTAACCCTAACCCTAACCCTAACCCTAAGCCAAACCCAAACCCTAACCCTAACCCTAACCCAAACCATAACCCTAATCCTAACCCTAACCCTAAGCCAAAAACTAACCTTAACCCTAACCCTAACCCTAACACAAACCCTAACCCTAACCCTAAACCTAACACAAACCCTAACACTAACCCTAACCCTAACCCAAACCCAAACCCTAACCTAACCCTAACCCTAACAATAACACACACCCTAACACTAACCCTAAACCTAACCCTAACCCAAACCCAAACCCTCACCCTAAACCTAACCCAAACCATAACTCTAACCCTAACCCAAACCCTAACCTTAACCCTAACCCTAACCCTAACACAAACCCTAAACCTAACCCTAAACCTAACACAAACCCTAACACTAACCCAAACCAAACCCTAACACTAACCCTAACCCTAACACTAACACTAAACCTAACCCTAACCCTAATCCAAATCCAAACCCTAAACCTAACCTTAACCCAAACCCTAACCATAACCTGAACCCAAACCATAACTCTATCCCTAAACATAACCCTTACCCTAAACCTAACCCTCACCCAAACGCACACCCTAACCCTAACCCTAACCCTAACCCTAACGCTAACCCTAAACCTAACCCAAACCCTAACCCTAACCTTAAACTAAACTTAACCATAACCCACACGCTAACCCTAACCCTAAACCTAACCCAAACCCTAACCCTATCGCAAACCCTAACCCTAAACCTAAACCAAACCCAAACCGAAACCCTAACCCTAACCCTAACCTAAACCCTAACCCTAAACCTAACCCAAACCCTAACCCTAACCTTAAACTAAACTTAACCATAACCCACACGCTAACCCTAACCCTAAACCTAACCCAAACCCTAACCCTATCGCAAACCCTAACCCTAAACCTAAACCAAACCCAAACCGAAACCCTAACCCTAACCCTAACCTAAACCCTAACCCTAAACCTAACAGTAACCCTAACCCAAACCCAAACCCTAATCCTAACACTAACCCTAGCCCTAAACCTAACCCTCACCGTAAACCAAACGCAAACCCTAAACCTAACCCTAAACCTAACCCAAACCCTAAACCTAACGCTAACTCTAACCCAAACCCTAACCCTAACCCTAATCCTAACCCTAACCCTAACCCAAACCCTAACCCTAACGCTAACTCTAACCCAAATCCTAACACTAACCCTAATCTTCACTCTAACCCTAACCCTAACTCTAACCCAAACCCTAACCATAACCCTAACCCTAACCCTAACCCTAACCCAAACCCTCATCGTAAACCTAACACTAACCCTAACCCAAATTTTAACCCTAAACCTAACCCTAACCCTAACCATAACCCTATCCCTAACCCAAACCCTAACACTAACCCTAACCCTAACCCAAACAATAACTCTAACCCTAACCCTAACCCAAACCCAAACCCTAACCCTAACCCTAAACCTAACCCAAACCCTAGCCCTAACCATAACCCAAACCCAAACCCTAACCCAAACCCTAACCCTAATCCTAACCCTAACCCTAACCCTAATCCTAACGCAAAGCAAACCCTAA
The DNA here is from genome assembly GCA_035773235.1 of Eospalax fontanierii. Taxonomy (NCBI): domain Eukaryota; kingdom Metazoa; phylum Chordata; class Mammalia; order Rodentia; family Spalacidae; genus Eospalax; species Eospalax fontanierii. Next base: position 7,318,683 of record CM069551.1, read on the forward strand.
CACTAACCCTAACCCTAACCCTAACCCTAAGCCAAACCCAAACCCTAGCCCTAAACCTAACCCTAACCCAAATGCACACCCTAACCCTAACCCTAACCCTAACCCAAAACTAACCCTAACCTTAAACTAAACTTAACCCTAACCCAAACGTTAACCCTAACCCTAACCTTAACCCTAACCCTAATCCTAACCCTAACCTTAACCCAAATCCTAACCTTATCACAAACCCTAACCCTAAACCTAACCTAAACCCTAACCCTAACCCTAACACGAACCCTAACCCAAACCCAAACTTTAATCCTAACACTAACCCTAACCCTAAACCTAACACTCACCCTAACCCAAACAGATACCCTAAACCTAACCCTAACCCTAACTCAAACCCTAACCCTAACCCTAAACCTAATCCTTCCCCTAACCCTAACCCCAACCATAACCCCAATCCTAATCGTATCCCTAACCCTAAACCTAACCCTAACCCAAACACTAAACCTAACACTAACCCTAAACCTAACCCTAACCCTAATTCTAACCGTAATCCTAACCATAACCATAACCATAACCCATACCCTAACCGGAGGGTAGCCTTGAACTGATAATCCTCCTGCCTCACCCCCAAGAGTTGAGTTGTACTTTTTTAAGAGCAAAGATTGGATTCAGCAACAATGAAAAAGGAAAATATTTTCCCTCATAGAAAACGATGTCCAAAGTAGTTTTCTGATTCAAATGTAGCTTATAGTACTTAAGAATCCAATATCAACAATATGGTAAATTCTAGAAAGAAAGAGGTTAGTTATTTAGGTAAAGACGTGCAATCCTGGCAAGAGATGCAGGACTGGGAAGCAACCTTGGCATGACTTGACCATGGGAGGAGCACCTGCTCTGAAGCTATGATAGACAGGCAGAGCTTTGCAAGTGAGTCCAGAGTGCTATTGGTCAGTCTCCTGTCATTGGTGTCTGATGTGGGCAGGAGTGATTAGGTCACAGAATCTTGGACTAAGATTCTGGAACTCCAAGAGGCAGTGACCTGGCAAAGCATTGTTTAGGGTGTTGCTAGGTGACAAAGCCCTCTCAGATGAGTTGCTGAAACACAGAGGTTTCTTGGTGGTAGGCTCTAATGTTTGGGTGACCAGTTTGGAGAGATTATAGTTGACTTTAGGTCAAAGTTCTAGTGTTTGACAAAAAGAAGCAGCCAGGAGAAGATGGGAGGAGGAGGGGAGAAGATGGTGTGGCCTGCTGGCCCTGCACAGGACCTCCACATACAGGACCTCTACTTCAACGCCTACCTCTACTAACCCTAACCCTAACCCTAACCCTAACCCTAACCCTAACCCAAACATTAAACCTAAACCTGACCCTAACCCAAACCCTAAGCCTAAACCTAACCATAACCCAAAACCTAACCCTAAACGAAACCCTAACGCTAAACCTAACCCTAAACCTAACCCTAACACAAACCCTAACCCTAACCCTAAACCTAACCAAAACTCTAACCATAACCCTAACACTAACCCTAACCCTAACACTAAACCTAACACTAAACCAATCCCTAACCCTATACCTAACCCTAACCCTAACCCAAACATTAACCCTAATCCTAACCCTAACCCAAAGCCTAACCCTAAAGCTAACCCTAACCCAAACCCTAACCATAACCATAACCCTAACCCTAACCCAAACCCTAACACTAAAGCTAACCCAAACATTAACCCTAAACCGAACCCTAACCCAAACCCTAAACCTAAAACTAACCCTAACACAAACCCTAACCCTAACCCAAACCCAAACCCTAACCCTAACCCTAATCCTAACCCAAACCCAAACAATAAACCTAACCCTAATCCTAACCCAAAACCTAACCGTAAGCAGAATCCAAACCGTAACACTAACCCTAACCTAACCCTAACCCTAAACCTAACCGTAACCCAAACGCACACCCTAACTCTAACCCTAACTCTAACCCTAACACTAACCCTAACCCTAAACCAAACCGTAACTCTAACCCTAAACCTAACCCAAACCCAAACACTAACCTAAAACTAACCCTAACAATAACCCAAACCCTAACCCTAACCCTAACCCAAAACCTAACCCTAACCCTTACCCACACTCCAAACCAAACCCAAAAACTAACTGTAACCCTCACCCAAACCATAACCCTAATCCTAACCCTAACCCTAACATAAAACCCTAACCCTAACCCTAACCCTAACCCTAACCCTAACCCTAACCCTAACCCTAAACCTAACACTAAAACCAACCCTAGCCCTAACCCTAACCCAATCCCAAACCCTAAACCTAACACAAACCCTAACACTAAACCTAACCCTAGCCCAAACCCTAACCCTAAACCTAACCCTAACACAAACCCTAACCCTAACCCAAACCCAAACCCTAACCCTAACCCTAACCCAAACTCTAACTGTAACCCTAACCCTAACCCTAACCCGAACCCTAACCCTAAACCTAACACTAACCCAAACCCTAACCCTAACCCTAAACCTAACCCTAACCCAAACCCTAACCCTAAACCTAACCCTAACCCAAACCCAAACCCTAACCTAAAACTAACCGTTACCCAAACCCTAACCCTAACCCTAAATCTAATCCTTACCGAAACCCAAACTCTAACCCAAACCTTAAACCTATCCCAAACCCAAACACTAACCCTAAGCCTAATCCTAACCCTAACCCTAACCCTAACCCTAACCCTAACCGAACCCATAAACCTAACCCTATCCCTAAACACAACCCTAACCCAAACCTTAACCCTAAACCTGACCCTAACACTAACCCTAACCCTAACCCTAAACCCGAACACTAAACCTGAACATAAACCTAACCCAAAACCTAACCCTAACGCTAACCCTAACCCTAACTCTAATCCAAACCCACACCCTAACTCTATACCTAACCCTAAACCAAACCCAAACCCTAACACTGAACTTAACACTAAACCTAACCCTAACCCAAACCCAAAACGTAACCCTAAACCTAAGCCTAACAATAACCCAAACCCTAACCCTAACGCTAACCCAAACCCTAACCCTAACCCTAACCCTAACCCAAACCCAAACACTAAACCTAACCCTAATCCTAACACAAACCCAAACCCTAAACCTAAACCTAACCCTAACCCAAACCCTAACCATAACCAGAATCCAAACTATAACACTATCCCTAAACCTAACCCTAACCCTAGACCTAACCCTAACAGAAACGCACACCCTAACCCTAACCCTAACCCTAACCCTAACACAAACCTAACCCTAACCCTAACCCTAACCCTAACCCAAACCCTAACACTAACCCTAACCCTATCCCAAACCCTAACCCTAACCATAAACTAAACTTAACCCTAACCCAAACGCTAACCCTAACCCTAACCCTAATCCTAACCATAACCTTAACCCAAATCCTAACCTTATCTCAATCCCTGACCCTAAACCTAACCTAAACCCTAACCCTAACCCTAACCCAATCCCTAACCCTAACCCTAACCCTAACCCAAAACCAAACCCTAACCCTAAAACTAACCCTAACCCTAACGCAAATTCAAACCCTAACCTTATCCCCAAACATTAAACCAAATCCTAAACGTAACCCTAAAACAAACCCAAACCCTAACCCCAACCCTAACCCTAACCCAAACCCTAACCCTAACGCTAACCCTAACACAATTCCTAACCCTAAAGCCAGCTTTAACCATATTCCTAACCCTAACCCTAAACCTAACCCTAACCCAAACCCTAACGCTAACCCTAACCCTAACCCAAACCCTAACCCTAACCCTAATCCAAACCATAACCCTAACCCTA
>CM069551.1:7327500-7330000 GCA_035773235.1 Eospalax fontanierii
TTCTAACCCTAACTTTAACCTTAACCCAAACCCTAACCCTAAACCTAACCCTAACCCAAAACCTAAACCTAACCGTAACCCAAACCCAAACCCAAACCCTAACCCTAAACCTAAACCTAAACCTAACCCTAACACAAAACCAAACCCTAACCCTAACCCCAAACGTTAATCCAAACCCTAACCCTAACCCCAAACATTAACCCAAACCCTAACCCTAACACTAACCCTAACCCTAACACTAACACAAACCCTAACCCTAACCCTAACCCTAACGCAAACCAAAACCCTAACCCTAACTGTAATCCTAACCCTAACCCTAAACCTAACCCTAACCCTAACCCTAACGCTATTCCTAACCCTAACCCTAACCCTAACCCTAACCCTAACCCTAACTCTAATCCTAACCCTAAACCTAACCCAAATCCTAACCGTAACCCTGACCCTAATCCTAATCCTAACCCTAACCCTATTCCAAACCCAAACCCTAACCCTAACCCTAACCCTAAACCTAACCCAAACCGTAACACTAACACAAACCCCAAACCTAACCCTAATCCTAACCCTAACCCTAACCCTAATCCTAACCCTAACCCTAACCCTAACACGAACCCAACCCCTAAACCTAACACTAACCCTACCCAAATCAAAACCCTAACACTATATCTAATTGTAAACCTAAACCCAACCCTAATTCTAACCCTAACTTTAACCCTAACCCAAACCCTAACCCTAACCCTAACCCAAAACCTAAACCTATCCCTAACCCAAACCCTAAACCAAACCCTAACCCTAATCCTAACCCTAACCCTAACCCTAACCCTAATCTTAACACAAACAATAACCCTAACAGTAGCCTTAAACCCTAATCCTAACCCTAAGCCTAAACCTAACCCTAATTCTAACCCTAACCCTAACCCTAACCCAAACCCTAATGCTAACCCTAACCCTAACCCGAACCCTAACCCTAAACCTAATCCAAACCATAACCCTAACCCTAAACTTAACGCTAATGCTAAACCTAAACCTAACTCAAAATCAAACCCTAACCCTAACCCTAACCTGACTCAAACCCTAACCCTAACCCAAACCCTAAACTTAACCCTAAACAAAACCGTAACCCAAACCCTACACCTAACCCTAACCCTAAACCTAGTCCTAACTCTAACCCTAACACTAACCCTAACCCTAACCGTAACCCTAAGCCTAAACTTAACCCTAATCCTAACCCTAACCCTAACCAGAACCCCAACCCAACCCCTAATCCTAACCCTAACCCTAACCCGAACCCAATCCCTAACCCTAACCCTAACCCTAACCCAAAACCAAACCCTAACCCTAACCCTAAGCCTAACCCTAACCCAAATCCAAACCCTAACCCTATCCCCAAACATTAAACCAAACCCTAAACCTAACCCTAAAACAAACCCAAACCCTAACCCCAACCCTAACCCTAACCCAAACCCTAACCCTAACGCTAACCCTAACACAATCCCTAACCCTAACCCTAGCTCTAACCATATTCCTAAACTTAACCCTAACCCTAACCCTAACCCTAACCCTAACCCAAACTGTAACGCTACCCCTAACCCTAACCCAAAACCTAACCCTAACCCTAACCCTAATCCAAACCATAACCCTAACCGTAAAGTTAACGCTAATGCTAACCCTAAACCTAACTCAAAATCAAACCCTAACCCTAACCCTAACCCTAACCCTAACCCTAACCTGACTCAAACCCTAACCCTAACCCAAACCCTAAATTTAACCCTAACCCTAACCCTAAGCCAAACACTACACCTAACGATAACCCTAACCTTATTGCTAACCCTAATCCTAAACCTAAACCTAACCCTAAGCCTAACCCTAACCCTATACATAATCCAAACCCTAACCCTAATCCTAACCCTAAACCTAATCCTAACCCTAACCCGAAACAAAACCCTAACCGTAACCCTAACCGAAACACAAACCCTAAACTTAAGCCTAATCGTAACCACAATACTAACCCTAAACCTAACTCAAACCCTAACCCTAAACCTAACCCTAACCCTAACCCTAACCCTAACCCTAACCCTAACCCTAACCCTAACCCTAACCTAAGCCTAACTAAAAGCCTAACCCTAACCCTAAACCTAACCCAAATCCTAACTCTCATCCTAACCCTAAACCTAATCCTAACCCTAACCCTAACCCTAATCCTAACCCTAACCCTAACCCTAATCCTAACCCTAACCCAAACCCAAACCCAATCCCTAACCCTAAACCTAAACCTAAACCTAAACCTAACACAAAACCAAACCCTAACCCTAACCCCTAACATTAATCCAAACCCTAACCCTAACCCCAAACATTAACCCAAACCCTAAACCTAACACTAACCCTAACCCTAACACTAACCCAAACCCTAACCCTAACCGTAACCCTAAAGCAAACCAAAACCCTAACCCGAATTCTAATCCTAACCCTAACCCTAACCCTAATCCTAACCCTAACCCTAACC
>CM069551.1:7342500-7347500 GCA_035773235.1 Eospalax fontanierii
TAACCCTTACCCTAACTGAAACCCTACACCTAACCCTAACCCTAACCCTATTCCTAACCCTAAGCCTAACCCTAACCCTATACATAACCCAAACCCTAACCCTAATCCTAACCCTAAACCTAATCCTAACCCTAACCCGAAACAAAACCCTAACCCTAACACTAACCCAAACACAAACCCTAAACTTAAGCCTAATCGTAACCACAATACTAACCCTAACCCTAACTCAAACCCTAACCACAACACTAACCCTAACCCTAACACTAACCCAAACACTAACACTAACCCTAACGCAAACCAAAACCCTAACCATACTTCTAATCCTAACCCTAACCCTAAACCTAATCCTAACCCTAACCCTAAGCCTAAACCTAACCCTAAACACTAACCCTAAACCTACCCCTAACCTTTACCCAAACACAAACCCTAACCCTAACCCCAAATATTAACCCAAACCCTAACCCTAACCCGAAACATTAAACCAAAGCCTAACCCTAACACTAACCCTAAACCCAACACTAACCGAAACCCTAACCCTAACCCTAATCCTAACCCTAACCCTAACCCTAATCCTCACCCAAACACTAAACCTAACACTAATCCTAACCCTAACTCTAACCCTAATCCTAACCTTAACCCTAAACCTAACTCAAACACAACCCCTAACCCTAACCCTAACCGAAACCCTAAACTTAAACCTAAACCTAACCCTAACTAAAAGCCTAACCCTAACCCTAAACCTAACCCAAACCCTAATTCTCATCCTAACCCTAAACCTAATCTTAACCCTAACCCTAACCCTAATCCTAACCCTAACCCTAACCCTAATCCTAACCCTAACCCAAACACAAACCCAAACCCTAACCCTAAACCTAAACCTAAACATAACCCTAACACAAAACCAAACACTAACCCTAACCCCAAACATTAATCGAAACCCTAACGCTAAACCCAAACATTAACCCAAACCCTAACCCTAACACTAACCCTAACCCTAACACTAACCCAAACCCTAACCCTAACCCTAACGCAAACCAAAACCTAACCCTATCTCTAATCCTAGCCCTAGCCCTAACCCTAGTCCTAACCTTAACCCTAACCCTAACCCTAACCTAAACCCTAAACCTAACCCTAACGCTAACCCTAACCCTAACCCAAAACCAACCCCTATCCCTAACCCAAAACCTAACCCAAACCCTAACACTAATCCTAAACCTAAACCTAATATTAACCCTAACCCTAACCCAAATACTAATCCTAACCCTAACCCAAACCCTAACCTTAAGCCTAACCCTAACCCTAACCCAAAACCTAAACTTAACCCTTACCCAAACCCTAAACCAAAGCCTAACCCTAAACCTAAACCTAACCCTATTCATAACCCTAACCCTAACCCTAACCTTAACCCAAACAATAACCCTAAAACTAACCCTAAACCCTAACCGTAACCGTAACCCTAACCCTAACCCTATTCCTAATCCTAACCCTAACCCTAAACCTAACCCTAACCCTAACTCTAATCCTAACCCTAAACCTAACCCAAATCCTAAACCTAACCCTAACCCTAATCCTAATCCTAACCCTAACCCTATCACAAACCGAAACCCTAACCCTAACCCTAACCCCAAACATTAACCCAAACCCTAACCCTAACACTAACCCTATCCCTAACACTAACCCAAACACTAACACTAACCCTAACGCAAACCAAAACACTAACCCTAACTCTAATCCTAAACCTAACCCTAAACTTAATCCTATCCCTAACCCTCGCCCTAACCCTAACGCTAATCCTAACCCTAACCCTAACCCTAACCCTAACCCTAACTCTAATCCTAACCCTAAACCTAACCCAAATCCTAACCGTAACCCTAACCCTAATCCTAATCCTAAACCTAACCCTATCCCAAACCCAAACCCTAACCCTAACCCTAACCCTAACCCAAACCGTAACACTAACCCAAACCCTAAACCTAACCCTAATCCTAACCCTAACCCTAACACTAACCCCAAACATTAACCGAAACCCTAACCCTAACACTAACCCTATCCATAACACTAACCCAAACACTAACACTAACCCTAACGCAAACCGAAACACTAACCCTAACTCTAATCTTAACCCTAACCCTAACCCTAATCCTAACCCTAACCCTAACCCTATCCCAAACCCAAACCCTAACCCTAACCCTAACCCTAACCGAAACCGTAACACTAACCCAAACCCTAAACCTAACCCTAAACCTAACCCAAATCCTAACCGTAACCATAACCCTAACCCTAACCCTAACCCGAACCCAACCCCTAAACCTAACACTAACCCTACCCAAACCAAAACCCTAACCCTATCTCTAATTGTAAACCTAATCCCAACCCTAATTCTAACCCTAACTTTAACCCTAACCCAAACCCTAACCCTAACCCTAACCCTAACCCAAAACCTAAACCTAACCCTAACCCAAACCCTAAACCAAACCCTAACCCTAATCCTAACCCTAAACCTAACCATAACCCTAACCCTAATCTTAAACCAAACAATAACCCTATCACTAGCCTTAAACCCTAACCCTAACCCTAAGCCTAAACCTAACCCTAATCCTAACCCTAACCCTAACCCGAACCCCAACTCAACCCCTAATCCTAACCCTAACCCTAACCCGAACCCCAACTCAACCCCTAATCCTAACCCTAACCCTAACCCGAACCCAATCCCTAACCCTAACCCTAACCCTAACCCAAAACCAAACCCTAACCTTAAACCTACCCCTAACCCTAACCCAAATCCAAACCCTAACCCTATCCCCAAACATTAAACCAAACCCTAAACCTAACCCTAAAACAAACCCAAACCCTAACCCCAACCCTAACCCTAACCCTAACCCTAACACAATTCCTAACCCTAACCCTAGCTCTAACCATATTCCTAACCCAAACCCTAACCCTAACCCTAAACCTAAACCTAACCCTAACACAAAACCAAACCCTAACCCTAACCCCAAACATTAATCGAAACCCTAACCCTAAACCCAAACATTAACCCAAACCCTAACCCTAACACTAACCCTAACCCTAACACTAACCCAAACCCTAACCCTAACCCTAACGCAAACCAAAACCTAAACCTAACTCTAATCCTAACCCTAACCCTAACCCTAATCCTAACCTTAACCCTAACCCTAACCCTAACCTAAACCCCAACCCCAACCCTAACCCTAACACTAACGAAAACCCAAACCCTAACCATAACCCTAACCCTAACCCAAACACTAACCTTAACCCTAACCCTAACCCTAACTCTAATCCTAACCCTAAACCTAACCCAAATCCTATCCTTAACCCTAACCCAAACCCTAAACCCAAACATTAACCCAAACCCTAACCCTAACACTAACCCTAACCCTAACACTAACGCAAACACTAACACTAACCCTAACGCAAACCAAAACACTAACCCTAACTCTAATCCTAACCCTAACCCTAACCCTAATCCTAACCCTAACCCTAACCCTAGCCCAAACCCAAACCCTAACCCTAACCCTAACCCTAACCCAAACCGTAACACTAACCCAAACCCTAAACCTAACCCTAACCCTAACGCAAAACCTAACGCTAACCCTAACCCTAACCCACACCCTACCCCTAACCCTAACCCTAATCCAAACCGTCAACGTAACCCTAAACTTAACGCTAATGCTAACCCTAAACCTAACTCAAAATTAAACCCTAACCCTAACCCTAACCCTAACCCTAACCTGACTCAAACCCTAACCCTAACCCAAACCCTAAACTTAACCCTAACCCTAACCCTAACTCAAACCCTACACCTAACCCTAACCCTAACCCTATTCCTAACCCTAACCCTAACCCTAACCCTAACCCTAACCCTAACCCTATACATAACCCAAACCCTAACCCTTATCCTAACCCTAAACCTAATCCTTACCCTAACCCGAACCAAAACCCTAACCCTAACCCTAACCCAAACACAAACCCTAAACTTAAGCCTAATCGTAACCACAATACTAATCCTAACCCTAACTCAAACCCTAACCCTAACACTAACCCTAACCCTAACACTAACCCAAACACTAACCCTAACCCTAACCCTAACCCTAATTTAACCCTAACCCTAACCCTAACCCTAACCCTAAACCCTAACCCTAAACCTAACCCTAACCCTTACCCAAACCCAAACCCTAACCCTAACCCCAAACATTAATCCAAACCCTAACCCTAACCCCAAAAATTAAACCAAAGCCTAACCCTAACACTAACCCTAAACCCAACACTAACCGAAATCCTAACCCTAACCCTAAAGCACACCAAAGCCCTACCCTAACTCTAATCCTAACCCTAACCCTAACCCTAACCCTAACCCTAACCCTAACCCTAACCCTAACCCTAACCCTAACCTGACTCAAACCCTAACCCTAACCCAAACCCTAAACTTAACCCTAACCCTAACCCTAACTCAAACCCTACACCTAACCCTAACCCTAACCCCATTCCTAACCCTAACCCTAACCCTAACCCTAACCCTAACCCTAACCCTATACATAACCCAAACCCTAACCCTTATCCTAACCCTAAACCTAATCCTTACCCTAACCCGAACCAAAACCCTAACCCTAACCCTAACCCAAACACAAACCCTAAACTTAAGCCTAATCGTAACCACAATACTAATCCTAACCCTAACTCAAACCCTAACCCTAACACTAACCCTAACCCTAACACTAACCCAAACACTAACCCTAACCCTAACCCTAACCCTAATTTAACCCTAACCCTAACCCTAACCCTAACCCTAAACCCTAACCCTAAACCTAACCCTAACCCTTACCCAAACCCAAACCCTAACCCTAACCCCAAACATTAATCCAAACCCTAACCCTAACCCCAAAAATTAAACCAAAGCCTAACCCTAACACTAACCCTAAACCCAACACTAACCGAAATCCTAACCCTAACCCTAAAGCACACCAAAGCCCTACCCTAAC
>CM069551.1:7390000-7392500 GCA_035773235.1 Eospalax fontanierii
GAACCCTAACCCAAACCCAAACTTTAATCCTAACACTCACCCTAACCCTAAACCTAACACTCACCCTAACCCAAACAGATACCCTAAACCTAACCCTAACCCTAACTCAAACCCTAACCCTAACCCTAAACCTAATCCTCCCCCTAACCCTAACCCAAACCATACCCCTAATCCTAATCGTATCCCTAACCCTAAAGCTAACCCTAACCCAAACCCTAAACCTAACACTAACCCTAAACCTAACCCTAACCCTAATTCTAACCCTAATCCTAACCATAACCATAACCATAACCCATACCCTAACCGGAGGGTAGCCTTGAACTGATAATCCTCCTGCCTCACCCCCAAGAGTTGAGTTGTACTTTTTTAAGAGCAAAGATTGGATTCAGCAACAATGAAAAAGGAAAATATTTTCCCTCATAGAAAACGATGTCCAAAGTAGTTTTCTGATTCAAATGTAGCTTATAGTACTTAAGAATCCAATATCAACAATATGGTAAATTCTAGAAAGAAAGAGGTTAGTTATTTAGGTAAAGACGTGCAATCCTGGCAAGAGATGCAGGACTGGGAAGCAACCTTGGCATGACTTGACCATGGGAGGAGCACCTGCTCTGAAGCTATGATAGACAGGCAGAGCTTTGCAAGTGAGTCCAGAGTGCTATTGGTCAGTCTCCTGTCATTGGTGTCTGATGTGGGCAGGAGTGCTTAGGTCACAGAATCTTGGACTAAGATTCTGGAACTCCAAGAGGCAGTGACCTGGCAAAGCATTGTTTAGGGTGTTGCTAGGTGACAAAGCCCTCTCAGATGAGTTGCTGAAACACAGAGGTTTCTTGGTGGTAGGCTCTAATGTTTGGGTGACCAGTTTGGAGAGATTATAGTAGACTTTAGGTCAAAGTTCTAGTGTTTGACAAAAAGAAGCAGCCAGGAGAAGATGGGAGGAGGAGGGGAGAAGATGGTGTGGCCTGCTGGCCCTGCACAGGACCTCCACATACAGGACCTCTACTGCAACGCCTACCTCTACTAACCCTAACCCTAACCCTAACCCTAACCCTAACCCTAACCCAAACATTAAACCTAAACCTGACCCTAACCCAAACCCTAAGCCTAAACCTAACCATAACCCAAAACCTAACCCTAAACGAAACCCTAACGCTAAACCTAACCCTAAACCTAACCCTAACACAAACCCTAACCCTAACCCCAAACCTAACCAAAACTCTAACCATAACCCTAACACTAACCCTAACCCTTACTCTAAACCTAACACTAACCCTATCCCTACCCCTATACCTAACCCTAACCCTAACCCAAACATTAACCCTAATCCTAACCCTAACCCAAAGCCTAACCCTAAACCTAACCCTAACCCAAACCCTAACCATAACCATAACCCTAACCCTAACCCAAACCCTAACACTAAAGCTAACCCAAACATTAACCCTAAACCGAACCCTAACCCAAACCCTAAACCTAAAACTAACCCTAACACAAACCCTAACCCTAACCCAAACCCAAACCCTAACCCTAACCCTAATCCTAACCCAAACCCAAACAATAAACCTAACCCTAATCCTAACCCAAAACCTAACCGTAAGCAGAATCCAAACCGTAACACTAACCCTAACCTAACCCTAACCCTAAACCTAACCCTAACCCAAACGCACACCCTAACTCTAACCCTAACTCTAACCCTAACACTAACCCTAACCCTAAACCAAACCGTAACTCTAACCCTAAACCTAACCCAAACCCAAACACTAACCTAAAACTAACCCTAACAATAACCCAAACCCTAACCCTAACCCTAACCCAAAACCTAACCCTAACCCTAACCCACACTCCAAACCAAACCCAAAACCTAACTGTAACCCTCACCCAAACCATAACCCTAATCCTAACCCTAACCCTAACATAAAACCCTAACCCTAACCCTAACCCTAACCCTAACCCTAACCCTAAACCTAACACTAAAACCAACCCTAGCCCTAACCCTAACCCAATCCCAAACCCTAAACCTAACACAAACCCTAACACTAAACCTAACCCTAGCCCAAACCCTAACCCTAAACCTAACCCTAACACAAACCCTAACCCTAACCCAAACCCAAACCCTAACCCTAACCCTAACCCAAACTCTAACTGTAACCCTAACCCTAACCCTAACCCGAACCCTAACCCTAAACCTAACACTAACCCAAACCCTAACCCTAACCCTAAACCTAACCCTAACCCAAACCCTAACCCTAAACCTAACCCTAACCCAAACCCAAACCCTAACCTAAAACTAACCGTTACCCAAACCCTAACCCTAACCCTAAATCTAATCCTTACCGAAACCCAAACTCTAACCCAAACCTTAAACCTATCCCAAACCCAAACACTAACCCTAAGCCTAATCCTAACCCTAACCCTAACCCTAACCCTAACCCAAACCGAACCCATAAACCTAACCCTATCCCTAAACACAACCCTAACCCAAACCTTAACCCTAAACCTGACC
>CM069551.1:7400000-7410000 GCA_035773235.1 Eospalax fontanierii
CCTAACACTAAGCCAAATATTACCCCTAAACCTAACCCTAACCCAAACCCTAACCATAACCATAAACCTAACCCTAACCCAAACCCTAAGCCTAAAGCTAATCCAAACATTAACCCGAAATCTAACCCTAACCCAAACCCTAACCCTAAACCTAACCCTAACCCAAATCCAAACCCAAACCCTAACCTAACCCTAACCGTAACCCAAACCCAAACCCTAACCCTAACCCTAAACCTAAACCAAACCGAACCCCAACCCAACCCCTAATCCTAACCCTAACCCTAACCCGAACCCAATCCGTATCCCTAACCCTAACCCTAACCCAAAACCAAACCCAAACCCTAACCCAAACCGTAACTCTAATCCTAACCTTAACCCTAACCCTAATCCTAACGCAAAACAAACCCTAACACTAACCCTAACCCTAACCCTAACCCTAACCCTAACCCTAAGCCAAACCCAAACCCTAACCCTAACCCTAACCCAAACCATAACCCTAATCCTAACCCTAACCCTAACCCAAAAACTAACCTTAACCCTAACCCTAACCCTAACACAAACCCTAACCCTAACCCTAAACCTAACACAAACCCTAACACTAACCCTAACCCTAACCCAAACCCAAACCCTAACCTAACCCTAACCCTAACAATAACCCACACCCTAACATTAACCCTAAACCTAACCCTAACCCAAACCCAAACCCTAACCCTAAACCTAACCCAAACCATAACCCTAAACCTAACCCTAAACCTAACCCAAACCCTAACCTTAACCCTAACTCTAACCCTAACACAAACCCTAAACCTAACCCTAAACCTAACACAAACCCTAACACTAACCCAAACCAAACCCTAACACTAACCCTAACCCTAACACTAACACTAAACCTAACCCTAACCCTAATCCAAATCCAAACCCTAAACCTAACCCTAACCCAAACCCTAACCATAACCTGAACCCAAACCATAACTCTATCCCTAAACATAACCCTTACCCTAAACCTAACCCTCACCCAAACGCACACCCTAACCCTAACCCTAACCCTAACCCTAACGCTAACCCTAAACCTAACCCAAACCCTAACCCTAACCTTAAACTAAACTTAACCATAACCCACACGCTAACCCTAACCCTAAACCTAACCCAAACCCTAACCCTATCGCAAACCCTAACCCTAAACCTAAACCAAACCCAAACCGAAACCCTAACCCTAACCCTAACCTAAACCCTAACCCTAAACCTAACAGTAACCCTAACCCAAACCCAAACCCTAATCCTAACACTAACCCTAGCCCTAAACCTAACCCTCACCCTAAACCAAACGCAAACCCTAAACCTAACCCTAACCCTAACCCAAACCCTAACCCTAACGCTAACTCTAACCCAAACCCTAACCCTAACCCTAATCCTAACCCTAACCCTAACCCAAACCCTAACCCTAACGCTAACTCTAACCCAAATCCTAACACTAACCCTAATCTTCACTCTAACCCTAACCCTAACTCTAACCCAAACCCTAACCATAACCCTAACCCTAACCCTAACCCTAACCCAAACCCTAATCGTAAACCTAACACTAACCCTAACCCAAATTTTAACCCTAAACCTAACCCTAACCCTAACCATAACGCTATCCCTAACCCAAACCCTAACACTAACCCTAACCCTAACCCAAACAATAAATCTAACCCTAACCCTAACCCAAAACCAAACCCTAACCCTAACCCTAAACCTAACCCAAACCCTAGCCCTAACCCTAACCCAAACCCAAACCCTAACCCAAACCCTAACCCTAATCCTAACCCTAACCCTAACCCTAATCCTAACGCAAAGCAAACCCTAACCCTAACCCTAACCCTAACCCTAACCCTAAGCCAAACCCAAACCCTAGCCCTAAACCTAACCCTAACCCAAATGCACACCCTAACCCTAACCCTAACCCTAACCCAAAACTAACCCTAACCTTAAACTAAACTTAACCCTAACCCAAACGTTAACCCTAACCCTAACCTTAACCCTAACCCTAATCCTAACCCTAACCTTAACCCAAATCCTAACCTTATCACAAACCCTAACCCTAAACCTAACCTAAACCCTAACCCTAACCCTAACACGAACCCTAACCCAAACCCAAACTTTAATCCTAACACTAACCCTAACCCTAAACCTAACACTCACCCTAACCCAAACAGATACCCTAAACCTAACCCTAACCCTAACTCAAACCCTAACCCTAACCCTAAACCTAATCCTACCCCTAACCCTAACCCAAACCATAACCCTAATCCTAATCCTATCCCTAACCCTAAACCTAACCCTAACCCCAACACTAAACCTAACACTAACCCTAAACCTAACCCTAACCCTAATTCTAACCCTAATCCTAACCATAACCATAACCATAACCCATACCCTAACCGGAGGGTAGCCTTGAACTGATAATCCTCCTGCCTCACCCCCAAGAGTTGAGTTGTACTTTTTTAAGAGCAAAGATTGGATTCAGCAACAATGAAAAAGGAAAATATTTTCCCTCATAGAAAACGATGTCCAAAGTAGTTTTCTGATTCAAATGTAGCTTATAGTACTTAAGAATCCAATATCAACAATATGGTAAATTCTAGAAAGAAAGAGGTTAGTTATTTAGGTAAAGACGTGCAATCCTGGCAAGAGATGCAGGACTGGGAAGCAACCTTGGCATGACTTGACCATGGGAGGAGCACCTGCTCTGAAGCTATGATAGACAGGCAGAGCTTTGCAAGTGAGTCCAGAGTGCTATTGGTCAGTCTCCTGTCATTGGTGTCTGATGTGGGCAGGAGTGCTTAGGTCACAGAATCTTGGACTAAGATTCTGGAACTCCAAGAGGCAGTGACCTGGCAAAGCATTGTTTAGGGTGTTGCTAGGTGACAAAGCCCTCTCAGATGAGTTGCTGAAACACAGAGGTTTCTTGGTGGTAGGCTCTAATGTTTGGGTGACCAGTTTGGAGAGATTATAGTAGACTTTAGGTCAAAGTTCTAGTGTTTGACAAAAAGAAGCAGCCAGGAGAAGATGGGAGGAGGAGGGGAGAAGATGGTGTGGCCTGCTGGCCCTGCACAGGACCTCCACATACAGGACCTCTACTGCAACGCCTACCTCTACTAACCCTAACCCTAACCCTAACCCTAACCCTAACCCTAACCCAAACATTAAACCTAAACCTGACCCTAACCCAAACCCTAAGCCTAAACCTAACCATAACCCAAAACCTAACTCTAAACGAAACCCTAACGCTAAACCTAACCCTAAACCTAACCCTAACACAAACCCTAACCCTAACCCTAAACCTAACCAAAACTCTAACCATAACCCTAACACTAACCCTAACCCTAACACTAAACCTAACACTAAACCAATCCCTAACCCTATACCTAACCCTAACCCTAACCCAAACATTAACCCTAATCCTAACCCTAACCCAAAGCCTAACCCTAAACCTAACCCTAACCCAAACCCTAACCATAACCATAACCCTAACCCTAACCCAAACCCTAACACTAAAGCTAACCCAAACCTTATCCCTAAACCGAACCCTAACCCAAACCCTAAACCTATACCTAACCCTAACACAAACCCTAACCCTAACCCAAACCCAAACCCCAACCCAAACCCTAATCCTAACCCAAACCCAAACAATAAACCTAACCCTAATCCTAACCCAAAACCTAACCGTAAGCAGAATCCAAACCGTAACACTATCCCTAACCTAACCCTAACCCTAAACCTAACCCTAACCCAAACGCACACCCTAACTCTAACCCTAACTCTAACCCTAACACTAACCCTAACCCTAAACCAAACCGTAACTCTAACCCTAAACCTAACCCAAACCCAAACACTAACCTAAAACTAACCCTAACAATAACCCAAACCCTAACCCTAACCCTAACCCAAAACCTAAACCTAACCCTAACCCACACTCCAAACCAAACCCAAAACCTAACTGTAACCCTCACCCAAACCATAACCCTAATCCTAACCCTAACCCTAACATAAAACCCTAACCCTAACCCTAACCCTAACCCTAACCCTAACCCTAACCCTAACCCTAACCCTAAACCTAACACTAAAACCAACCCTAGCCCTAACCCTAACCCAATCCCAAACCCAAAACCTAACACAAACCCTAACACTAAACCTAACCCTAGCCCAAACGCTATCCCTAAACCTAACCCTAACACAAACCCTAACCCTAACGCAAACCCAAACCCTAACCCTAACCCTAACCCAAACTCTAACTGTAACCCTAACCCTAACCCGAACGCTGACCCTAAACCTAACACTAACCCAAACCCTAACCCTAACCCTAAACCTAACCCTAACCCAAACCCTAACCCTAAACCTAACCCTAACCCAAACCCAAACCCTAACCTAAAACTAACCGTTACCCAAACCCTAACCCTAACCCTAAATCTAATCCTTACCGAAACCCAAACTCTAACCCAAACCTTAAACCTATCCCAAACCCAAACACTAACCCTAAGCCTAATCCTAACCCTAACCCTAACCCTAACCCTAACCCTAACCGAACCCATAAACCTAACCCTATCCCTAAACACAACCCTAACCCAAACCTTAACCCTAAACCTGACCCTAACACTAACCCTAACCCTAACCCTAACCCTAACCCTAAACCCGAACACTAAACCTGAACATAAACCTAACCCAAAACCTAACCCTAACGCTAACCCTAACCCTAACTCTAATCCAAACCCACACCCTAACCCTATACCTAACCCTAAACCAAACCCAAACCCTAACACTGAACTTAACACTAAACCTAACCTTAACCCAAACCCAAAACGTAACCCTAACCCTAAGCCTAACACTAACCGAAACCCTAACCGAAAACCTAACCCAAACCCAAACCCTAAACCTAACCCTAACACTAACCCAAACCCAAACACTAAACCTAACCCTAATCCTAACACAAACCCAAACCCTAAACCTAAACCTAACCCTAACCCAAACCCTAACCATAACCAGAATCCAAACTATAACACTATCCCTAAACCTAACCCTAACCCTAAACCTAACCCTAACAGAAACGCACACCCTAACCCTAACCCTAAACCTAACCCTAACACAAACCTAACCCTAACCCTAACCCTAACCCTAACCCAAACCCTAACACTAACCCTAACCCTATCCCAAACCCTAACCCTAACCATAAACTAAACTTAACCCTAACCCAAACGCTAACCCTAACCCTAACCCTAATCCTAACCATAACCTTAACCCAAATCCTAACCTTATCTCAATCCCTGACCCTAAACCTAACCTAAACCCTAACCCTAACACTAACACTAACCCTAACCCAAACCCAAACCCTAATCCTAACACTAACCCTAACCCTAACCCTAACACTAACACTCACCGTAACCCAAACGGAAACCCTAAACCTAACCCTAACCCTAACTCACACCCTAACCCTAACCCTAACATTAACCCTAACCCTAATCCTAACCCTAACCCTAACGCAAACAATAACCCTAATACTAATCATATCCCTAACCCTAAACCTAACCCTCACCCAAACACTAACCATAACCCTAACCCTAAACCTAACCCTAACCCTAACCATAACCATAACCCATACCTAAACCTAACCCTAACCCAAACCCTAAGCCTAAACCTAACCCTAAACCTAAGCCTAACAATACCCCAAACCCTAACCCTAAACCTAACCGTAACCGAAACCCTAAACCTAAACCTAACCCTAACGCAAACCCTAACCCTAAACCTAACCCTAACACAAAACCTAATCCTAACCCTAACCCTAACCCTAACCCATACCCTAACCGTAACCCTAACCCTAACCCTAACCCTAACAAAAACACTAACCCTAACCCTAACCCTAACCCTAACCCAAAGATTAACCCTAAACCTAACCCTAACCCAAACCCAAACCCTAACCCTAAACCTAACCCTAACCCAAACCCTAAACCTATCCCAAACCCAAACACTAACTCTAAGCCTAATCCTAATCCTAACCCTAACCCTAACCCTAACCCTAACCGAACCCATAAACCTAACACTATACCTTAACAGAACCCTAACCCAAACCTTAACCCTAAACCTGACCCTAACACTAACCCTAACCCTTAGCCTAAACCTAACCCAAAACCCGAACACTAAACCTGAACATAAACCTAACCCAAACCCTAAACCTAACACTAACCCTAACCCTAACTCTAATCCAAACCCACACCCTAACCCTGTACCCAACCCTAAACCAAACCCAAACCCTAACACTGAACTTAACACTAACCCTAACCCTAACCCTAACCCAAACCCTAACCCTAACCCTATTCCTAACCCTAACCCTAACCCTAACCCTCACCCTAACCCTAACCCAAACCCAAACCCTAAACCTAAACCTAACCCTAACCCAAACCCTAACCATAAGCAGAATCCAAATTATAACACTATCCCTAAACCTAACCCTAACCCTAAACCTAACCCTAACCCAAACGCACACCATACCCCAAACCCTAACACTAACCCTAACCCTAACCCTAACACAAACCCTAACCCTAACCCTAAACCTAACCCTAACACTAACCCAAACCCTAACACTAACCCTAACCCTAACACAAACCCTAACTTTAACCCTAACCCTAACCCAAACCCAAACCCTAACCCTAACCATAACCCTAACCCAAACCCTAACCCTAACCCTAACCCAAAACCAAACCCTAACACTAACCCTAACCCTAACCCTAACCCTAACCCTAATCCTAACCCTAACCTTAACCCAAATCCTAAACTTATCACAAACCCTGATCCTAAACTTAACCTAAACCCTAACCCTAACCCTAACACTAAACCTAACCCAAACCCAAACCCTAGTGCTAACACTAACCCTAACCCTAACCCTAACCCTAACACTCACCATTACCCAAACGGAAACCCTAACCCTAAACCTAACCCTAACTCACACCCTAACCCTAACCCTAAACCTAACCCTAACCCTAATCCTAACCCTAACCATAACCCAAACCCTAAATATAACGATAACCCTAACCCTAACCCAAACCCTAACCCTAAAGCTAATCCAAACATTAACCCTAAACCTAACCCTAACCCAAACCCTAACCCTAAACCTAACCCTAACCCAAACCGAAAGCCTAAGCCTAACCCTAGCCGTAACCCAAACCCTAACCCTAACCCTAACCCTAATCCTAACCCAAACCCAAACCATAACCCTAAACCTAATCCTAACCCAAACCCAAACCCAAACCCTAACCCTAACACTAACCTTAACCCAAAACCAACCCGTAACCGTAACCCTAACCCAAACCATAACCATAACAAGAACCCAAACCATAACTCTACCCTAAACCTAACTCTAACCCTTAACCTAACCCTAACCCAAAAGCACACCCTAACCCTAACCCTAACCCAAACCCTATACCTAACCCTAAACCTAACCCTAACCCAAACGCTAACCCTAAACGTAAACCTAACCCTAATCCTAACCCTAAACTTAACCCTAATCTTAACCCAAACCCAAACCCTAATCCTAATACTAACCCTAACCCTAATACTCACCCTAACCCAAACGGAAACCCTAAACCTAACCCTAACCCTAACTCAAACCCTAACCCTAACTCTAACTCTAATCCAAACCCTAACCCTAATGCTACACCTAACCCTAACCCTAACCCAAACCATAACCCTAATCGTAATCGTAACCCTAACCCTAAACCTAATCCTAACCCAAACACTAACGCTAACCGTAAATCTATACCTAACCCTAACCCTAATTCTAACCCTAACCCTAAACCTAACCATAACCATCACCCCTTACCCTAATCACAGGGTAGCCTTGAACTGATAATACTCCTGCCTCACCCCGAAGAGTTGAGTTGTACTTTTTTAAGAGCAAAGATTGGATTCAGCAACAATGAAAAAGGAAAATATTTTCCCTCATAGAAAACGATGTCCAAAGTAGAGTTCTGATTCAAATGTATCTTATAGTACTTAAGAATCCAATATCAGTAATATGGTAATTTCTAGAAAGAATGAGGTTGGTTATTTATGTAACCACGTGCAATCCTGGCAAGAGCTGCAGGACTGGGAAGCAAACTTGGCATGACTTGACCAGGGGAGGAGCACCTGGTCTGAAGCTATGATAGACAGGCAGAGCTCTGCAAGTGAGTGCTGAGTGCTATTGGTCAGTCTCCTGTCATTGGTGTCTGATGTGGGCAGGAGTGCTGAGGTCACAGAATCTTGGACTAAGATTCTGGAACTCCAAGAGGCAGTGACCAGGCAAACATTGTTTAGGGTGTTGCTAGGTGACAAAGCCCTCTCAGATGAGTTGCTGAAACACAGAGTTTTCTTGGTGGTAGGCTCTAGTGTTTGGGTGACCAGTTTGGAGAGATTTAGTTGACTTTAGGTCAAAGTTCTAGTGTTTGACAAACAGAAGCAGCCAGGAGAAGATGGGAGGAGGAGGGGAGAAGGTGGTGTGGCCTGCTGGCCCTGCCCAGGCCCTCCACATACAGGACCTCTACTACAAAGCCTACCTCTACTAACCCTAACCCTAACACTAACACTAACCCTAAACCTAACCTAACACTAACCATTTACCTAACCCTAACACTAACCCAAATATTAAACATAAACCTAAGACTAACCCTAACCCTAAGCCTAAACCTAACCATAACCCTAACCCTAACCCTAACCCTAACCCTAACCCTAAGCCCTAGCCCAAACCCTAACCCTAAACCTAACCCTAACACAAACCCTAACACTAACCAAACCCAAACCCTAACCTAACCCTAACCCTAACCCAAACTCTAACCGTAACCCTAACCCTAACCCTAATCCTAAAACTAACCCTAACCCTAACCCTAATCCTAACCCTAACCCTCACCCTAACCCTAAACCTAACCCTAACACAAAACCTAACCCTAACCCTAACCCTAACCCAAACCCAAATCCTAACCCTAATCCTAACCCTAACCCATACCCTAAACGTAACCCTAACCCTAAACCTAACCCTAACCCTAACAAAAACACTAACCCTAACCCTAAACCTAACCCTAACCCAAACATTAACCCTAAACCTAACCCTAACCCACACCGTAACCCTAAACCAAACCCTAACACAAACCCTAAACCTATCCCAAACCCAAACACTAACCCTAAGCCTAATCCTAACCCTAACCCTAACCCTAACCCTAACCGAACCGATAAAACTAACCCTATCCCTAAACAGAACCCTAACCCAAAACTTAAACTTAAACCTGACCCTAACACTAACCCTAACCCTAACACTAAACCTAACCCAAAACCTGAAAACCAAACCTGAACATAAACCTAACCCAAACCCTAACCCTAACAGTAACCCTAACCCTAACTCTAATCCAAAACCACACCCTAACCCTATACCTAACCCTAAACCAAACACAAAACCTAACACTGAACTTAACACTAACCCTAACCCTAACCCAAACCCTAACCATAACCCTAACCCTAACCCAATCCCAAAAACTAACCTTAACACTAATCCTAACCCAAACCCAAACACTAAACCTAACAAAAAACCAAACCCTAACCCTAATCCTAACCCTAACCCTAACCCTAACCCAAACCCTAACCCTAACCCAAAACCTAACCCTAACCCTACCCCTAACCCTAACCCTAACACTAACCCTAACCCTAATCCTAACCCTAACATTAACCCAAATCCTAACCTTATCTCAAACCCTGACCCTAAACCTAACCTAAACCCTAACCCAAACCGTAACACTAACCCTAACCCAAACCCAAACCCTAAACCTAACACTAACCCTAACCCTAACCCTAAATCTAACACTCACCATAACCCAAACGGAAACCCTAACCTTAACCCTAACCCTAACTCACACCCTAACCCTAACCCTAACCCTAACCCTAAACCTAATCCTAACCCTAACCCTAACCCAAACCATAACCCTAATCCTAATCATATCCCTAA
>CM069551.1:7415000-7420000 GCA_035773235.1 Eospalax fontanierii
CAACCCCTAACCCTAACCCTAACACAAACCCAAACCCTAACCCAGCCCTAAACCTAACCCAAACTCTTACCGTAACCCTAACCCTAACCCTAACCCTAACACTAAACCTAACACTAAACCAAACCCTAACCGTATACCTAACCCTAACACTAAGCCAAATATTACCCCTAAACCTAACCCTAACCCAAACCCTAACCATAACCATAAACCTAACCCTAACCCAAACCCTAAGCCTAAAGCTAATCCAAACATTAACCCGAAATCTAACCCTAACCCAAACCCTAACCCTAAACCTAACCCTAACCCAAATCCAAACCCAAACCCTAACCTAACCCTAACCGTAACCCAAACCCAAACCCTAACCCTAACCCTAAACCTAAACCAAACCGAACCCCAACCCAACACCTAATCCTAACCCTAACCCTAACCCGAACCCAATCCGTATCCCTAACCCTAACCCTAACCCAAAACCAAACCCAAACCCTAACCCAAACTGTAACCCTAATCCTAACCTTAACCCTAACCCTAATACTAACGCAAAACAAACCCTAACACTAACCCTAACCCTAACCCTAACCCTAAGCCAAACCCAAACCCTAACCCTAACCCTAACCCAAACCATAACCCTAATCCTAACCCTAACCCTAAGCCAAAAACTAACCTTAACCCTAACCCTAACCCTAACACAAACCCTAACCCTAACCCTAAACCTAACACAAACCCTAACACTAACCCTAACCCTAACCCAAACCCAAACCCTAACCTAACCCTAACCCTAACAATAACCCACACCCTAACACTAACCCTAAACCTAACCCTAACCCAAACCCAAACCCTAACCCTAAACCTAACCCAAACCATAACCCTAAACCTAACCCTAAAACTAACCCAAACCCTAACCTTAACCCTAACTCTAACCCTAACACAAACCCTAAACCTAACCCTAAACCTAACACAAACCCTAACACTAACCCAAACCAAACCCTAACACTAACCCTAACCCTAACACTAACACTAAACCTAACCCTAACCCTAATCCAAATCCAAACCCTAAACCTAACCTTAACCCAAACCCTAACCATAACCTGAACCCAAACCATAACTCTATCCCTAAACATAACCCTTACCCTAAACCTAACCCTCACCCAAACGCACACCCTAACCCTAACCCTAACCCTAACCCTAACCCTAACCCTAAACCTAACCCAAACCCTAACCCTAACCTTAAACTAAACTTAACCATAACCCACACGCTAACCCTAACCCTAAACCTAACCCAAACCCTAACCCTATCGCAAACCCTAACCCTAAACCTAAACCAAACCCAAACCGAAACCCTAACCCTAACCCTAACCCAAACCCTAACCCTAAACCTAACCCAAACCCTAACCCTAACCTTAAACTAAACTTAACCATAACCCACACGCTAACCCTAACCCTAAACCTAACCCAAACCCTAACCCTATCGCAAACCCTAACCCTAAACCTAAACCAAACCCAAACCGAAACCCTAACCCTAACCCTAACCTAAACCCTAACCCTAAACCTAACAGTAACCCTAACCCAAACCCAAACCCTAATCCTAACACTAACCCTAGCCCTAAACCTAACCCTCACCGTAAACCAAACGCAAACCCTAAACCTAACCCTAACCCTAACCCAAACCCTAACCCTAACGCTAACTCTAACACAAACCCTAACCCTAACCCTAATCCTAACCCTAACCCTAACCCAAACCCTAACCCTAACGCTAACTCTAACCCAAATCCTAACACTAACCCTAATCTTCACTCTAACCCTAACCCTAACTCTAACCCAAACCCTAACCATAACCCTAACCCTAACCCTAACCCTAACCCAAACCCTCATCGTAAACCTAACACTAACCCTAACCCAAATTTTAACCCTAAACCTAACCCTAACCCTAACCATAACCCTATCCCTAACCCAAACCCTAACACTAACCCTAACCCTAAACCAAACAATAACTCTAACCCTAACCCTAACCCAAACCCAAATCCTAACCCTAACCCTAAACCTAACCCAAACCCTAGCCCTAACCATAACCCAAACCCAAACCCTAACCCAAACCCTAACCCTAATCCTAACCCTAACCCTAACCCTAATCCTAACGCAAAGCAAACCCTAACACTAACCCTAACCCTAACCCTAACCCTAAGACAAACCCAAACCCTAGCCCTAAACCTAACCCTAACCCAAATGCACACCCTAACCCTAACCCTAACCCTAACCCAAAACTAACCCTACCCTTAAACTAAACTTAACCCTAACCCAAACGTTAACCCTAACCCTAACCTTAACCCTAACCCTAATCCTAACCCTAACCTTAACCCAAATCCTAACCTTATCACAAACCCTAACCCTAAACCTAACCTAAACCCTAACCCTAACCCTAACACGAACCCTAACCCAAACCCAAACTTTAATCCTAACACTAACCCTAACCCTAAACCTAACACTCACCCTAACCCAAACAGATACACTAAACCTAACCCTAACCCTAACTCAAACCCTAACCCTAACCCTAAACCTAATCCTACCCCTAACCCTAACCCAAACCATAACCCTAATCCTAATCGTATCCCTAACCCTAAACCTAACCCTAACCCAAACACTAAACCTAACACTAACCCTAAACCTAACCCTAACCCTAATTCTAACCCTAATCCTAACCATAACCATAACCATAACCCATACCCTAACCGGAGGGTAGCCTTGAACTGATAATCCTCCTGCCTCACCCCCAAGAGTTGAGTTGTACTTTTTTAAGAGCAAAGATTGGATTCAGCAACAATGAAAAAGGAAAATATTTTCCCTCATAGAAAACGATGTCCAAAGTAGTTTTCTGATTCAAATGTAGCTTATAGTACTTAAGAATCCAATATCAACAATATGGTAAATTCTAGAAAGAAAGAGGTTAGTTATTTAGGTAAAGACGTGCAATCCTGGCAAGAGATGCAGGACTGGGAAGCAACCTTGGCATGACTTGACCATGGGAGGAGCACCTGCTCTGAAGCTATGATAGACAGGCAGAGCTTTGCAAGTGAGTCCAGAGTGCTATTGGTCAGTCTCCTGTCATTGGTGTCTGATGTGGGCAGGAGTGCTTAGGTCACAGAATCTTGGACTAAGATTCTGGAACTCCAAGAGACAGTGACCTGGCAAAGCATTGTTTAGGGTGTTGCTAGGTGACAAAGCCCTCTCAGATGAGTTGCTGAAACACAGCGGTTTCTTGGTGGTAGGCTCTAATGTTTGGGTGACCAGTTTGGAGAGATTATAGTAGACTTTAGGTCAAAGTTCTAGTGTTTGACAAAAAGAAGCAGCCAGGAGAAGATGGGAGGAGGAGGGGAGAAGATGGTGTGGCCTACTGGCCCTGCACAGGACCTCCACATACAGGACCTCTACTGCAACGCCTACCTCTACTAACCCTAACCCTAACCCTAACCCTAACCCTAACCCAAACATTAAACCTAAACCTAACCGTAACCCAAACCCTAAGCCTAAACCTAACCATAACCCAAAACCTAACCCTAAACGAAACCCTAACGCTAAACCTAATCCTAACCTTAACCCTAACACAAACCCTAACCCTAACCCTAAACCTAACCAAAACTCTAACAATAACCATAACACTAACCCTAACCCTAACACTAAACCTAACACTAAACCAATCCCTAACCCTATACCTAACCCTAACCCTAACCCAAACATTAACCCTAATCCTAACCCTAACCCAAAGCCTAACCCTAAACCTAACCCTAACCCAAACCCTAAGCATAACCATAACCCTAACCCTAACCCAAACCCTAACACTAAAGCTAACCCAAACATTAACCCTAAACCGAACCCTAACCCAAACCCTAAACCTAAAACTAACCCTAACACAAACCCTAACCCTAACCCAAACCCAAACCCTAACCCTAACCCTAATCCTAACCCAAACCGAAACAATAAACCTAACCCTAATCCTAACCCAAAACCTAACCGTAAGCAGAATCCAAACCGTAACACTAACCCTAACCTAACCCTAACCCTAAACCTAACCCTAACCCAAACGCACACCCTAACTCTAACCCTAACTCTAACCCTAACACTAACCCTAACCCTAAACCAAACCGTAACTCTAACCCTAAACCTAACCCAAACCCAAACACTAACCTAAAACTAACCCTAACAATAACCCAAACCCTAACCCTAACCCTAACCCAAAACCTAACCCTAACCCTAACCCACACTCCAAACCAAACCCAAAACCTAACTGTAACCCTCACCCAAACCAGAACCCTAATCCTAACCCTAACCCTAACATAAAACCCTAACCCTAACCCTAACCCTAACCCTAACCCTAACCCTAACCCTAACCCTAAACCTAACACTAAAACCAACCCTAGCCCTAACCCTAACCCAATCCCAAACCCTAAACCTAACACAAACCCTAACACTAAACCTAACCCTAGCCCAAACCCTAACCCTAAAGCTAACCCTAACACAAACCCTAACCCTAACCCAAACCCAAACCCTAACCCTAACCCTAACCCAAACTCTAACTGTAACCCTAACCCTAACCCTAACCCGAACCCTAACCCTAAACCTAACACTAACCCAAACCCTAACCCTAACCCTAAACCTAACCCTAACCCAAACCCTAACCCTAAACCTAACCCTAACCCAAACCCAAACCCTAACCTAAAACTAACCGTTACCCAAACCCTAACCCTAACCCTAAATCTAATCCTTACCGAAACCCAAACTCTAACCCAAACCTTAAACCTATCCCAAACCCAAACACTAACCCTAAGCCTAATCCTAACCCTAACCCTAACCCTAACCCTAACCCTAACCGAACCCATAAACCTAACCCTATCCCTAAACACAACCCTAACCCAAACCTTAACCCTAAACCTGACCCTAACACTAACCCTAACCCTAATCCTAACCCTAACCCTAAACCCGAACACTAAACCTGAACATAAACCTAACCC
>CM069551.1:7435000-7482500 GCA_035773235.1 Eospalax fontanierii
CTAACCCTAACCCTAACCCTAACCCAAACATTAAACCTAAACCTAACCCTAACCCAAAACCTAAGCCTAAACCTAACCATAAACCAAACCCTAAACCTAACCCTAACCCAACACCTAACCCTAACCCTAACCCAAACCCTAACCCTAAACCTAATCCTAACCCTAATCAAACATTAACCCTAACCCTAACCCTAACCCTACCCCAAACCCTAACCCTAATCCTAACCCTAACACAAACCCTAACCCTAACCCTAACACAAACCCAAACCCTTACCCAGCCCTAAACCTAACCCAAACTCTTACCGTAACCCTAACCCTAACACTAAACCTAACACTAAATCAAACCCTAACCTTATACCTAACCCTAACCCTAACCCAAATATTACCCCTAAACCTAACCCTAACCCAAACCCTAACCCTAAACCCAAACCTAACCCAAACCCTAACCATAACCATAAACCTAACCCTAACCCTAACCCGAAACCTAACCTAACACTAACCCTATACCTAACCCTAACACTAACCCAAATATTAAACCTAAACCTAACCCTAAACCTAACACTAACCCAAACCCTAACCATAACCAGAACCCATACCATAACTCTATCACTAAACCTAAACCTAACCCTAAACCTAACCCTAACCAAAACGCACACCCTTACCCTAACCCTAATCCTAAATCTAAACCTAACCCTAACCCTAATTCTAACCCTAACCCTAAACCTAACCATAACCATAACCCATACCCTAATCCCAGGTTATCCTTAAACTGATAATACTCCTGCCTCACGCCCAAGAGTTGAGTTGGACTTTTTTAAGAGCAAAGATTGGATTCAGCAACAATGAAAAAGGAAAATATTTTCCCTCATAGAAAACGATGTGCAAAGTACTTTTCTAATTCAAATGTAGCTTATAGTACTTAAGAATCCAATATCAATAATACGGTAATTTCTAGAAAGAATTAGGTTGGTTATTTAGGTAACCACGTGCATTCCTGGCAAGAGCTGCAGGACTGGGAAGCAACCTTGGCATGACTTGACCATGGGAGGAGCACCTGCTCTGAAGCTATGATAGACAGGCAGAGCTCTGTAAGTGAGTGCTGAGTGCTATTGGTCAGTCTCCTGTCATTGGTGTCTGATGTGGGCAGGAGTGCTGAGGTCACAGAATCTTGGACTAAGATTCTGGAACTCCAAGAGGCAGTGACCAGGCAAACATTGTTTAGGGTGTTGCTAGGTGACAAAGACCTCTCAGGTGAGTTGCTGAAACACAGAGGTTTCATGGTGGTAGGCTCTAGTCTTTGGGTGACCAGTTTGGAGAGATTTAGTTGACTTTAGGTCAAAGATCTAGTGTTTGACAAAAAGAAGCAGCCAGGAGAAGATGGGAGGAGGAGGGGAGAAGGTGGTGTGGCCTGCTGGCCCTTCCCAGGCCCTCCACAAACAGGACCTCTACTACAAAGCCTACCTCTACTAACCCTAACCCTAACCCTAACCCTAACCCTAAACCTAACCTTACACTAACCCTATACCTAACCCTAACACTAACACAAACATTAAACCTAAACCTAACCCTAACCCTAACCCTAAGCCTAAACCTAACCATAACCCAAACCTTAACCCTAAACCTAACCCTAACCCTAGCCCAAACCCTAACCCTAAACCTAACCCTAACCCTAGCCCAAACCCTAACCCTAAACCTAACACTACAACCAAACCTAACCCTAACCCTAACCCAATCCCAAACCCTAAACCTAACACAAACCCTAACATTAAACCTAACCCTATCCCAAACCCTAACCCTAAACCTAACCCTAACACAAACCCTAACCGTAACCCAAACCCAAACCCTAACCCTAACCCTAACCCAAACTCTAACTGTAACCCTAACCCTAACCCTAACCCTAACCCTAAACCTAACACTAACCCAAACCCTAACCCTAACCCTAAACCTAACCCTAAACCTAAGCCTAACAATAACCCAAACCCTAACCGTAAACCTAACCGTAACCCAAACCCTAACCCTAAACCTAACCCTAACCCAAACCCTAACCCTAAACCTAACCCTAACACAAAACCTAACCCTAACCTTAACCCTAACCCTAACCCTAACCCTAACCCTAATCCTAACCCTAACCCTAACCCAAACCTAATCCTAACCCAAACGCACACCCTAACCCTAACCCTAACCCTAACCCTAACACAAACCTAACCCTAACCCTAACCCTAACCCTAACCCAAACCCTAACAGTAACCCTAACCCTATCCCAAACCGTAACCCTAATAATAAACTAAACTTAACCCTAACCCAAACGCTAACCGTAACCCTAACCCTAACCCTAATCCTAACCCTATCCTTAACCCAAATCCTAACCTTATCACAAAACCTGACCCTAAACCTAACCTAAACCCTAACCCTAACACTAACACCCTAACCCAAACCCAAACCCTAATCCTAACACTAACCCTAACCCTAACCCTAACCCTAACACTCACCGTAACCCAAACGGAAACCCTAACCCTAACTCAAACCCTAACCCTAACTCTAACTCTAATCCAAACCCTAACCCTAATGCTACACCTAACCCTAACCCTAACCCAAACCATAACCCTAATCGTAATCGTAACCCTAACCCTAAACCTAATCCTAACCCAAACACTAACCCTAACCGTAAATCTATACCTAACCCTAACCCTAATTCTAACCCTTAACCTAAACCTAACCATAACCATAACCCATACCCTAATCACAGGGTAGCCTTGAACTGATAATACTCCTGCCTCACCCCGAAGAGTTGAGTTGTACTTTTTTAAGAGCAAAGATTGGATTCATCAACAATGAAAAAGGAAAATATTTTCCCTCATAGAAAACGATGTCCAAAGTAGATTTCTGATTCAAATGTATCTTATAGTACTTAAGAATCCAATATCAATAATATGGTAATTTCTAGAAAGAATGAGGTTGGTTATTTATGTAACCACGTGCAATCCTGGCAAGAGCTGCAGGACTGGGAAGCAAACTTGGCATGACTTGACCAGGGGAGGAGCACCTGCTCTGAAGCTATGATAGACAGGCAGAGCTCTGCAAGTGAGTGCTGAGTGCTATTGGTCAGTCTCCTGTCATTGGTGTCTGATGTGGGCAGGAGTGCTGAGGTCACAGAAACTTGGACTAAGATTCTGGAACTCCAAGAGGCTGTGACCTGGCAAAGCATTATTTAGGGTATTGCTAGCTGACAAAGCCCTCTCAGATGAGTTGCTGAAATACAGAGGTTTCTTGGTGGTAGGCTCTAGTGTTTGGGTGACCAGTTTGGAGAGATTTAGTTGACTTTAGGTCAAAGTTCTAGTGTTTGACAAAAAGAAGCAGCCAGGAGAAGATGGGAGGAGGAGGGGAGAAGGTGGTGTGGCCTGCTGGCCCTGCCCAGGCCCTCCACATACAGGACCTCTACTACAAAGCCTACCTCTACTAACCCTAACCCTAACACTAACACTAACCCTAAACCTAACCTAACACTAACCCTTTACCTAACCCTAACACTAACCCAAATATTAAACATAAACCTAAGACTAACCCTAACTTTAAGCCTAAACCTAACCATAACCCAAACCTTAACTCTAACCCTAACCCTAACCCCAAACACAAACCCTAACCCTAAACCTAAACCTAACACAAACCGGAACACTAAACCTAACCCTAGCCCCAACCCTCACCCCAAACCTAACCCCAACACAAACCCTAACACTAACCAAACCCAAACCCTAACCTAACCCTAACCCTAACCCAAACTCTAACCGTAACCCTAACCCTAACCCTAACCCTAACCCTAAAACTAACCCTAAACCTAACCCTAATCCTAACCCTAACCCTAACCCTAACCCTAAACCTAACAGTAAACCTAAGCCTAACAATAACCCAAACCCTAACCCTAAACCTACCCGTAACCCAAACCCTAACCCTAAACCTAACCCTAACTCAAACCCTAACCCTAAACCTAACCCTAACACAAAACCTAACCCTAACCCTAACACTAACCCAAACCCAAATCCTAACCCTAATCCTAACCCTAACCCATACCCTAAACGTAACCCTAACCCTAACACTAACCCTTACCCTAACAAAAACACTAACCCTAACACTAAACCTAACCCTAACCCAAACATTAACCCTAAACCTTACCCTAAAGCACACCGTAACCCTAAACCTAACCCTAACACAAACCCTAAACCTATCCCAAAACCAAACACTAACCTTAAGCCTAATCCTAACCCTAACCCTAACCCTAACCCTAACCGAACCCATAAAACTAACCCTATCCCTAAACAGAACCCTAACCCAAAACTTAAACTTAAACCTGACCCTAACACTAACCCTAACCCTAACACTAAACCTAACCCAAAACCCGAAAACCAAACCTGAACATAAACCTAACCCAAACCCTAACCCTAACAGTAACCCTAACCCTAACTCTAATCCAAACCCACACCCTAACCCTAAACCTAACCCTAAACCAAACCCAAAACCTAACACTGAACTTAACACTAACCCTAACCCTAACCCTAACCCAAACCCTAACCATAACCCTAACCCTAACCCAATCCCAAAAACTAACCCTAACACTAATCGTAAACCAAAACCAAACCCTAAACCTAACAAAAAACCAAACCCTAACCCTAACCCTAACCCTAACCCTAACCCTAACCCAAACCCTAACCCTAACCCAAAACCAAACCCTAACCCTAACACTAACCCTAACCCTAACACTAACCCTAACCCTAATCCTAACCCTAACATTAACCCAAATCCTAACCTTATCACAAACCCTGCCCCTAAACCTCACCTAAGGCCTAGCCCAAACCCTAACACTACCACTAATGCAAACCCAAACCCTAGACCTAACACTAACCCTAATCCTAACCCTAACCCTAACACTCACCATAACCCAAACGGAAACCCTAACCTTAACCCTAACCCTAACTCACACCCTAACCCTAACCCTAACCCTAACCCTAATCCTAACCCTAACCCTAACCCAAACCATAACCCTAATCCTAATCATATCCCTAACCCTAAAAATAACCGTAACACAAACCCAAACCCTAACCCTAACCCTAAACCTAAACCAAACCCTAGCCCTAACCCTAACCCAAACCCAAACCCTAACCCAAACCGTAACCCTAATCCTAACCTTAACCCTAACCCTAATCCTAACGAAAAACAAATCCTAACACTAACCCTAACCCTAACCCTAAACCTAACCCTAACCCTAAGCCAAACCCAAACCCTAAACCTAACCCTAACCCAAACCATAACCCTAATCCTAATCCTAACCCTAACCCAAAACCTAACCTTAACCCTAACCCTAACCCTAACACAAACCCTAACCCTTACCCTAAACCTAACACAAACCCTAACACTAACCATAACCCTAACCCAAACCCAAACCCTAACCTAACCCTAACCCTAACAATAACCCAAACCCTAACACTAACCCTAAACCTAACCCTAACCCAAACCCAAACCCTAACCCTAACCCTAACCCAAACCATAACCCTAATCCAAACCCTAACCCTAACCCAAACCCTAACCTTAACCCTAACCCTAACCCTAACACAAACCCCAAACCTAACCCTAAACCTAACACAAACCCTAACACTAACCCAAACCAAAACTAACACTAACCCTAACCCTAACCCTAACACTAAACCTAACCCTAACCCTAACCCTAACCCTAACCCTAACCCTAACCCTAACCCTAACCCTAACACAAACCATAACTCTATCCCTAAACATAACCCTTACCCTAAACCTAACCCTCACCCAAACGCACACCCTAACCCTAACCCTAACCCTAACCCTAACCCAAACCCTAACCCTAACCTTAAACTAAACCTAACCATAACCCAAACGCTAACCCTAACCCTAACCCAAACCCTATCACAAACCCTAACCCTAAACCTAAGCCTAACGCAAATCCTAACCCTAACCCCAACTCTAACCCTAAACCATACCCAAACCGAAACCCTAACCCTAACCCTAACCTAAACCCTAACCCTAAACCTAACAGTAACCCTAACCCAAACCCAAACCCTAATCCTAACACTAACCCTAGCCCTAAACCTAACCCTCACCCTAACCCAAACGCAAACCCTAAACCTAACCCTAAAACTAACTCAAACCCTAACCCTAACCCTAACCCTGACCCAAACCCTAACCCTAACAC
Source organism: Eospalax fontanierii (assembly GCA_035773235.1). Classification (NCBI taxonomy): domain Eukaryota; kingdom Metazoa; phylum Chordata; class Mammalia; order Rodentia; family Spalacidae; genus Eospalax; species Eospalax fontanierii. Next base: position 7,441,212 of record CM069551.1, read on the forward strand.
TAATCCTAACCCTAACCCTAACCCTAACCCTAACTCTAACCGAAACCCTAACCGTAACCCTAACCCTAACTCTAACCCTAACCCTAACCCTAACCCAAACCCTAATCCTAACCATTACACTAACCCTAACCCAAATTTTAACGCTAAACCTAACCCTAACCCTAACCATAACCCTATCCCTAACCCAAACCCTAACACTAACCCTAACCCTAACCCAAACAATAACTCTTACCCTAACCCTAACCCAAACCCAAACCCTAACCCTAACCCTAAACCTAACCCAAACCCTAGCCCTAACCCTAACCCAAACTCAAACCCTAACCCAAACCTTAACCCTAATCCTAACCCTTACCCTAACCCTAATCCTAACGCAAAGCAAACCCTAACACTAACCCTAACCCTAACCCTAACCCTAAGCCAAACCCAAACCCTAGCCCTAAACCTAACCCTAACCCAAATGCACACCCTAACCCTAACCCTAACCCAAAAACTAACCCTAACCTTAAACTAAACTTAACCCTAACCCAAACGTTAACCCTAACCCTAACCTTAACCCTAACCCTAATCCTAACCCTAACCTTAACCCAAATCCTAACCTTATCACAAACCCTAACCCTAAACCTAACCTAAACCCTAACCCTAACTCTAACACGAACCCTAACCGAAACCCAAACATTAATCCTAACACTAACCCTAACCCTAACCCTAACACTCACCCTAACCCAAACGGAAACCCTAAACCTAACCCTAACCCTAACTCAAACCCTAACCCTAACCATCAACCTAATCCTACCCCTAACCCTAACCCAAACCATAACCCTAATCCTAATCGTATCCCTAACACTAAACCTAACCCTAACCCAAACACTAAAACTAACACTAACCCTAAACCTAACCCTAACCCTAATTCTAACCCTAATCCTAACCATAACCATAACCATAACCCATACCCTAATCGGAGGGTAGCCTTGAACTGATAATCCTCCTGCCTCACCCCCAAGAGTTGAGTTGTACTTTTTTAAGAGCAAAGATTGGATTCAGCAACATTGAAAAAGGAAAATATTTTCCCTCATAGAAAACGATGTCCAAAGTAGTTTTCTGATTCAAATGTAGCATATAGTACTTAAGAATCCAATATCAATAATATGGTAAATTCTAGAAAGAAAGAGGTTGGTTATTTAGGTAAAGACGTGCAATCCTGGCAAGAGATGCAGGACTGGGAAGCAACCTTGGCATGACTTGACCATGGGAGGAGCACCTGCTCTGAAGCTATGATAGACAGGCAGAGCTTTGCAAGTGAGTCCAGAGTGCTATTGGTCAGTCTCCTGTCATTGGTGTCTGATGTGGGGAGGAGTGCTTAGGTCACAGAATCTTGGACTAAGATTCTGGAACTCCAAGAGGCAGTGACCAGGCAAAGCATTGTTTAGGGTGTTGCTAGGTGACAAAGCCCTCTCAGATGAGTTGCTGAAACACAGAGGTTTCTTGGTGGTAGGCTCTAATGTTTGGGTGACCAGTTTGGAGAGATTATAGTAGACTTTAGGTCAAAGTTCTAGTGTTTGACAAAAAGAAGCAGCCAGGAGAAGATGGGAGGAGGAGGGGAGAAGATGGTGTGGCCTGCTGGCCCTGCAGAGGACCTCCACATAAAGGACCTCTACTGCAACGCCTACCTCTACTAACCCTAACCCTAACCCTAACCCTAACCCTAAACCCGAACTCTAAACCTGAACATAAACCTAACCCAAAACCTAACCCTAACACTAACCCTAAACCTAACTCTAATCCAAACCCACTCCATAACCCTATACCTAACCCTAAACCAAACCCAAACCCTAACACTGAACTTAACACTAAACCTAACCCTAACCCAAACCCAAAACGTAATCCTAAACCTAAGCCTAACAATAACCCCAAACCCTAACCCTAACGCTAACCCAAACCCTAACCCTAACCCTAACCCTAACCCAAACCCAAACACTAAACCTAACCTTAATCCTAACACAAACCCAAACCGTAAACCTAAACCTAACCCTAACCCAAACCGTAACCATAACCAGAATCCAAACTATAACACTATCCCTAAACCTAACCCTAACCCTAAACCTAACCCTAACCCAAACGCACACCCTGACCCTAACCCTAACCCTAACCCTAACACAAACCTAACCCTAACCCTAACCCTAACCCTAACCCAAACCCTAACACTAACCCTAACCCTATCCCAAACCCTAACCCTAACCATAATCTAAACCAAACCCTGACCCTAAACCTAACCTAAACCCTAACCCTAACACTAACATTAACCCTAACCCAAACCCAAACCCTAATCCTAACACTAACCCTAACCCTAAACCTAACCCTAACACTCACCGTAACCCAAACGGAAACCCTAAACCTAACCCTAACCCTAACTCACACCCTAACCCTAACCCTAACATTAACCCTAACCCTAATCCTAACCCTAACTTAACGCAAACCATAACCCTAATCCTAATCATATCCCTAACCCTAAACCTAACCCTGACCCTAACCGTAACCATAACCCATACCTAAACCTAACCCTAACCCAATCCCTAAGCCTAAACCTAACCCTAAACCTAAGCTTAACAATATCCCATACCCTAACCCTAAACCTAACCATACCCGAATCCCTAACCCTAAACCTAACCCTAACCCAAACCCTAACCCTAAACCTAACCCTAACACAAAACCTAATCCTAACCCTAACCCTAACCCTAACCCATACCCTAACCGTAACCCTAACCCTAACCCTAACCCTAACCCTAACCCTAACCCTAACAAAAACACTAACCCTAACCCTAACCCTAACCCTAACCCAAAGATTAACCCTAAACCTAACCCTAACCCAAACCCAAACCCTAACCCTAAATCTAACCCTAACCCAAACCCTAAACCTATCCCAAACCCAAACACTAACTCTAAGCCTAATCCTAATCCTAACCCTAACCCTAACCCTAACCGAACCCATAAACCTAACCCTATCCCTTAACAGAACCCTAACCCAAAACTGAACCCTAAACCTGACCCTAACACTAACCCTAACTCTAACCCTAAACCTAACCCAAAACCCGAACACTAAACCTGAACATAAACCTAACCCAAACCCTAACCCTAACACTAACCCTAACCCTAACTCTAATCCAAACCCACTCCCTAACCCCATATCTAACCCTAAACCAAACCCAAAACCTAACACTGAACTTAACACTAACCCTAACCCTAACCGTAACCCAAACCCTAACCCTAACCCTAAACCTAAACCAAACCCAAACACTAACCCTAACCCTAACTATAACCCTAACCCTAACCCAAACCCAAACCCTAACCCTAACCCAAACCCTAACCATAAGCAGAATCGAAATTATAACACTATCCCTAAACCTAACCCTAACCCTAAACCTAACCCTAACCCAAACGCACACCATAACCCAAACCCTAACACTAACCCTAACCCTAACCCTAACACAAACCCTAACCCTAACCCTAACCCTAAACCTAACCCAACCCTAACCCAAACCCTAACACAAACCCTAACCCTAACACAAACCCTAACTCTAACCCTAACCCTAACCCAAACCCAAACCCTAACCCTAACCATATCCCTAACCCAAACCCTAACCCTAACCCTAACCCAAAACCAAACCCTAAAACTAACCCTAAACCTAACCCTAACCCTAACCCTAATCCTAACCCTAACCTTAACTCAAATCCTAACCTTATCACAAACCCTGACCCTAAACTTAACCTAAACCCTAACCCTAACCCTAACACTAACCCTAACCCAAACCCAAACCCTAGTGCTAACACTAACCCTAACCCTAACCATAACCCTAACACTCACCATAACCCAAACGGAAACCCTAACCCTAACCCTAACCCTAACTCACACCCTAACCCTAACCCTAAACCTAACCCTAACCCTGATCCTAACCCTAACCATAACCCAAACCCTAAACATAACCATAACCCTAACCCTAACCCAAACCCTAACCCTAAAGCTAATCCAAACATTAACCCTAAACCTAACCCGAACCCAAACCCTAACCCTAAACCTAACCCTAACCCAAACCCAAACTCTAAGCCTAACCCTAACCGTAACCTAAACCCTAACCCTAACCCTAACCCTAATCCTAACCCAAACCCAAACCATAACCCTAAACCTAACCCTAACCCAAACCTAAACCCAAACCCTAACCCTAACCCTAACCTTAACCCAAACCCAACCCGTAACCCTAACCCTAACCCAAACCCTAACCATAACAAGAACCCAAACCATAACTCTACCCTAAACCTAACTCTAACCATAAACCTAACCCTAACCCAAACGCACACCCTAACCCTAACCCTAACCCAAACCCTATACCTAACCCTAAACCTAACCCTAACCCAAACGCTAACCCTAACCGTAACCCTAACCCTAATCCTAACCCTAACCTTAACCCTAATCCTAACCCAAACCCAAACCCAAACCCTAATCCTAATACTAACCCTAACCCTAACTCTAATCCTAGCCCTAACCCAAAAGGAAACCCTAAACCTAACCCTAACCCTAACTCAAACCCTAACCCTAACTCTAACTCTAATCCAAACCCTAACCCTAATCCTAAACCTAACCCTAACCCTAACCCTAACCCAAACCATAACCCTAATTGTAATCGTAACCCTAACCCTAAACCTAATCCTAACCCAAACACTAACCCTAACCGTAAATCTATACCTAACCCTAACCCTAATTCTAACCCTAACCGTAAACCTAACCATAACCATAACCCATACCCTAATCACAGGGTAGCCATGAACTGATAATACTCCTGCCTCACCCCGAAGAGTTGAGTTGTACTTTTTTAAGAGCAAAGATTGGATTCAGCAACAATGAAAAAGGAAAATATTTTCCCTCATAGAAAACGATGTCCAAAGTAGTTTTCTGATTCAAATGTATCTTATAGTACTTAAGAATCCAATATCAATAATATGGTAATTTCTAGAAAGAATGAGGTTGGTTATTTATGTAACCACGTGCAATCCTGGCAAGAGCTGCAGGACTGGGAAGCAAACTTGGCATGACTTGACCAGGGGAGGAGCACCTGCTCTGAAGCTATGATAGACAGGCAGAGCTCTGCAAGTGAGTGCTGAGTGCTATTGGTCAGTCTCCTGTCATTGGTGTCTGATGTGGGCAGGAGTGCTGAGGTCACAGAATCTTGGACTAAGATTCTGGAACTCCAAGAGGCAGTGACCAGGCAAACATTGTTTAGGGTGTTGCTAGGTGACAAAGCCCTCTCAGATGAGTTCCTGAAACACAGAGTTTTCTTGGTGGTAGGCTCTAGTGTTTGGGTGACCAGTTTGGAGAGATTTAGTTGACTTTAGGTCAAAGTTCTAGTGTTTGACAAACAGAAACAGCCAGGAGAAGATGGGAGGAGGAGGGGAGAAGGTGGTGTGGCCTGCTGGCCCTGCCCAGGCCCTCCACATACAGGACCTCTACTACAAAGCCTACCTCTACTAACCCTAACCCTAACACTAACCCTAACCCTAAACCTAACCTAACACTAACCCTTTACCTAACCCTAACACTAACCCAAATATTAAACATAAACCTAAGACTAACCCTAACCCTAAGCCTAAACCTAACCATAACCCAAACCTTAACCCTAACCCTAACCCTAACCCCAAACACAAACCCTAACCCTAAACCTAACCCTAACACAAACCGTAACACTAAACCTAACCCTAGCCCAAAACCTAACCCTAAACCTAACCCTAACACAAACCCTAACACTAACCAAACCCAAACCCTAACCTAACCCTAACCCTAACCCAAACTCTAACCGTAACCCTAACCCTAACCCTAACCCTAACCCTAAAACTAACCCTAACCCTAACTTTAATCCTAACCCTAAACCTAACCCTAACCCTAAACCTAACCGTAAACCTAAGCCTAACAATAACCCAAACCCTAACCCTTAACCTACCCGTAACCCAAACCCTTACCCTAAACCTAACCCTAACTCAAAGCCTAACCCTAAACCTAACCCTAACACAAAACCTAACCCTAACCCTAACCCTAACCCTAACCCAAACCCAAATCCTAACCATAATCCTAACCCTAACCCATACCCTAACTGTAACCCTAACCCTAACCCTAACCCTAACCCTAACAAAAACACTAACCCTAACCCTAAACCTAACCCTAACCCAAACAATAACCCTAAACCTAACCCTAAGCCAAACCGTAACCCTAAACCTAACCCTAACACAAACCCTAAACCTATCCCAAACCCAAACACTAACCCTAAGCCTAATCCTAACCCTAACCCTAACCCTAACCCTAAACGAACCCATAAAACTAACCCTATCCCTAAACAGAACCCTAACCCAAAACTTAAACTTAAACCTGACCCTAACACTAACCCTACCCCTAACACTAAACCTAACTCAAAACCCGAACACCAAACCTGAACATAAACCTAACCCAAACCCTAACCCTAACACTAACCCTAACCCTAACTCTAATCCAAACCCACACCCTAACCCTATACCTAACCCTAAACCAAACCCAAAACCTAACACTGAAATTAACACTAACCCTAACCCTAACCCTAACCCAAACCCTAACCATAACCCTAACCCTAACCCAAACCCAAAAACTAACCCTAACACTAATCCTAACCCAAACCCAAACCCTAACCCTAACAAAAAACCAAACCCTAACCCTAACCCTAACCCTAACCCTAACCCTAACGCAAACCCTAACTAACCCAAAACGAAACCCTAACCCTAACCCTAACCCTAACACTAACCCTAACCCTAATCCTAACCCTAACATTAACCCAAATCCTAACCTTATCACAAACCCTGACCCTAAACCTAACCTAAACCGTAACCCAAACCCTAACACTAACCCTAACCCAAACCCAAACGCTAAACCTAACACTAACCCTAACCCTAACCCTAACTCTAACACTCACCAAAACCCAAACGGAAACCCTAACCCTAACCCTAAGCCAAACCCAAACCCTAACCCTAACCCTAACCCAAACCATAACCCTAATTCTAACCCTAACCCTAACCCAAAATCTAACCTTAACCCTAACCCTAACCCTAACACAAACCCTAACCCTTACCCTAAACCTAACAGAAACCCTAACACTAACCCTAACCCTAACCCAAACCCAAACCCTAACCTAACCCTAACCCTAACAATAACCCAAAACGTAACACTAACCCTAAACCTAACCCTAACCCAAACCCAAACCCTAACCCTAACCCTAACCCAAACCATAACCCTAATCCAAACCCTAACCCTAACCCAAACCCTAACCTTAACCCTAACCCTAACCCTAACACAAACCCTCAACCTAACCCTAAACCTAACACAAACCCTAACACTAACCCAAACCAAACCCTAACACTAACCCTAACCCTAACCCTAACACTAAACCTAACCCTAACCCTAATCCAAATCCAAACCCTAAACCTAACCCTAACCCAAACCCTAACCCTAACCTGAACCCAAACCATAACTCTATCCCTAAACATAACCCTTACCCTAAACCTAACCCTCACCCAAACGCACACCCTCACGCTAACCCTAACCCTAACCCTAACCCAAATCCTAACCCTAACCTTAAACTAAACTTAACCATAACCCAAACGCTAACCCTAATCCTAACCCTAACCCAAACCCTAACCCTATCTCAAACCCTAACCCTAAACCTAAGCCTAACGCAAATCCTAACCCTAACACCAACTCTAACCCTAAACCATACCTAAACCGAAACCCTAACCCTAACCCTAACCTAAACCCTAACCCTAAACCTAACAGTAACCCTAACCCAAACCCAAACCCTAATCCTAACACTAACCCTAGCCCTACACCTAACCCTCACCCTAACCCAAACGCAAACCCTAAACCTAACCCTAACCCTAACCCAAACCCTAACCCTAACGCTAACTCTAACCCAAACCCTAACCCTAACCCTAATCCTAACACTAACCCTAACCCTAACTCTAACCCAAACCCTAACCATAACCCTAACCTGAACCCTAACCCTAACCCTTACCCAAATCCTAATCCTAACCCTAACACTAACCCTAACCCAAATTTTAACCCTAAACCTAACCCTAACCCTAACCATAACCCTATCCCTAACCAAAACTCTAACACTAACCCTAACCCTAACCCAAACAATAACTCTAAACCTAACCCTAACCCAAACCCAAACCCTAACCCTAACCCTAAACCTAACCCAAACCCTAGCCCTAACCCTAACCCAAACCCAAACCCTAACCCAAACTCTAACCCTAATCCTAACCCTAACCCTAACCCTAATCCTAACGCAAAGCAAACCCTAACACTAACCCTAACCCTAACCCTAACCCTAAGCCAAACCCAAACCCTAGCCCTAAACCTAACCCTAACCCAAACGCACACCCTAACCCTAACCCTAACCCTAACCCAAAAACTAACCCTAACCTTAAACTAAACTTAACCCTAACCCAAACATTAACCCTAACCCTAACCTTAACCCTAACCCTAATGCTAACCCTAACCTTAACCCAAATCCTAACCTTATCACAAACCCTAACCCTAAACCTAACCTAAACCCTAACCCTAACCCTAACACTAACCCTAACCGAAACCCAAACTTTAATCCTAACACTAACCGTAACCCTAACCCTAACACTCACCCTAACCCAAACGGAAACCCTAAACCTAACCCTAACCCTAACTCAAACCCTAACCCTAACCATCAACCTAATCCTACCCCTAACCCTAACCCAAACCATAACCCTAATCCTAATCGTATCCCTAACCCTAAACCTAACCCTAACCCAAACACTAAACCTAACACTAACCCTAAACCTAACCCTAACCCTAATTCTAACCCTAATCCTATCCATAACTATAACCATAACCCATACCCTAATCGGAGGGTAGCCTTGAACTGATAATCCTCCTGCCTCACCCCCAAGAGTTGAGTTGTACTTTTTTAAGAGCAAAGATTGGATTCAGCAACATTGAAAAAGGAAAATATTTTCCCTCATAGAAAACGATGTCCAAAGTAGTTTTCTGATTCAAATGTAGCATATAGTACTTAAGAATCCAATATCAATAATATGGTAAATTCTACAAAGAAAGAGGTTGGTTATTTAGGTAAAGACGTGCAATCCTGGCAAGAGATGCAGGACTGGGAAGCAACCTTGGCATGACTTGACCATGGGAGGAGCACCTGCTCTGAAGCTATGATAGACAGCAGAGCTTTGCAAGTGAGTCCAGAGTGCTATTGGTCAGTCTCCTGTCATTGGTGTCTGATGTGGGGAGGAGTGCTTAGGTCACAGAATCTTGGACTAAGATTCTGGAACTCCAAGAGGCAGTGACCTGGCAAAGCATTGTTTAGGGTGTTGCTAGGTGACAAAGCCCTCTCAGATGAGTTGCTGAAACACAGAGGTTTCTTGGTGGTAGGCTCTAATGTTTGGGTGACCAGTTGGGAGAAATTATAGTAGACTTTAGGTCAAAGTTCTAGTGTTTGACAAAAAGAAGCAGCCAGGAGAAGATGGGAGGAGGAGGGGAGAAGATGGTGTGGCCTGCTGGCCTTGCACAGGACCTCCACATAAAGGACCTCTACTGCAACGCCTACCTCTACTAACCCTAACCCTAACCCTAACCCTAACCCTAACCCAAACATTAAACCTAAACCTAACCCTAACCCAAACCCTAAGCCTAAACCTAACCATAACCCAAAACCTAACCCTAAACGAAACCCTAACGCTAAACCTAATCCTAACCCTAACCCAAAGATTAACCCTAAACCAAACCCTAACCCTAGCCCAAATCCTAACCCTAAACCTAACCCTAACACAAACCCTAACCCTAACCCTAACCAAAACTCTAACCGTAACCCTAACACTAACCCTAACCCTAACACTAAACCTAACACTAAACCAATCCCTAACCCTATACCTAACCCTAACCCTAACCCAAACATTAACCCTAATCCTAACCCTAACCCAAAGCCTAACCCTAAACCTAACCCTAACCCAAACCCTAACCATAACCATAACCCTAACCCTAACCCAAACCCTAACACTAAAGCTAACCCAAACATTAACCCTAAACCGAACCATAACCCAAACCCTAAACCTAAACCTAACCCTAACACAAACCCTAACCCTAACCCAAACCCAAACCCTATCCCTAACCCTAATCCTAACCCAAACCCAAACCCAAACCCTAAACCTCACCCTAACCCTAACCCAAAACCTAACCGTTAGCAGAATCCAAACCGTAACACTATCTCTAACCTAACCCTAACCCTAAACCTAACCCTAACCCAAACGCACACCCTAACCCTAACCCTAACTCTAACCCTAACACTAACCCTAACCCTAAACCAAAACCTAACTCTAACCCTAAACCTAACCCAAACCCAAACACTAACCTAAAACTAACCCTAACAATAACCCAAACCCTAACCCTAACCCTAACCCAAAACCTAACCCTAACCCTCCCCACACTCCAAACCAAACCCAAAACCTAACTCTAACCCTCACCCAAACCATAACCCTAATCCTAACCCTAACCCTAACATAAAACCCTAACCCTAACCCTAACCCTAACCCTAACCCTAACCCAAACCCAAATCCTAAACTTAAACTAAACTTAAAACTAACCCTTATGCTAACCTTATCGCAAACCCTCACCCTAAACCTAACCTAAACCCTAACCCTAACCCTAACACTAACCATAACCCAAACCCAAACCCTATACCTAACCCTAACCCTAACCCTAACCCTAACCCTAACCCTAACCCTAACCCTAAACCTAAACCTAACCCTAATTCTAACCCTAAACCTAACCATAACCATAACCATAACCCATACCCTATTCCCACGGTACCCTTGAACTCATAATCCTCCTGCCTCACCCCAAAGAGTTCAGTTGTACTTTTTTAAGAGCAAAGATTGGATTCAGCAACAATGAAAAAGGAAAATATTTTCCCTCATAGAGAACGATGTCCAAAGTAGTTTTCTTATTCAAATGTAGCTTATAGTACTGAAGAATCCAATATCAATAATATGGTAATTTCTAGAAAGAATCAGGTGGGTTATTTAGGTAACCCCGTTCAATCCTGGCAAGAGCTGCAGGACTGGGAAGCAACCTTGGCATGACTTGACCAGGGGAGGAGCACGTGCTCTGAAGCTCTGATAAACAGGCAGAACTTTGCAAGTGAGTGCTGAGTACTATTCGTCAGTCTCCTGTCACTCGTGTCTGATGTGGGCAGGAGTGCTGAGGTCACAGAATCTTGGACTAAGATTCTGGAACTCCAAGAGGCAGTGACCTGGCAAAGCATTGTTTAGGGGGTTGCTAGGTGACAAAGCCCTCTCAGATGAGTTGCTGAAACACAGATGTTTCTTGGTGGTAGCTCTAGGGTTTGGGTGACCAGTTTAGAGAGATTTAGTTGACTTTAGGACAAAGTTCTAGTGTTTCACAAAAGAAGCCGCCAGGAGAAAATGGGAGGAGGAGGGGTGAAGGTGGTGTGGCCTGCTGGCCCTGCCCAGGGTCTCCACATACAGGACCTCTACTACAAAGCCTACCTCTACTAATCCTAACCCTAACCCTAACCCTAACCCAAACATTAAATCTAAACCTAAACCTAACCCAAAACCTAAGCCTAAACCTAACCATAACCCAAACCCTAACACTTACCCTAACCCTAACCCTAAACCTAACACTAACCCAAACCCAAACATTAAACCTAAACCTAACCCTAAACCAAAACCTAAGCCTAAACCTAACCATAACCCAAAACCTAACCCTAACCCTAACCCAACCCCTAACCCTAACCCTAACTCAAACCCTAACCCTAAACCTAATCCTAACCCTAACCCAACATTAACCCTAACCCTAACCCTACCCCAAACCCTAACCCTAATCCTAACCCTAACACAAACCCAAACCCTAACCCAGCCCTAAACCTAACCCAAACTCTTACCGTAACCCTAACCCTAACCCTAACACTAAACCTAACACTGAATCAAACCCTAACCGTATACCTAACCCTAACCCTAACCCAAATATTACCCCTAAACCTAACCCTAACCAAAACCCTAACCCTAAACCCAAACCTAACACAAACCATAACCATAACCATAAACCTAACCCTAACCCTAACCCTAAACCTAACCTAACACTAACCCTATACCTATCCATAACACTAACCCAAACCCTAATCCTAACCCTAACACTAACCCTAACCCAAATTTTAACCCTAAACCTAACCCTAACCCTAACCATAACCCTATCCCTAACCCAAACCCTCACACTAACCCTAACCCTAACCCAAACAATAACTCTAACCCTAACCCTAACCCAAACCCAAACCCTAACCCTAACCCTAAACCTAACCCAAACCCTAGCCCTAACCCTAACCCAAACCCAAACCCTAACCCAAACCCTAACCCTAATCCTAACCCTAACCCTAACCCTAATCCTAACGCAAAGCAAACCCTAACACTAACCCTAACCCTAACCCTAACCCTAAGCCAAACCCAAACCCTAGCCCTAAACCTAACCCTAACCCAAACGCACACCCTAACCCTTACCCTAACCCTAACCCAAAAACTAACCCTAACCTTAAGCTAAACTTAACCCTAACCCAAACATTAACCCTAACCCTATCCTTAACCCTAACCCTAATCCTAACCCTAACCTTAACCCTAACCCTAACCTTATCACAAACCCTAACCCTAAACCTAACCTAAACCCTAACCCTAACCCTAACACTAACCCTAACCCAAACCCAAACTTTAATCCTAACACTAACCCTAACCCTAACGCTAACACTCACCCTAACCCAAACGGAAACCCTAAACCTAACCCTAACCCTAACTCAAACCCTAACCCTAACCCTAAACCTAATCCTACCCCTAACCCTAACCCAAACCATAACCCTAATCCTAATCGTATCCCTAACTCTAAACCTAACCCTAACCCAAACACTAAACCTAACCATAACCCTAAACCTAACCCTAACCCTATTTCTAACCCTAATCCTAACCATAACCATAACCATAACCCATACCCTAATCGGAGGGTAGCCTTGAACTGATAATCCTCCTGCCTCACCCCCAATAGTTGAGTTGTACTTTTTTAAGAGCAAAGATTGGATTCAGCAACATTGAAAAAGGAAAATATTTTCCCTCATAGAAAACGATGTCCAAAGTAGTTTTCTGATTCAAATGTAGCTTATAGTACTTAAGAATCCAATATCAATAATATGGTAAATTCTAGAAAGAAAGAGGTTGGTTATTTAGGTAAAGACTTGCAATCCTGGCAAGAGATGCAGGACTGGGACGCAACCTTGGCATGACTTGACCATGGGAGGAGCACCTGCTCTGAAGCTATGATAGACAGGCAGAGCTTTGCAAGTGAGTCCAGAGTGCTATTGGTCAGTCTCCTGTCATTGGTGTCTGATGTGGGGAGGAGTGTTTAGGTCACAGAATCTTGGACTAAGATTCTGGAACTCCAAGAGGCAGTGACCTGGCAAAGCATTGTTTAGGGTGTTGCTAGGTGACAAAGCCCTCTCAGATGAGTTGCTGAAACACAGAGGTTTCTTGGTGGTAGGCTCTAATGTTTGGGTGACCAGTTTGGAGAGATTATAGTAGACTTTAGGTTAAAGTTCTAGTGTTTGACAAAAAGAAGCAGCCAGGAGAAGATGGGAGGAGGAGGGGAGAAGATGGTGTGGCCTGCTGGCCCTGCACAGGAACTCCACATACAGGACCTCAACTGCAACGCCTACCTCTACTAACCCTAACCCTAACCCTAACCCTAACCCTAACCCTAACCTAAACATTAACCCTAATCCTAACCCTAACCCAAAGCCTAACCCTAAACCTAACCCTAACCCAAACCCTAACCCTAACCATAACCCTAACCCTAACCCAAACCCTAACACTAAAGCTAACCCAAACATTAACCCTAAACCGAACCATAACCCAAACCCTAAACCTAAACCTAACCCTAACACAAACCCTAACCCTAACCCAAACCCAAACCCTAACCCTAACCCTAATCCTAACCCAAACCCAAACCCAAACCCTAAACCTAACCCTAACCCTAACCCAAAACCTAACCGTTAGCAGAATCCAAACCGTAACACTATCTCTAACCTAACCCTAACCCTAAACCTAACCCTAACCCAAACGCACACCCTAACCCTAACCCTAACTCTAACCCTAACACTAACCCTAAACCAAAACCTAACTCTAACCCTAAACCTAACCCAAACCCAAACACTAACCTAAAACTAACCCTAACAATAACCCAAACCCTAACCCTAACCCAAAACCTAAACCTAACCCTACCCCACACTCCAAACCAAACCCAAAACCTAACTCTAACCCTCACCCAAACCATAACCCTAATCCTAACCCTAACCCTAACATAAAACCCTAACCCTAACCCTAACCCTAACCCTAACCCAAACCCAAATCCTAAACTTAAACTAAACTTAAAACTAACCCTTATCCTAACCTTATCGCAAACCCTCACCCTAAACCTAACGTAAACCCTAACCTTAACCCTAACACTAACCATAACCCAAACCCAAACCCTATGCCTAACCCTAACCCTAACCCTAACCCTAACCCTAACCCTAACCCTAACCCTAAACCTAAACCTAACCCTAATTCTAACCCTAAACCTAACCATAACCATAACCATAACCCATACCGTAATCCCACGGTACCCTTGAACTCATAATCCTCCTGCCTCACCCCAAAGAGTTCAGTTGTACTTTTTTAAGAGCAAAGATTGGATTCAGCAACAATGAAAAAGGAAAATATTTTCCCTCATAGAGAACAATGCCCAAAGCAGTTTTCTGATTCAAATGTAGCTTATAGTACTGAAGAATCCAATATCAATAATATGGTAATTTCTAGAAAGAATGAGGTTGGTTCTTTAGGTAACCACGTGCAATCCTGGCAAGAGCTGCAGGACTGGTAAGCAACCTTGGCATGACTTGACCAGGTGAGGAGAACGTGCTCTGAAGCTCTGATAAACAGGCAGAGCTTTGCAAGTGAGTGCTGAGTACTATTCGTCAGTCTCCTGTCACTGGTGTCTGATGTGGGCAGGAGTGCTGAGGTCACAGAATCTTGGACTAAGATTCTGGAACTCCAAGAGGCAGTGACCTGGCAAAGCATTGTTTAGGGGGTTGCTAGGTGACAAAGCCCTCTCAGATGAGTTGCTGAAACACAGATGTTTCTTGGTGGTAGGCTCTAGGGTTTGGGTGACCAGTTTAGAGAGATTTAGTTGACTTTAGGACAAAGTTCTAGTGTTTCACAAAAGAAGCAGCCAGGAGAAAATGGGAGGAGGAGGGGTGAAGGTGGTGTGGCCTGCTGGCCCTGCCCAGGGCCTCCACATACAGGACCTCTACTACAAAGCCTACCTCTACTAATCCTAACCCTAACCCTAACCCTAACCCAAACATTAAACCTAAACCGAACCCTAACCCAAAACCTAAGCCTAAACCTAACCATAACCCAAACCCTAACCCTAACCCTAACCCTAACCCTAACCCTAACCCTAACCCTAACCCAAACCCAAACATTAAAACTAAACCTAACCCTAACCCAAAACCTAAGCCTAAACCTAACCATAACCCAAACCCTAACCCTAACCCTAACCCAACACCTATCCCTAACCCTAACCCAAACGTTAACCCTAAACCTAATCCTAACCCTAACGCAACATTAACCCTAACCCTAACCCTAATCCTACCCCAAACCCTAACCCTAATCCTAACTCTAACACAAACCCTAACCCTAACCCTAACACAAACACAAACCCTAACCCAGCCCTAAACCTAACTCAAACTCTTACCGTAACCCTAACACTAACCCTAACCCTAACAATAAACCTAACCCTAAATCAAACCCTAACCGTATACCTAACCCTAACCCTAACCCAAATATTACCCCTAAACCTAACCCTAACCCAAACCCTAACCCTAAACCCAAACCTAACCCAAACCCTAACCATAACCATAAACCTAACCCTAAACCTAACCTAACACTAACCCTATACCTAACCCTAACACTAACCCAAACATTAAACCTAAACCTAACCCTAACCCTAACCCTAAGCCTAAACCTAACCATAACACAAACCTTAACCCTAAACCTAACCCTAACCCTAGCCCAAACCCTAACCCTAAACCTAACACTAAAACCAACCCTAGGGCTAACCCTAACCCAATCCCAAACCCTAAACCTAACACAAACCCTAACACTAAACCTAACCCTAGCCCAAACCCTAACCCTAAACCTAACTCTAACACAAACCCTAACCCTAACCCAAACCCAAACCCTAACCCTAACCCTAACTCAAACTCTAACTGTAACCCTAACCCTAACCCTAACCCTAACCCTAACCCTAACCCTAACCCTAAACCTAACACTAACCCAAACCCTAACCCTAACCCTAACCCAAACCCTAACCCTAAACCTAACCCTAACCCAAACCCAAACCCTAACCTAACCCTAACAGTTACCCAAACCCTAACCCTAACCCTAAATCTAATCCTTACCAAAACCGAAACCCTAACCCTAACCTTAACCCTAATCCAAACCCAAACCCAAACCCTATCCCTAACCCTAACCTTAACCCAAACCCAACCCCTAACCCTAACCCTAACCCAAACCCTAACCATAACCAGAAACCATAACTCTATCCCTAAACCTAACCCTAAACCTAAACCTAACCCTAACCCAAACTCACACCCTAACCCTAACCCAAACCCTATACCTTACCCTAACCCTAACCCTAATCCAAATGCTAAACCTAACCCTAACCCTAACCCTAATCCTAACCCTAACCCTATCCCAAATCCTAACCTTTTCGCAAACCCTCACCCTAAACCTAATCTAAACCCTAAACCTAACCCTAAAAGAAACCCTAACCCTAACCCTAACACAAACCCAAACCCTAACCCAGCCCTAAACCTAACCCAAACTATAACCGTAACACTAACCCGAACCCTAACCCTAACACTAAACCTAACACTAAACCAAACCCTAACCCTATACCTAACCCTAACCCTAAACCAAACATTACCCCTAAACCTAACCCTAACCCAAACCCTAACCCTAAACCTAACCCTAACACAAACCCTAACCATAACCATAACCCTAACCGTAACCCAAACACTAACCCTAAAGCTAATCCAAACATTAACCCTAAACCTAACCCTAATCCAAACCCTAACCCTAAACGTAACCCTAACCCAAATCCAAACCCTAAGCCTAACCCTAACCGTAACCCAAACCCTAACCTTAACCCTAACCCTAACCCAAACCCAAACCCTAACCCTAACCCTAACCCTAACCCAAAACCAAACCCAAACCCTAATCCTAACCCTAACCTTAACCCAAACCCAACCCCTAACCCTAACCCTAACCCAAACCCTAACCATAACCAGAACCCAAACCATAACTCTATCCCTAAACCTAACCCTAAACCTAAACCTAACCCTAACCCAAACTCACACCCTAACCCTAACCCAAACCCTATACCTTACCCTAACCCTAACACTAATCCAAATGCTAAACCTAACCCTAACCCTAACTCTAACCCTAACCCAAACCCTATACCTTACCCTAACCCTAACCCTAATCCAAATGCTAAACCTAACCCTAACCCTAACCCTAATCCTAACCCTAACCCTATCCCAAATCCTAACCTTATCGCAAACCCTCACCCTAAACCTAATCTAAACCCTAAACCTAACACTAAAAGCAACCCTAACCCTAACCCTAACCCAAACCCAAACCCTAACCCAGCCCTAAACCTAACCCAAACTATAACCGTAACCCTAACCCGAACCCTAACCCTAACACTAAACCTAACACTAAACCAAACCATAACCCTATACCTAACCCTAACCCTAACCCAAACATTACCCCTAAACCTAACCCTACCCCAAACCCTAACCCTAAACCTAACCCTAACACAAACCCTAACCATAACCATAACTCTAACCCTAACCCAAACACTAACCCTAAAGCTAATCCAAACATTAACCCTAAACCTAACCCTAATCCAAACCCTAACACTAAACGTAACCCTAACCCAAACCCAAACCCTAACCCAAACCCTAACCCTAATCCTAACCCTAACCCTAACCCTAATCCTAACGCAAAGCAAACCCTAACACTAACCCTAACCCTAACCCTAACCCTAAGCCAAACCCAAACCCTAGCCCTAAACCTAACCCTAACCCAAACGCACACCCTAACCCTAACCCTAACCCTAACCCAAAAACTAACACTAACCTTAAACTAAACTTAACCCTAAGCCAAACGTTAACCCTAACCCTAACCTTAACCCTAACCCTAATCCTAACCTTAACCTTAACCCAAAACCTAACCTTATCACAAACCCTAACCCTAAACCTAACCTAAACCCTAACCCTAACCCTAACACTAACCCTAACCCAAACCCAAACTTTAATGCTAACACTAACCCTAACCCTAGCCCTAACACTCACCCTAACCCAAACGGAAACCCTAAACCTTACCCTAACCCTAACTCAAACCCTAACCCTAACCCTAAACCTAATCCTACCCCTAACCCTAACCCAAACCATAACCCTAATCCTAATCGTATCCCTAACACTAAACCTAACCCTAACCCAAACACTAAACCTAACACTAACCCTAAACCTAACCCTAACCCTAATTCTAAACCTAATCCTAACCATAACCATAACCATAACCCATACCCTAATCGGAGGGTAGCCTTGAACTGATAATCCTCCTGCCTCACCCCCAAGAGTTGAGTTGTACTTTTTTAAGAGCAAAGATT
Source organism: Eospalax fontanierii (assembly GCA_035773235.1). Lineage (NCBI taxonomy): Eukaryota > Metazoa > Chordata > Mammalia > Rodentia > Spalacidae > Eospalax > Eospalax fontanierii. The sequence goes on from CM069551.1 coordinate 7,460,089, forward strand.
GGATTCAGCAACATTGAAAAAGGAAAATATTTTCCCTCATAGAAAACGATGTCCAAAGTAGTTTTCTGATTCAAATGTAGCTTATAGTACTTAAGAATCCAATATCAATAATATGGTAAATTCTAGAAAGAAAGAGGTTGGTAATTTAGGTAAAGACGTGCAATCCTGGCAAGAGATGTAGGACTGGGAAGCAACCTTGGCATGACTTGACCATGGGAGGAGCACCTGCTCTGAAGCTATGATAGACAGGCAGAGCTTTGCAAGTGAGTCCAGAGTGCTATTGGTCAGTCTCCTGTCATTGGTGTCTGATGTGGGGAGGAGTGCTTAGGTCACAGAATCTGGGACTAAGATTCTGGAACTCCAAGAGGCAGTGACCTGGCAAAGCATTGTTTAGGGTGTTGCTAGGTGACAAAGACCTCTCAGATGAGTTGCTGAAACACAGAGGTTTCTTGCTGGTAGGCTCTAATGTTTGGGTGACCAGTTTGGAGAGATTATAGTAGACTTTAGGTCAAAGTTCTAGTGTTTGACAAAAAGAAGCAGCCAGGAGAAGATGGGAGGAGGAGGGGAGAAGATGGTGTGGCTTGCTGGCCCTGCACAGGACCTCCACATACAGGAACTCTACTGCAACGCCTACCTCTACTAACCCTAACCCTAACCCTAACCCTAAACCTAACCCTAACCCAAACATTAAACCTAAACCTAACCCTAACCCAAACCCTAAGCCTAAAACTAACCATAACCCAAAACCTAACCCTAAACGAAACCCTAACGCTAAACCTAATCCTAACCCTAACCCAAACATTAACCCTAAACCAAACCCTAACCCTAGCCCAAACCCTAACCCTAAACCTAACCCTAACACAAACCCTAACCCTAACCCTAAACCTAACCAAAACTCTAACCGTAACCCTAACACTAACCCTAACCCTAACACTAAACCTAACACTAAACCAATCCCTAAACCTATACCTAACCCTAACCCTAACCCAAACATTAACCCTAATCCTAACCCTAACCCAAAGCCTAACCCTAAACCTAACCCTAACCCAAACCCTAACCATAACCATAACCCTAACCCTAACCCAAACCCTAACACTAAAGCTAACCCAAACATTAACCCTAAACCGAACCCTAACCCAAACCCTAAACCTAAACCTAACCCTAACACAAACCCTAACCCTAACCCAAACCCAAACCCTAACCCTAACCCTAATCCTAACCCAAACCCAAACCCTAAACCTAACCCTAATCCTAACCCAAAACCTAACCGTAAGCAGAATCCAATCCATAACACTATCCCTAACCTAACCCTAACCCTAAACCTAACCCTAACCCAAACACACACCCTAACCCTAACCCTAACTCTAACCCTAACACTAACCCTAACCCTAAACCAAACCCTAACTCTAACCCTAAACCTAACCCACACCCAAACACTAACCTTAAACTAACCCTAACAATAACCCAAACCCTAACCCTAACCCTAACCCAAAACCTAACCCTAAACCTACCCCACACTCCAAACCAAAGCCAAAACCTAACTGTAACCCTCACCCAAACCATAACCCTAATCCTAAACCTAACCCTAACATAAAACCCTAACCCTAACCCTAACCCTAACCCAAACCCAAATCCTAAACTTAAACTAAACTTAAAACTAACCCTTATCCTAACCTTATCGCAAACCCTCACCCTAAACCTAACCTAAACCCTAACCCTAACCCTAACACTAACCATAACCCAAACCCAAACCTTATACCTAACCCTAACCCTAACCTTAACCTTAACCCTAACCCTAAACCTTACCCTAATTCTAACCCTAAACCTAACCATAACCATAACCATAACCCATACCCTAATCCCACGGTACCCTTGAACTCATAATCCTCCTGCCTCACCCCAAAGAGTTCAGTTGTACTTTTTTAAGAGCAAAGGTTGGATTCAGCAACAATGAAAAAGGAAAATATTTTCCCTCATAGAGAACGATGCCCAAAGCAGTTTTCTGATTCAAATGTAGCTTATAGTACTGAAGAATCCAATATCAATAATATGGTAATTTCTAGAAAGAATGAGGTTGGTTATTTAGGTAACCACGTGCAATCCTGGCAAGAGCTGCAGGACTGGGGAGCAACCTTGGCATGACTTGACCAGGGGAGGAGCACCTGCTCTCAAGCTCTGATAAACAGGCAGAGCTTTGCAAGTGAGTGCTGAGTACTATTCGTCAGTCTCCTGTCACTGGTGTCTGATGTGGGCAGGAGTGCTGAGGTCACAGAATCTTGGACTAAGATTCTGGAACTCCAAGAGGCAGTGACCTGGCAAAGCATTGTTTAGGGGGTTGCTAGGTGACAAAGCCCTCTCAGATGAGTTGCTGAAACACAGAGGTTTCTTGGTGGTAGGCTCTAGTGTTTGGGTGACCAGTTTAGAGAGATTTAGTTGACTTTAGGACAAAGTTCTAGTGTTTCACAAAAGAAGCAGCCAGGAGAAAATGGGAAGAGGAGGGGTGAAGGTGGTGTGGCCTGCTGGCCCTGCCCAGGGCCTCCACATACAGGACCTCTACTACAAAGCCTACCTCTACTAATCCTAACCCTAACCCTAACCCTAACCCAAACATTAAACCTAAACCTAACCCTAACCCAAAACCTAAGCCTAAACCTAACCATAACCCAAACCCTAACCCTAACCCTAACCCTAACCCTAACCCTAACCCTAACCCTATTCCTAACCCTAACCCAAACCCAAACCCAAATATTAAACCTAAACCTAACCCTAACCCAAAACCTAAGCCTAAACCTAACCATAACCAAAACCCTAACCCTAACCCTAACCCAACACCTAACCCTAACCCTAACCCAAACCCTAACCCTAAACCTAATCCTAACCCTAATCCAACATTAACCCTAACCCTAACCCTAACCCTACCCCAAACCCTAACCCTAACCCTAACCCTAACACAAACCCTAACCCTAACCCTAACACAAACACAAACCCTAACCCAGCCCTAAACCTAACCCAAACTCTTACCGTAACCCTAACCCTAACAATAAACCTAACACTAAATCAAACCCTAACCGTATACCTAACCCTAACCCTAACCCAAATATTACCCCTAAACCTAACCCTAACCCAAACCCTAACCCTAAACCCAAACCTAACCCTAACCCTAACCATAACCATAAACCTAACCCTAACCCTAACCGTAAACCTAACCTAACACTTACCCTTTGCCTTACCCTTACACTAACCCAAACATTAAACCTAAACCTAACCCTAACCCTAACCCTAAGCCTAAACCTAACCATAACCCAAACCTTAACCCTAAACCTAACCCTAACCCTAGCCCAAACCCTAACCCTAAACCTAACACTAAAACCAACCCTAGCCCTAACCCTAACCCAATCCCAAACCCTAAACCTAACACAAACCCTAACACTAAACCTAACCCTAGCCCAAACCCAAACCCTAACCCTAACCCTAACCCAAACTCTAACTGTAACCCTAACCCTAACCCTAACCCTAACCCTAAACCTAACACTAACCCAAACCCTAACCCTAACCCTAACCCAAACCCTAACCCTAAACCTAACCCTAACCCAAACCCAAACCCTAACCTAACCCTAACCGTTACCCAAACCCTAACTCTAACCCTAAATCTAATGCTTACCGAAACCCAAACACTAACCCTAACCCTAACCCTAACCCAAACCCAAACCCAAACCCTAACCCTAACCCTAACCTTAACCCAAACCCAACCCCTAACCCTAACGGTAACCCAAACCCTAACCATAACCAGAACCCAAACCATAACTCTATCCCTAAACCTAACCCTAAACCTAAACCTAACCCTAACCCACACTCACACCCTAACCCTAACCCCAACCCTATACCTTACCCTAACCCCAAACCCAATCCAAATGCTAAACCTAACCCTAACCCTAACCCTAATCCTAACCCTAACCCTATGACAAATCCTAACCTTATCGCAAACCCTCACCCTAAACCTAATCTATACCCTGAACCTAACCCTAAAAGAAACTCTAACCCTAACCCTAACACAAACCCAAACCCTAACCCAGCCCTAAACCTAACCCAAACTATAACCGTAACACTAACCCAAACCCTCACCCTAACACTAAACCTAACACTAAACCAAACCCTAACCCTATACCTAACACTAACCCTAACCCAAACATTACCCCTAAACCTAACCCAAACCCAAACCCTAACCCTAAACCTAACCCTAACACAAACCCTAACCATAACCATAACCCTAACCCTAACCCAAACACTAACCCTAAAGCTAATCCAAACATTAACCCTAAACCTAACCCTAATCCAAACCCTAACCCTAAACGTAACCCTAACCCAAATCCAAACCCTAAGCCTAACCCTAACCGTAATCCAAACCCTAACCCTAACCCTAACCCTAACCCTAACCCAAACCCAAACCCTAACCCTAACCCTAATCCTAACCCAAACCCAAACCCTAAACCTAACCCTAATCCTAACCCAAAACCTAACCGTAAGCAGAATTCAAACTGTAACACTATCCCTAACCTAAAACTAACCCTAAACCTAACCCTAAACCAAACGCACACCCTAACCCTAACCCTAACTCTAACCCTAACACTAACCCTAACCCTAAACCAAACCCTAACTCTAACCCTAAACCTAACCCAAACCCAAACACTAACCTAAAACTAACCCTAACAATAACCCAAACCCTAACCCTAACCCTAACCCAAAACCTAACCCTAACCCTACACCACACTCCAAACCAAACCCAAAACCTAACTGTAACCCTCACCCAAACCATAACCCTAATCCTAACCCTAACCCTAACATAAAACCCTAACCCTAACCCTAACCCTAACCCTAACCCAAACCCAAATCCTAAACTTAAACTAAACATAAAACTAACCCTTATCCTAACCTTATCGCAAACCCTCACCCTAAACCTAACCTAAACCCTAACCCTAACCCTAACACTAACCATAACCCAAACCCAAACCTTATACCTAACCCTAACCCTAACCCTAACCCTAACCGTAACCCTAACCCTAACCCTAAACCTAACCCTAATTCTAACCCTAAACCTAACCATAACCATAACCATAACCCATACCCTAATCCCACGGTACCCATGAACTCATAATCCTCCTGCCTCACCCCAAAGAGTTCAGTTGTACTTTTTTAAGAGCAAAGATTGGATTCAGCAACAATGAAAAAGGAAAATATTTTCCCTCATAGAGAACGATGCCCAAAGCAGTTTTCTGATTCAAATGTAGCTTATAGTACTGAAGAATCCAATATCAATAATATGGTAATTTCTAGAAAGAATGAGGTTGGTTATTTAGGTAACCACGTGCAATCCTGGCAAGAGCTGCAGGACTGGGAAGCAACCTTGGCATGACTTGACCAGGGGAGGAGCACGTGCTCTGAAGCTCTGATAAACAGGCAGAGCTTTGCAAGTGAGTGCTGAGTACTATTCGTCAGTCTCCTGTCACTGGTGTCTGATGTGGGCAGGAGTGCTGAGGTCACAGAATCTTGGACTAAGATTCTGGAACTCCAAGAGGCAGTGACCTGGCAAAGCATTGTTTAGGGGGTTGCTAGGTGACAAAGCCCTCTCATATGAGTTGCTGAAACACAGAGGTTTCTTGGTGGTAGGCTCTAGTGTTTGGGTGACCAGTTTAGAGAGATTTAGTTGACTTTAGGACAAAGTTCTAGTGTTTCACAAAAGAAGCAGCCAGGAGAAAATGGGAGGAGGAGGGGTGAAGGTGGTGTGGCCTGCTGGCCCTGCCCAGGGCCTCCACATACAGGACCTCTACTACAAAGCCTACCTCTACTAATCCTAATCCTAACCCTAACCCTAACCCAAACATTAAACCTAAACCTAACCCTAACCCAAAACCTAAGCCTAAACCTAACCATAACCCAAACCCTAACCCTAACCCTAACCCTAACCCTAACCCTAACCCTAACCCTAACCCAAACCCAAACATTAAACCTAAACCTAACCCTAACCCAAAACCTAAGCCGAAACCTAACCATAACCCAAACCCTAAACCTAACCCTAACCCAACACCTAACCCTAACCCTAACCCAAACCCTAACCCTAAACCTAATCCTAACCCTAACCCAACATTAACCCTAACCCTAACCCTAACGCTACCCCAAACCCTAACCCTAATCCTAACCCTAACACAAACCCTAACCCTAACCCTAACACAAACACAAACCATAACCCAGCCCTAAACCTAACCCAAACTCTTACCGTAACCCTAACACTAACCCTAACCCTAACAATAAACCTAACACTAAATCAAACCCTAACCGTATACCTAACCTAACCCTAACCCAAATATTGCCCCTAAACGTAACCCTAACCCAAACCCTAACCCTAAACCCAAACGTAACCCAAACCCTCACCATAACCATAAACCTAACCCTAACCCTAACCCTAAACCTAACCTAACACTAACCCTATACCTAACCCTAACACTAACCCAAACATTAAACCTAAACCTAACCCTAACCCTAACCCTAAGCCTAAACCTAACCATAACCCAAACCTTAACCCTAAACCTAACCCTAACCCTAGCCCAAACCCTAACCCTAAACCTAACACTAAAACCAACCCTAACCCTAACCCTAACCCAATCCCAAACCCTAAACCTAACACAAACCCTAACACTAAACCTAACCCTAGCCCAAACCCTAACCCTAAACCTAACCCTAACACAAACCCTAACCCTAACCCAAACCCAAACCCTAACCCTAACCCTAACCCAAACTCTAACTGTAACCCTAACCCTAACCCTAACCCTAACCCTAACCCTAAACCTAACACTAACCCAAACCCTAACCCTAACCCTAACCCAAACCCTAAACCTAAAACTAACCCTAACCCAAATCCAAACCCTAACCTAACCCTAACCGTTACCCAAACCCTAACCCTAACCCTAAATCTAATCCTTACCGAAACCCAAACCCTAACCCTAACCCTAACCCAAACCCAAACCCAAACCCTAACCCTAACCCTAACCTTAACCCAAAACCAACCCCTAACCCTAACCCTAACCCTAACCCTAACCCTAACCCTATCCCAAATCCTAACCTTATCGCAAACCCTCCCCCTAAACCTAATCTAAACCCTAAACCTAACCCTAAAAGAAACCCTAACCCTAACCCTAACACAAACCCAAACCCTAACCCAGCCCTAAACCTAACCCAAACTATAACCGTAACACTAACCCGAACCCTCACCCTAACACTAAACCTAACACTAAACCAAACCCTAACCCAATACCTAACCCTAACCCTAACCCAAACATTACCCCTAAACCTAACCCTAACCCAAACCCTAACCCTAAACCTAACCCTAACACAAACCCTAACCATAACCATAACCCTAACCCTAACCCAAACACTAACCCTAAAGCTAATCCAAACATTAACCCTAAACCTAACCCTAATCCAAACCCTAACCCTAAACGTAACCCTAACCCAAATCCAAACCCTAAGCCTAACCCTAACCGTAATCCAAACCCTAACCCTAACCCTAACCCTAACCCAAACCCAAACTCTAACCCTAACCCTAACCCTAACCCAAAACCAAACCAAACCCTAACCCTAACCCTAACCTTAACCCAAACCCAACCCCTAACCCTAACCCTAACCCAAACCCTAACCATAACCAGAACCCAAACCATAACTCTATCCCTAAACCTAACCCTAAACCTAAACCTAACCCTAACCCAAACTCACACCCTAACCCTAACCCAAACCCTATACCTTACCCTAACCCTAACCCTAATCCAAATGCTAAACCTAACCCTAACCCTAACCCTAATCCTAACCCTAACCCTATCCCAAATCCTAACCTTATCGCAAACCCTCACCCTAAACCTAATCTAAACCCTAAACCTAACACTAAAAGAAACCCTAACACTATCCCGAACACAAACCCAAACCGTAACCCAGTCCTACATATAACCCAAACTATAACCGCAACCCTAACCCGAACCCTTACCCTAACACTAAACCTAACACTAAACCAAACCATAACCCTATACCTAACCCTAACCCTAACCCAAACATTACCCCTAAACCTAACCCTAACCCAAACCCTAACCCTAAACGTAACCCTAACACAAACCCTAACCATAACCATAACCCTAACCCTAACCCAAACACTAACCCTAAAGCTAATCCAAACATTAACCCTAAACCTAACCCTAATCCAAACCCTAACCCTAAACGTAACCCTAACCAAAACCCAAACCCTAAGCCTAACCCTAACCGTAACCCAAACCCTAACCCTAACCCTAAACCTAACCCTAACCCAAACCCAAACCCCAACCCTAACCCCAACCCTAACCCAAACCCAAACCCTAACCCTAACCCTAACCTTAACCCAAACCCAACCCCTAACCCTAACCCTAACCCAAACCCTAACCATAACCAGAACCCAAACCATAACTCTATCCCTAAATCTAAACCTAACCCTAACCCTAATTCTAACCCTAACCCTAACCATAACCATAACCATAACCCATACCCTAATCCCAGGGTAGCCTTGAACTGATAATCCTCCTGTCTCACCCCCAAGAGTTGAGTTGTACTTTTTTAAGAGCAAAGATTGGATTCAGCAACAATGAAAAAGGAAAATATTTTCCCTCATAGAAAACGATGTGCAAAGTACTTTTCTAATTCAAATGTAGCTTATAGTACTTAAGAATCCAATATCAATAATACGGTAATTTCTAGAAAGAATTAGGTTGGTTATTTAGGTAACCACGTGCAATCCTGGCAAGAGCAGCAGGACTGTGAAGCAACCATGGCATGACTTGACCAGGGGAGGAGCACCTGCTCTGAAGCTATGATAGACAGGCAGAGCTTTGCATGTGAGTGCTGAGGGCTATTGGTCAGTCTCCTGTCATTGGTGTCTGATGTGAGCAGGAGTGCTGAGGTCACAGAAACTTGACTAAGATTCTGGAACTCGAAGAGGCAGTGACTTGGCAAAGCATTGTTTAGGGTGTTGCTAGGTGACAAAGCCCTCTCAGGTGAGTTGCTGAAACACAGAGGTTTCTTGGTGGTAGGCTCTAGTGTTTGGGTGACCAGTTTGGAGAGATTTAGTTGACTTTAGGTCAAAGATCTAGTGTTTGACAAAAAGAAGCAGCCAGGAGAAGATGGGAGGAGGAGGGGAGAAGGTGGTGTGGCCTGCTGACCATGCCCTGAAACTGCACATAGAGGACCTCTTCTACTAACCCTAATTGCCTACCTCTACTAACCCTAACGGTAACCCAAACCCTAACCCTAACCCTAACCTTAAACCTAACCGAACACTAACCCGATACCTAACCCTAATCCTAACCCTAACATTAAACCTAAACCTAACCCTAACTCTAACCCTAAGACTAAACCTAACCATAACCCAAACATTAACCCTAAACGTAACGCTAACCCTAGCACAAACCCTAACCCTAAACCTAACACTAAAACAAACCCTAACCCTAACCCTAACCCAAACCCAAACCCTAACCCTAACCCTAACCCTAACCCAAACATTAAACCTAAACCTAAACCTAACCCAAACCCTAACCCTAAACCTAACCCTAACCCAAACCCTAACACTAACCATAACTCTAACCCTAACCCAAACCCTAAACCTAAAGCTAACCCAAACATTAACCCTAAACCGAACCCTAACCCAAACCCTAACCCTAAACCTAACACTAGCCCAAACCCTAACCCTAAACCTAACCCTAACACAAACCCTAAACCTAAACCAAACCCAAACCCTAACCCTAAACCAAACTCTAACCGTAACCCTAACCCTAACGCTAACACTTACCCAAAACCTAACCATAACCCTAACCCTAACCCTAAACCTAAACCTAAGCCTATCAATAACCCAAACCCTAACCCTAACCCAAGCCCTAACACTAAACCTAACCCTAACACAAAACCTAACACTAACCCTAACCCTAACACAAATCCTAACCCTAACCCTAACCCTAACCCATACCCTAACCGTAACCCTAACACTAACCCTAACCCTAACCCTAAAACTAACCCTAACCCTAACCCAAACATTAACCTTAAACCTAACCCTAACCCAAAGCCTAACCCAAAACCTAACCCTAACCCAAACCCTAACCCTATCCCAAACCCAAACACTAACCCTAAGCCTAATCCTAACCCTAACCCTAACCCTAAGCCTAACCCTAACCGAACTCATAAACCTAACCCTATCCCTAAACACAACCCTAACCCAAACCTTAACCCTAAACCTGATCCTAACACTAACCCTAATCCTAACCCTAACCCTAACCCTAAACCCGAACACTAAACCTGAACATAAACCTAACCCAAACCCTAACCCTAACACTAACCCTAATCCTTACTCTAATCCAAACCCACACCCTAACCCTATACCTACCCCTAAACCAAACCCAAACCCTAACACTGAACTTAACACTAACCCTAACCCTAACCCAAACCCAAAACGTAACCCTAAACCTAAACCTAAGAATAACCCAAACCCTAACCCTAACCCTAACCCAAACCCTAACCCTAACCCTAAACCTAACCCAAACCCAAACACTAACCCTAACCCTAATCCTAACCCAAACAAAAAACCCTAAACCTAACCATAACCCTAACCCAAACCCTAACCATAACCAGAATGCAAACCATAACACTATCCCTAAACCTAACCCTAACCTTAAACATAACCCTAACCCAAACGCACACGCTAACCCTAACCCTAACCCTAACCCTATCCGAAACCCTAACACTAACCCTAACCCTAACCCAAACCCTAACTCTAACCCTAACCCTAACCCAAACCCAAACCCTAACCCTAACCCTAAAACAAACCCTAACCCTAACCCTAACGAAACGCAAAATCTAACCCTAACCCTAACCCTAACCCTAACCCTAACCCTAACCCTAACCCTAACCCTAATCCTAATGCAAACCAAACCCTAATACTAACCCTAACCCTAAACCTAACCCTAAACCAAACACAAACCCTAACCCTAAACCTAACCCTAACCCAAACCCTAACCATAACCAGAACACAAACCATAACTCTATCCCTAAACCTAACCCTAACCCTAAACCTAACCCTAACCCAAATGCACACCCTAACCCTAACTCTAGCCCAAACCCTAACCCTAAACCTAACCCTAACACAAACCATAAAACTAACCCTAACACAAACGCAAACCCAGCCCAGCCCTAAACCTAACCCAAACTCTAACCGTAACCCTAACCGTAACCCTAACCCTAACCCTAACCCTAACACTAAACCACCCCAAAACCTATACCTAACCCTAACCCTAACCCAAACATTAACCCTAAACCTAACCCTAACCCAAACCCTAACCCTAAACCTAATCCTAACACAAACCTTAACCCTAACCCTTACACAAACCCTAACCCTAAACCTAACCCTAAATCTAAACCTAACCCTAACCCTAATTCTAAACCTAACCCTAAACATAACCATAAACATAACCCATGCCCTAATCCCACGTTAGCCTTGAATTGATAATCCTCCTGCCTCACCCCCAAGAGTTGAGTTGTACTTTTTTAAGAGAAAAGATCGGATTCAGCAACAATGAAAAAGGAAAATATTTTCCCTCATAGAAAATGATGCCCAAAGTAGTTTTCTGATTCAAATGTAGCTAATAGTACTTAAGAATCTAATATCAATAATATCGTAATTTCTAGAAAGAATGAGGTTGGTTATTTAGGTAACCACGTGCAATCCTGGCAAGAGCTGCAGGACTGGGAAGCAACCTTGGCATGACTTGACCAGGGGAGGAGCACCTCCTCTGAAGCTATGCTTTGAGTGAGTGCTTTGAGTGAGAGCTTTGCAAGTGAGTGCTGAGGGCTATTGGTCAGTCTCCTGTCATTGGTGTCTGATGTGAGCAGGAGTGCTGAGGTCACAGAATCTTGGACTAAGATTCTGGAACTGGAAGAGGCAGTGACTTGGCAAAGCATTGTTTAGGGTGTTGCTAGGTGACAAAGCCCTCTAAGATGAGTTGCTGAAACACAGAGGTTTCTTGGTGGTAGGCTCTAGTGTTTGGGTGACCAGTTTGGAGAGATTTAGTTGACTTTACGTCAAAGTTCTAGTGTCTGACAAAAAGAAGCAGCCAGGAGAAGATGACAGGAGGAGGGGAGAAGGTGGTGTGGCCTGCTGGCCCTTCCCAGGCCCTCCACAAACAGGACCTCTACTGCAAAGCCTACCTCTACTAACCCTAACCCTAACCCTAACCCTAACCCTAAACCTAACCTTACACTAACCCTATACCTAACCCTAACACTAACCGAAACATTAAACCTAAACCTAACCCTAACCCTAACCCTAAGCCTAAACATAACCATAACCCAAACCTTAACCCTAAACCTAACCCTAACCCTAGCCCAAACCCTAACCCTAAACCTAACCCTAACCCTAGCCCAAACCCTAACCCTAAACCTAACACTAAAACCAACCCTAACCCTAAACCTAACCCAATCCCAAACCCTAAACCTAACACAAACCCTAACACTAAACCTAACCCTAGCCCAAACCCTAACCCTAAACCTAACCCTAACACAAACCCTAACCCTAACCCAAAACCAAAGACTAACCCTAACCCTAACCCTAACCCAAACTCTAACTGTAACCCTAACCCTAACCCTAACCCTAACCCTAAACCTAACACTAACCCAAAACCTAACCCTAACCCTAAACCTAACCCTAACCCAAACCCTAACCCTAAACCTAACCCTAACACAAAACCTAACCCTAACCCTAACCCTAACCCTAACGCAAACCCAAAACCTAACCCTAAACCTAAACCTATCCCATACCCTAACCATAACCCTAACCGTAACCGTAACCCTAACCTAACCCTAACAAAAACACTAACCCTAACCCTAACCGTAACCCAAACATTAACCCTAAACTTAACCCTAACCCAAACGCAAACCCTAACCCAAACCCTAACCCTAACCCAAACCCTAACACTAAACCCAACCCTAACCCAAAACCTAACACTAACCCTAACCCTAACACAAATCCTAACCCTAACCCTAACCCTAACCCATACCCTAACCGTAACCCTAACACTAACCCTAACCCTAACCCTAAAACTAACCCTAACCCTAACCCAAACATTAACCTTAAACCTAACCCTAACCCAAAGCCTAACCCAAAACCTAACCCTAACCCAAACCCTAACCCTATCCCAAACCCAAACACTAACCCTAAGCCTAATCCTAACCCTAACCCTAACCCTAACCCTAACCGAACTCATAAACCTAACCCTATCCCTAAACACAACCCTAACCCAAACCTTAACCCTAAACCTGATCCTAACACTAACCCTAATCCTAACCCTAACCCTAACCCTAAACCCGAACACTAAACCTGAACATAAACCTAACCCAAACCCTAACCCTAACACTAACCCTAATCCTTACTCTAATCCAAACCCACACCCTAACCCTATACCTACCCCTAAACCAAACCCAAACCCTAACACTGAACTTAACACTAACCCTAACCCTAACCCAAACCCAAAACGTAACCCTAAACCTAAACCTAAGAATAACCCAAACCCTAACCCTAACCCTAACCCAAACCCTAACCCTAACCCTAAACCTAACCCAAACCCAAACACTAACCCTAACCCTAATCCTATCCCAAACAAAAAACCCTAAACCTAACCATAACCCTAACCCAAACCCTAACCATAACCAGAATGCAAACCATAACACTATCCCTAAACCTAACCCTAACCTTAAACATAACCCTAACCCAAACGCACACGCTAACCCTAACCCTAACCCTAACCCTATCCCAAACCCTAACACTAACCCTAACCCTAACCCAAACCCTAACTCTAACCCTAACCCTAACCCAAACCCAAACCCTAACCCTAACCCTAAAACAAACCCTAACCCTAACCCTAACGAAACGCAAAATCTAACCCTAACCCTAACCCTAACCCTAACCCTAACCCTAACCCTAACCCTAACCCTAATCCTAATGCAAACCAAACCCTAATACTAACCCTAACCCTAAACCTAACCCTAAACCAAACACAAACCCTAACCCTAAACCTAACCCTAACCCAAACCCTAACCATAACCAGAACACAAACCATAACTCTATCCCTAAACCTAACCCTAACCCTAAACCTAACCCTAACCCAAATGCACACCCTAACCCTAACTCTAGCCCAAACCCTAACCCTAAACCTAACCCTAACACAAACCATAAAACTAACCCTAACACAAACGCAAACCCAGCCCAGCCCTAAACCTAACCCAAACTCTAACCGTAACCCTAACCGTAACCCTAACCCTAACCCTAACCCTAACACTAAACCACCCCAAAACCTATACCTAACCCTAACCCTAACCCAAACATTAACCCTAAACCTAACCCTAACCCAAACCCTAACCCTAAACCTAATCCTAACACAAACCTTAACCCTAACCCTTACACAAACCCTAACCCAAACCCTAACCCTAAATCTAAACCTAACCCTAACCCTAATTCTAAACCTAACCCTAAACATAACCATAAACATAACCCATGCCCTAATCCCACGTTAGCCTTGAACTGATAATCCTCCTGCCTCACCCCCAAGAGTTGAGTTGTACTTTTTTAAGAGAAAAGATCGGATTCAGCAACAATGAAAAAGGAAAATATTTTCCCTCATAGAAAATGATGCCCAAAGTAGTTTTCTGATTCAAATGTAGCTAATAGTACTTAAGAATCTAATATCAATAATATCGTAATTTCTAGAAAGAATGAGGTTGGTTATTTAGGTAACCACGTGCAATCCTGGCAAGAGCTGCAGGACTGGGAAGCAACCTTGGCATGACTTGACCAGGGGAGGAACACCTCCTCTGAAGCTATGCTTTGAGTGAGTGCTTTGAGTGAGAGCTTTGCAAGTGAGTGCTGAGGGCTATTGGTCAGTCTCCTGTCATTGGTGTCTGATGTGAGCAGGAGTGCTGAGGTCACAGAATCTTGGACTAAGATTCTGGAACTGGAAGAGGCAGTGACTTGGCAAAGCATTGTTTAGGGTGTTGCTAGGTGACAAAGCCCTCTAAGATGAGTTGCTGAAACACAGAGGTTTCTTGGTGGTAGGCTCTAGTGTTTGGGTGACCAGTTTGGAGAGATTTAGTTGACTTTACGTCAAAGTTCTAGTGTCTGACAAAAAGAAGCAGCCAGGAGAAGATGACAGGAGGAGGGGAGAAGGTGGTGTGGCCTGCTGGCCCTTCCCAGGCCCTCCACAAACAGGACCTCTACTGCAAAGCCTACCTCTACTAACCCTAACCCTAACCCTAACCCTAACCCTAAACCTAACCTTACACTTACCCTAGACCTGTCCCTAACTCTAAGCCAAACATCAAACCTAAACCTTACCCTTACCCTAACCCTAAGCCTAAACATAACCATAACCCAAACCTAAACCCTAAACCTAACCCTAACCCTAGCCCAAACCCTAACCCTAAACCTAACCCTAACCCTAGCCCAAACCCTAACCCTAAACCTAACACTAAAACCAACCCTAACCCTAAACCTAACCCAATCCCAAACCCTAAACCTAACACAAACCCTAACACTAAACCTAACCCTAGCCCAAACCCTAACCCTAAACCTAACCCTAACACAAACCCTAACCCTAACCCAAAACCAAAGACTAACCCTAACCCTAACCCTAACCCAAACTCTAACTGTAACCCTAACCCTAACCGTAACCCTAACCCTAAACCTAACACTAACCCAAAACCTAACCCTAACCCTAAACCTAACCCTAACCCAAACCCTAACCCTAAACCTAACCCTAACACAAAACCTAACCCTAACCCTAACCCTAACCCTAACGCAAACCCAAAACCTAACCCTAAACCTAAACCTATAGCATACCCTAACCGTAACCCTAACCGTAACCGTAACCCTAACCTAACCCTAACAAAAACACTAACCCTAACCCTAACCGTAACCCAAACATTAACCCTAAACTTAACCCTAACCCAAACGCAAACCCTAACCCTAACCCTAACCCTAACCCTAACACAAACCTAACCCTAACCCTAACCCTAACCCTAACCCTAACCCAAACCCTAACACTAACCCTAACCCTATCCCAAACCCTAACCCTAATAATAAACTAAACTTAACCCTAACCCAAAAGCTAACCCTAACCCTAACCCTAACCCTAATCCTAACCCTATCCTTAACCCAAATCCTAACCTTATCCCAAACCCTGACCCTAAACCTAACCTAAACCCTAACCCTAACACTAACACTAACCCTAACCCAAACCCAAACCCTAATCCTAACACTAACCCTAACAGTAACCCTAACCCTAACACTCACCGTAAACCAAACGGAAACCCTAAACCTAACCCTAACCCTAACTCACACCCTAACCCTAACGCTAACATTAACCCTAACCCTAATCCTAACCCTAACCCTAACCCAAACCATAACCCTAATCCTAATCATATCCCTAACCCTAAACCTAACCCTAACCCAAACACTAACCATAACCCTAACCCTAAACCTAACCCTAACAATAATTCTAACCTTAACCTAACCATAACCATAACCATAACCCATACCCTAATCCGAGGGTAGCCTTGAACTGATAATCCTCCTGCCTCACCCCCAAGAGTTGAGTTGTACTTTTTTAAGAGCAAAGATTGGATTCAGCAGCAATGAAAATGAAAATATTTTCCCTCATAGAAAATGATGTCGAAAGTAGTTTTCTGATTCAAATGTAGCTTATAGTACTTAAGAATCCAATATCAATAATATGGTAATTTCTAGAAAGAACGAGGTTGGTTATTTAGGTAACCACGTGCAATCCTGGCAAGAGCTGCAGGACTGGGAAGCAACCTTGGCATGACTTGACCAGGGGAGGAGCACCTGCTCTGAAGCTATGATAGACAGGCAGAGCTTTGCAAGTTTGTGCTGAGTGCTATTGGTCAGTCTCCTGTCATTGGTGTCTGATGTGGGCAGGAGTGCTGAGGTCACAGAATCTTGGACTAAGATTCTGGAACTCCAAGAGGCAGTGACCTGGCAAAGCATTGTTTAGGGTGTTGCTAGGTGACAAAGCCCTCTCAGATGAGTTGCTGAAACACAGAGGTTTCTTGGTGGTAGGCTCTAGTGTTTGGGTGACCAGTTTGGAGAGATTTAGTTGACTTTAGGTCAAAGTTCTAGTGTTTGACAAAAAGAAGCAGCCAGGAGAAGATGGGAGGAGGAGGGGAGAAGGTGGTGTGGCCTGCTGGACCTGCCCAGGCCCTCCACATACAGGACCTCTACTACAAAGCCTACCTCTACTAACCTAACCCTAACCCAAACCCTAACCCTAACCCTAACCCTAACCCTAACCCTAACCCTAACCCTAACCGAACTCATAAACCTAACCCTATCCCTAAACACAACCCTAACCCAAACCTTAACCCTAAACCTGATCCTAACACTAACCCTAATCCTAACCCTAACCCTAACCCTAAACCCGAACACTAAACCTGAACATAAACCTAACCCAAACCCTAACCCTAACACTAACCCTAATCCTTACTCTAATCCAAACCCACACCCTAACCCTATACCTACCCCTAAACCAAACCCAAACCCTAACACTGAACTTAACACTAACCCTAACCCTAACCCAAACCCAAACCGTAACCCTAAACCTAAACCTAAGAATAAACCAAACCCTAACCCTAACCCTAACCCAAATTCTAACCCTAACCCTAAACCTAACCCAAACCCAAAGACTAACCCTAACCCTAATCCTAACCGAAAACCGAAACTCTAAACCTAAATCTAACCCTAACCCAAACCCTAACCATAACCAGAATCCAAACCATAACACTATCCCTAAACCTAACCCTAACCTTAAACGTAACCCTAACCCAAACGCACATGCTAACCCTAACCCTAACCCTAACCCTAACCCTAACCCAAACCCTAACACTAACCTTAACCCTAACCCAAACCCTAACTCTAACCCTAACCCTAACCCAAACCCAAACCCTAACCCTAACCCTAACCCTAACCCAAATCCTAACCTTAACCCAAACCCAAACGCAAATTCTAACCCTAACCCTAACCCTAACCCTAACCCTAACCCTAACCCTAACCCTAATCCTAACGCAAACCAAACACTAATACTAACCCTAACCCTAAACCTAACCCTAAACCAAACCCAAACCCTAACCCTAAACCTAACCCTAACCCAAACCCTAACCATAACCAGAACACAAACCATAACTCTATCCCTAAACCTAACCCTAATCCTAAACCTAACCCTAACCCAAATGCACACCCTAACCCTAACCCTAGCCCAAACTCTAACCCTAAACCTAACCCTAACACAAACCCTAAAACTAACCCTAACACAAACGCAAACCCAGCCCAGCCCTAAACCTAACCCAAACTCTAAAAGTAACCCTAACCGTAACCCTAACCCTAACCCTAATACTAAACCAAACCCAAAACCTATACCTAACCCTAACCCTAACCCAAACATTAACCCTAAACCTATCCCTAACCCAAACCCTAATCCTAAACCTAATCCTAACACAAACCTTAACCCTAACCCTAACACAAACCCTAACCCTAACCCTAACCCTAAATCTAAACCTAACCCTAACCCTAATTCTAACCCTAACCCTAACCATAACCATAACCATAACCATAAACCATACCCTAATCCCAGGGTAGCCTTGAACTGATAATCCTCCTGCCTCACCCCCAAGAGTTGAGTTGTACTTTTTTAAGAGCAAAGATTGGATTCAGCAACAATGAAAAAGGAAAATATTTTCCCTCATAGAAAACTATGCCCAAAGTAGTTTTCTGATTCAAATGTAGCTTATAGTACTTAAGAATCCAATATCAATAATATGGTAACTTCTAGAAAGAATGAGGTTGGTTATTTAGGTAACCACGTGCAATCCTGGCAAGAGCTGCAGGACTGTGAAGCAACCTTGGCATGACTTGACCAGGGGAGGAGCACCTGCTCTGAAGCTATGATAGACAGGCAGAGCTTTGCATGTGAGTGCTGAGGGCTATTGATCAGTCTCCTGTCATTGGTGTCTGATGTGAGCAGGAGTGCTGAGGTCACAGAATCTTGACTAAGATTCTGGAACTCGAAGAGGCAGTGACTTGGCAAAGCATTGTTTAGGCTGTTGCTAGGTGACAAAGCCCTCTAAGATGAGTTGCTGAAACACAGAGGTTTCTTGGTGGTAGGCTCTAGTGTTTGGGTGACCAGTTTGGAGAGATTTAATTGACTTTAGGTCAAAGTTCTAGTGTTTGACCAAAAGAAGCAGCCAGGAGAAGATGGGAGGAGGAGGGGAGAAGGAGATGGGGCCTGCTGGCGCGGCCCAGGCCCTCCACAAACAGGACCTCTACTACTAAGCCTACCTCTACTAACCCTAACCCTAACACTAACCCTAACCCTAACCCTAAACCTAACCTAACACTAACCCTATACCTAACCCTAACACTAACCCAAACATTAAACCTAAACCTAACACTAACCCTAACCCAAAGCCTAAACCTAACCATAACCCAAACCTTAACCCTAAACCTAACCCTAACACTAGCCCAAACCCTAACCCTAAACCTAACACTAACACCAACCCTAACACTAACCATAACCCAAACCCAAACCCTAAACCTTAACCTAACCCTAACACAAACCCTAAACCTAAACCTAACCCTAGCCCAAACCCTAACCCTAACCCTAACCCTAGCCCAAACCCTAACCCTAATCCTAACCCTAACACAAACCCTAACCCTAACCCTAACACAAACCAAACCCTAACCCAGCCCTAAACCTAACCCAAATTCTTACCGTAACCCTAACCCTAACCCTAACCCTAACACTAAACCTAATACTAAACCAAACCCTAACCGTATACCTAACCCTAACCCTAACCCAAACATTACTCCTAAACCTAACCCTAACCCAAACCCTAACCCTAAATCCAACCCTAACCGAAACCCTAACCATAACCATAACCCTAACTCTAACCCAAACTCTAACCCTAAAGCTAATCCAAACATTAACCTGAAACCTAACCCTAACGCAAACCCTAACCCTAAACCTAACCTAACACTAACCCTATACCTAACCCTAACACTAACCCAAACATTAAACCTAAACCTAACCCTAACCCTAACCCTAAGCCTAAACCTAACCATAACCCAAACCTTAACCCTATCCCTAACCCTAACCCAATCCCAAACCCTAAACCTAAAACTAACCCTAACACAAACCCTAACACTAAACCTAACCCTAGCCCAAACCCTAACCCTAAACCTAACCATAACACAAACCCTAACCCTAACCCAAACCCAAACCCTAACCCTAACCCTAACCCAAACTCTAACTTTAACCCTAACCCTAACCCTCACCCTTACGCTAAACCTAACACTAACCCAAACCCTAACCCTAACCCTAAACCTAACCCTAAACCTCAGCCTAACAATAACCCAAACCCTAACCATAAACCTAAGCGTAACCCAAACCCTAACCCTAAACCTAACCCTAACCCAAACCCTAAGCCTAAACCTAACCCTAACACAAAACCTAACCCTAACCCTAACCCTAACCCTAACCCAAACCCAAATCCTAACCCTAAACCTAAACCTATCCCATACCCTAACCGTAACCCTAACTGTAACCGTAATTCTAACACTAACCCTAACAAAAACACTAACCCTAACCCTAACCGTAACCCAAACATTAACCCTAAACCTAACCCTAACCCAAACCTTAAACCTATCCCAAACCCAAACACTAACCCTAAGCCTAATCCTAACCATAACCCTAACCCTAACCCTAACCCTAACCCTAACCGAACCCATAAACCTAACCCTATCCCTAAACACAACCCTAACCCAAACCTTAACCCTAAACCTGACCTAACACTAACTCTAACCCTAACCCTAACCCTAACCCTAACCCTAAACCCGAACACTAAACCTGAACATAAACCTAACCGAAAACCTAACCCTAACACTAACCCTAACCCTAACTCTACTCCAAACCCACACCCTAACCCTATACCTAACCCTAAACCAAACCCAAACCTTAACACTGAACTTAACACTAAATCTAACCCTAACCCAAACCCAAAACGTAACCCTAAACCTAAGCCTAACAATAACCCTAACCCTAAACCTAACCCTAATCCTAACCTGAACCCTAACCCTAACCCTAACCCAAAACCTAAGCCTAAACCTAACCATAACCCAAACCCTAACCCTAACCCTAACCCTAACCCAAACCCAAACATTAAACCTAAACCTAACCCTAACCCAAAACCTAAGCCTAAACCTAACCATAACCCAAACCCTAACCCCAACCCTAACCCAACACCTAACCCTAACCCTAACCCAAACCCTAACCTTAAACCTAATCCTAACCCTAACCCAACATTAACCCTAACCCTAACCCTAACCCTACCCCAAACCCTAACCCTAATCCTAACCCTAACACAAACCCTAACCCTAACCCTAACACAAACACAAACCCTAACCCAGCCCTAAACCTAACCCAAACTCTTACCGTAACCCTAACCCTAACCCTAACCCTAACAATAAACCTAACACTAAATCAAACCCTAACCGTATACCTTACCCTAACCCTAACCCAAATATTACCCCTAAACCTAACCCTAACCCAAACCCTAACCCTAAACCCAAACCTAACCCAAACACTAACCATAACCATAAACCTAACCCTAACCCTAACCCTAAACCTAACCTAACACTAACCCTATACCTAACCCTAACACTAACCCAAACATTAAACCTAAACCTAACCCTAACCCTAACCCTAAGCCTAAACCTAACCATAACCCAAACCTTAACCCTAAACCTAACCCTAACCCTAGCCCAAACCCTAACCCTAAACCTAACACTAAAACCAACCCTAGCCCTAACCCTAACCCAAACCCAAACCCTAAACCTAACACAAACCCTAACACTAAACCTAACCCTAGCCCAAACCCTAACCCTAAACCTAACCCTAACACAAACCCTAACCCTAACCCTAACCCAAACCCAAACCCTAACCCTAACCCTAACCCAAACTCTAACTGTAACCCTAACCCTAACCCTAACCCTAACCCTAAACCTAACACTAACCCAAACCCTAACCCTAACCCTAACCCAAACCCTAACCCTAAACCTAACCCTAACCCAAACCCAAACCCTAACCTAACCCTAACCGTTACCCAAACCCTAACCCTAACCCTAAATCTAATCCTTACCGAAACCCAAACCCTAACCCTAACCCTAACCCTAACCCAAACCCAATCCCAAACCCTAACCCTAACCCTAACCTTAACCCAAACCCAACCCCTAACCCTAACCC
>CM069551.1:7485000-7500000 GCA_035773235.1 Eospalax fontanierii
CCCTGAAACTCCACATAGAGGACCTCTACTACTAACCCTAATTGCCTACCTCTACTAACCCTAACGCTAACCCTAACCCTA
This sequence comes from Eospalax fontanierii, assembly GCA_035773235.1. Taxonomy (NCBI): domain Eukaryota; kingdom Metazoa; phylum Chordata; class Mammalia; order Rodentia; family Spalacidae; genus Eospalax; species Eospalax fontanierii. Next base: position 7,485,082 of record CM069551.1, read on the forward strand.
ACCCTAACCCTAACCCTAAACCTAACCTAACACTAACCCGATACCTAACCCTAATCCTAACCCAAACATTAAACCTAAACCTAACCCTAACCCTAACCCTTAGACTAAACCTAGCCATAACCCAAACATTAACCGTAAACGTAACGCTAACCCTGGCACAAACCCTAACCCTAGACCTAACACTAAAACAATCCCTAACCCTAAACCTAACCCAAACCCAAACCCTAACCCTAACCCTAACCCTAACCCAAACATTAAACCTAAACCTAAACCTAACCCAAACCCTAACCCTAAACCTAACCCTAACCATAACTCTAACGCTAACCCAAACCCTAAACCTAAAGCTAACCCAAACATTAACCCTAAACCGAACCCTAACCCAAACCCTAACCCTAAACCTAACACTAGCCCAAACCCTAACCCTAAACCTAACCCAAACACAAACCCTAAACCTAACCCAAACCCAAACCCTAACCCTAAAAGAAACTCTAACCGTAACCCTAACCCTAACCCTAACACTTACCCAAAACCTAACCCTAACCCTAACCCTAAACCTAAACCTAAACCTAAGCCTATCAATAACCCAAACCCTAACCCTAACCCAAACCCTAACACTAAAACTAACCCTAACACAAAACCTAACCCTAACCCTAACCCTAACCCAAATCCTAACCCTAAACCTAACCCTAACCCATACCCTAACCGTAACCCTAACACTAACCCTAACCCTAACCCTAAAACTAACCCTAACCCTAACCCAAACATTAATCTTAAACCTAACCCTAACCCAAAGCCTAACCCTAACCCAAACCCTAACCCTATCCCAAACCCAAACACTAACCCTAAGCCTAATCCTAACCCTAACCCTAACCCTAACCCTAACCCTAACCGAACTCATAAACCTAACCCTATCCCTAAACACAACCCTAACCCGAACCTTAACCCTAAACCTGATCCTAACACTAACCTTAATCCTAAACCTAACCCTAACCCTAAACCCGAACACTAAACCTGAACATAAACCTAACCCAAACCCTAACCCTAACACTAACCCTAATCCTAACTCTAATCCAAACCCACACCCTAACCCTATACCTACCCCTAAACCAAACCCAAACCCTAACACTGAACTTAACACTAACCCTAAACCTAACCCAAACCCAAAACGTAACCCTAAACCTAAACCTAAGAATAACCCAAACCCTAACCCTAACCCTAACCCAAACCCTAACCCTAACCCTAAACCTAACCCAAACCCAAACACTAACCCTAACCCTAATCCTAACCCAAACCCAAACCCTAAACCTAACCCTAACCCTAACCCAAACCCTAACCATAACCAGAATGCAAACCATAACACTATCCCTAAACCTAACCCTAACCTTAAACATAACCCTAACCCAAACGCACACGCTAACCCTAACCCTAACCCTAACCCTAACCCAAACCCTAACACTAACCCTAACCCTAACCCAAACCGTAACTCTAACCCTAACCCTAACCCCAACCCAAAACCCAACCCCAATCCTAACGCTAACGCAAACTCTAACCCTAACCTTAATCCTAACCTAAATCCAAACGCTAACGCTAACCCTAACCCTAACCCTAACCCAAACCCTAACTGTAAACCTAACCGTAACCCTAACCCTAGTTATAACCCTAACCCAAAACCTAACACTAACCCTAACCCTAATCCAAACCCTAACCCTAACCCAAACCCTAACGCTAACCAAACCAAAACCTAACCCTTACACTAACCCTAACCCCAACCCTAATCCTAAACCAAACTCAAACACTAACCCTAATTCTCACCCTAACCCTAAACGAAAACCTAACACTAACCCTACCCCAACACATAACTCTATCCCAAAACCTAACCTTAACACTAAACCAAACCCAAACCTTAACCCTGACACTAACCCTAACCCTAACCCTAACCCTAACCCAAATTCAAACCCTAACCCTAACACAAAACCTAACCCTAAACCAAACCCTAACCCTATCCCTAACCCTAACCATAAACCTAAACGTAACCCTAACACAAACGCAAACCCTACCCCTAACCCTAACCCTAACCCTAACTCTAAACCTAACACTAACCCTAACCCTAAACCAAACCCTAAGCCTAAACCTAACTCTAACCCTAACCCAAACCCTAACCCTAACCCTAACCCTAACCCAAACATTAACCCTAAACCTAACCCTAACCCAAACACAAACCCTAATCGAAACAGTAACCCTAACCCTAACAATAACCCTCACCAAAATCCAAACGCAATCATCACCCTAACCCTAACCCTAACCCAAACCCTAACCCTAAACCTAACTCTAACCAAAACCCTAACCCTAACCCTAATACTAACCCTAACCCTAACCCTAACACTAACCCTAACCCTAATCCTAACGCAAACCAAACCCTAACACTAACCCTAACCCTAAACCTAACCCTAACCCAAACCCAAACCCTAACCCTAAACCTAACCCTAACGGAAACCCTAACCATAACCAGAACACAAACCATAAATCTATCCCTAAACCTAACCCTAAACCTAAAACTAACCCTAACCCAAACGCACACCCTAACCATAAACCTAAACCTAACCCTAACCCAAACCCTAACCCAAACCTTAAACTAAACTTAACCCTAACCCAAACGCTAACCTTAACCTTAACCCTAACCCTAACCCTAATCCTAAGTCTAAACTTAACCCAAACCCTAAACCTAACACTAACCCTAACCCTAACCCTAACCCTAACACTCACCCTAGTCCAAATGGAAACCCTAAACCTAACCCTAACCCTAAACCTAACCCTAACCCAAATGCACACCCTAACCCTAACCCTAGCCCAAACCCTAACCCTAAACCTAACCCTAACACAAACACTAAAACTAACCCTAACACAAACGCAAACCCAGCCCAGCCCTAAACCTAACCCAAACTCTAACCGTAACCCTAACCGTAACCCTAACCCTAACCCTAACCCTAACACTAAACCAAACCCAAAACCTATACCTAACCCTAACCCTAACCCAAACATTAACCCTAATCCTAACCCTAACCCAAATCCTAACCCTAAACCTAATCCTAACACAAACCTTAACCCTAACCCTTACACAAACCCTAACCCTAAACCTAACCCTAAATCTAAACCTAACCCTAACCCTAATTCTAACCCTAACCCTAAACATAACCATAACCATAACCCATGCCCTAATCCCAGGTTAGCCTTGAACTGATAATCCTCCTGCCTCACCCCCAAGAGTTGAGTTGTACTTTTTTAAGAGCAAAGATCGGATTCAGCAACAATGAAAAAGGAAAATATTTTCCCTCATAGAAAACGATGCCCAAAGTAGTTTTCTGATTCAAATGTAGCTTATAGTACTTAAGAATCCAATATCAATAATATGGTAATTTCTAGAAAGAATGAGGTTGGTTATTTAGGTAACCACGTGCAATCCTGGCAAGAGCTGCAGGACTGGGAAGCAACCTTGGCATGACTTGACCAGGGGAGGAGCACCTCCTCTGAAGCTATGATAGACAGGCAGAGCTTTGCAAGTGAGTCCAGAGTGCTATTGGTCAGTCTCCTGTCATTGGTGTCTGATGTGGGGAGGAGTGCTTAGGTCACAGAAACTTGGACTAAGATTGTGGAACTCCAAGAGGCAGTGACCTTGCAAAGCATTGTTTAGGGTGCTTCTAGGTAACAAAGCCCTCTCAGATGAGTTGCTGAAACACAGAGGTTTCTTGGTGGTAGGCTCTAATGTTTGGGTGACCAGTTTGGAGAGATTATAGTAGACTTTAGGTCAAAGTTCTAGTGTTTGACAAAAAGAAGCAGACAGGAGAAGATGGGAAGAGGAGGGGAGAAGATGGTGTGGCCTGCTGGCCCTGCACAGGACCTCCACATAAAGGACCTCTACTGCAACGCCTACCTCTACTAACCCTAACCCTAACCCAAACATTAAACCTAAACCTAACCCTAACCCAAACCCTAAGCCTAAACCTAACCATAACCCAAAACCTAACCCTAAACGAAACCCTAACGCTAAACCTAATCCTAACCCTAAACCAAACATTAACCCTAAACCAAACCCTAACCCTAGCCCAAATCCTAACCCTAAACCTAACCCTAACCCAAACATTAACCCTAACCCTAACCCTAACCAAAACTCTAACTGTAACCCTAACACTAGCCCTAACCCTAACACTAAACCTGACGCTAGACCAATCCCTAACCCTATACCTTACCCTTACCCTAATCCAAACATAAACCCTTTTCCTAATCCTAACCCAAAGCCTAACCCTAAACCTAACCCTAACCCAAACCCTAACCATAACCATAACCCTAACCCTAACCCAAACCCTAACACTAAAGCTAACCCAAACATTAACCCTAAACCGAACCCTAACCCAAACCCTAAACCTAAACCTAACCCTAACACAAACCCTAACCCTAACCCAAACCCAAACCCTAACCCTAACCCTAATCCTAACCCAAACCCAAACCCAAACCCTAAACCTAACCCTAACCCTAACCCAAAACCTAACCGTTAGCAGAATCCAAACCGTAACACTATCCCTAACCTAACCCTAACCCTAAACCTAACCCTAACCCAAACGCACACCCTAACCTTAACCCTAACTCTAACCCTAACACTAACCCTAACCCTAAACCAAACCCTAACTCTAACCCTAAACCTAACCCAAACCCAAACACTAACCTAAAACTAACCCTAACAATAACCAAAACCCTAACCCAAACCCTAACCCAAAACCTAAACCTAACCCTACCCCACACTCCAAACCAAACCCAAAACCTACCTCTACCCCTCACCCAAACCACAACCCTAATCCTAACCCTAACCCTAACATAAAACCCTAACCCTAACCCTAACCCTAACCCTAACCCTAACCCAAACCCAAATCCTAAACTTAAACTAAACTTAAAACTAACCCTTATCCTAACCTTATCGCAAACCCTCACCCTAAACCTAACCTAAACCCTAACCCTAACCCTAACACTAACCATAACCCAAACCCAAACCCTATACCTAACCCTAACCCTAAGCCTAACCCTAACCCTAACCCTAACCCTAAACCTAAACCTAACCCTAATTCTAACCCTAAACCTAACCATAACCATAACCATAACCCATACCCTTATCACACGGTACCCTTGAACTCATAATCCTCCTGCCTCACCCCAAAGAGTTCAGTTGTACTTTTTTAAGAGCAAAGATTGGATTCAGCAACAATGAAAAAGGAAAATATTTTCCCTCATAGAGAACGATGCCCAAAGCAGTTTTCTGATTCAAATGTAGCTTATAGTACTGAAGAATCCAATATCAATAATATGGTAATTTCTAGAAAGAATGAGGTTGGTTATTTAGGTAACCACGTGCAATCCTGGCAAGAGCTGCAGGACTGGGAAGCAACCTTGGCATGACTTGACCAGGGGAGGAGCACGTGCTCTGAAGCTCTGATAAACAGGCAGAGCTTTGCAAGTGAGTGCTGAGTACTATTCGTCAGTCTCCTGTGACTGGTGTCTGATGTGGGCAGGAGTGCTGAGGTCACAGAATCTTGGACTAAGATTCTGGAACTCCAAGAGGCAGTGACCTGGCAAAGCATTGTTTAGGGGGTTGCTAGGTGACAAAGCCCTCTCAGATGAGTTGCTGAAACACAGATGTTTCTTGGTGGTAGGCTCTAGTGTTTGGGTGACCAGCTTAGAGAGATTTAGTTGACTTTAGGACAAAGTTGTAGTGTTTCACAAAAGAAGCCGCCAGGAGAAAATGGGAGGAGGAGGGGTGAAGGTGGTGTGGCCTGCTGGCCCTGCCCAGGGTCTCCACATACAGGACCTCTACTACAAAGCCTACCTCTACTAATCCTAACCCTAACCCTAACCCTAACCCAAACATTAAACCTAAACCTAACCCTAACCCAAAACCTAAGCCTAAACCTAACCATAACCCAAACCCTAACCCTAACCCTAACCCTAACCCTAACCCTAACACTAACCCTAACCCAAACCCAAACATTAAACCTACACCTAACCCTAACACAAAACCTAAGCCTAAACCTAACAATAACCCAAACCCTAACCCTAACCCTAACCCAACCACTAACCCTAACCTTAACCCAAACCCTAACTTTAAACCTAATCCTAACCCTAACACAACATTAACCCTAACCCTAACCCTAACCCTACCCCAAACCCTAACCCAAATCCTAACCCTAACACAAACCCTAACCCTAACCCTAACACAAACCCAAACCCTAACCCAGCCCTAAACCTAACCCAAACTCTTACCGTAACCCTAACCCTAACCCGAACCCTAACACTAAACCTAACACTAAATCAAACCCTAACCGTATACCTAACCCTAACCCTAACCCAAATATTACCCCTAAACCTAACCCTAACCAAAACCCTAACCCTAAACCCAAACCTAACCCAAACCATAACCATAACCATAAACCTAACCCTAAACCTAACCCTAAACCTAACCTAACACTAACCCTATACCTAACCATAACACTAACCCAAACCCTAATCCTAACCCTACCACTAACCCTAACCCAAATTTTAACCCTAAACCTAACCCTAACCCTAACCATAACCCTATCCCTAACCCAAACCCTAACACTAACCCTAACCCTAACCCAAACAATAACTCTAACCCTAACCCTAACCCTAACCCAAACCCAAACCCTAACCCTAACCCTAAACCTAACCCAAACCCTAGCCCTAACCCTAACCCAAACCCAAACCCTAACCCAAACCCTAACCCTAACCCTAACCCTAATCCTAACGCAAAGCAAACCCTAACACTAACCCTAACCCTAACCCTAACCCTAAGCCAAACCCAAACCCTAGCCCTAAACCTAACCCTAACCCAAACGCACACCCTAACCCTAACCCTAACCCTAACCCGAAAACTAACCCTAACCTTAAACTAAACTTAACCCTAACCCAAACGTTAACCCTAAATCTAACCTTAACCCTAACCCTAATCCTAACCCTAACCTTAACCCTAATCCTAACCTTATCACAAACCCTAACCCTAAACCTAACCTAAACCCTAACCCTAACCCTAACACTAACCCTAACCCTAACCCAACCCCTAACCCTAACCTTAACCCAAACCCTTACCATAAACCTTATCCTAACCCTAACCCAACATTAACCCTAACCCTAAACCTAACCCTACCTCAAACCCTAACCCTAATCCTAACCCTAACACAAACCCTAACCCTAACCCTAACACAAACCCAAACCCTAACCCAGCCCTAAACCTAACCCAAACTCTTACCGTAACCCTAACCCTAACCCGAACCCTAACACTAAACCTAACACTAAATCAAACCCTAACCGTATACCTAACCCTAACCCTAACCCAAATATTACCCCTAAACCTAACCCTAACCAAAACCCTAACCCTAAACCCAAACCTAACCCAAACCATAACCATAACCATAAACCTAACCCTAACCCTAACCCTAAACCTAACCTAACACTAACCCTATACCTAACCATAACACTAACCCAAACCCTAATCCTAACCCTAACACTAACCCTAACCCAAATTTTAACCCTAAACCTAACCCTAACCCTAACCATAACCCTATCCCTAACCCAAACCCTAACACTAACCGTAACCCTAACCCAAACAATAACTCTAAACCTAACCCTAACCCTAACCCAAACCCAAACCCTAACCCTAACCCTAAACCTAACCCAAACCCTAGCCCTAACCCTAACCCAAACCCAAACCCTAACCCAAACCCTAACCCTAACCCTAACCCTAATCCTAACGCAAAGCAAACCCTAACACTAACCCTAACCCTAACCCTAACCCTAAGCCAAACCCAAACCCTAGCCCTAAACCTAACCCTAACCCAAACGCACACCCTAACCCTAACCCTAACCCTAACCCAAAAACTAACCCTAACCTTAAACTAAACTTAACCCTAACCCAAACGTTAACCCTAAATCTAACCTTAACCCTATCCCTAATCCTAACCCTAACCTTAACCCTAATCCTAACCTTATCACAAACCCTAACCCTAAACCTAACCTAAACCCTAACCCTAACCCTAACACTAACCCTAACCCAAACCCAAACTTTAATCCTAACACTAACCCTAACCGTAACCCTAACACTCACCCTAAGCCAAACGGAAACCCTAAACCTAACACTAAACCTAACTCAAACCCTAACCCTAACCCTAAACCTAATCCTACCCCTAACCCTAACCCAAACCATAACCCTAATCCTAATCGGATCCCTAACCCTAAACCTAACCCTAACCCAAACACTAAACCTAACACTAACCCTAAACCTAACCCTAACCCTAATTCTAACCCTAATCCTAACCATAACCATAACCATAACCCATACCCTAATCCCAGGGTAGCCTTGAACTGATAATCCTCCTGCCTCACCCCCAAGAGTTGAGTTGTACTTTTTTAAGAGCAAAGATTGGATTCAGCAACATTGAAAAAGGAAAATATTTTCCCTCATAGAAAACGATGTCCAAAGTAGTTTTCTGATTCAAATGTAGCTTATAGTACTTAAGAATCCAATATCAATAATATGGTAAATTGTAGAAAGAAAGAGGTTGGTTATTTAGGTAAAGACGTGCAATCCTGGCAAGAGATGCAGGACTGGGAAGCAACCTTGGCATGACTTGACCATGGGAGGAGCACCTGCTCTGAAGCTATGATAGACAGGCAGAGCTTTGCAAGTGAGTCCAGAGTGCTATTGGTCAGTCTCCTATCGTTGGTGTCTGATGTAGGGAGGAGTGCTTAGGTCACAGAATCTTGGACTAAGATTCTGGAACTCCAAGAGGCAGTGACCTGGCAAAGCATTGTTTAGGGAGTTGCTAGGTGACAAAGCCCTCTCAGATGAGTTGTGAAACACAGAGGTTTCTTGGTGGTAGGCTCTAATGTTTGGGTGACCAGTTTGGAGAGATTATAGTAGACTTTAGGTCAAAGTTCTAGTGTTTGACAAAAAGAAGCAGCCAGGAGAAAATGGGAGGAGGAGGGGAGAAGATGGTGTGGCCTGCTGGCCCTGCACAGGACCTCCACATACAGGACCTCTACTGCAACGCCTACCTCTACTAACCCTAACCCTAACCCTAACCCTAACCCTAACCCTAACCCTAACCCAAACATTAAACCTAAACCTAACCCTAACCCAAACCCTAAGCCTAAACCTAACCATAACCCAAAACCTAACCCTGAACGAAACCCTCACGCTAAACCTAATCCTAACCCTAACCCAAACATTAACCATAAACCAAACCCTAACCCTAGCCCAAACCCTAACCCTAAACCTAACCCTAACACAAACCCTAACCCTAACCCTAAACCTAACCAAAACTCTAACCGTAACCTTAACACTAACCCTAACCCTAACACTAAACCTAAGACTAAACCAATCCCTAACCCTATACCTAACCCTAACCCTAACCCAAACATTAACCCTAATCCTAACCCTAACCCAAAGCCTAACCCTAAACCTAACCCTAACCCAAACCCTAACCATAACCATAACCCTAACCCTAACCCAAACCCTAACACTAAAGCTAACCCAAACATTAACCCTAAACCGAACCCTAACCCAAACCCTAAACCTAAACCTAACCCTAACACAAACCCTAACCCTAACCCAAACCCAAACCCTAACCCTAACCCTAATCCTAACCCAAACCCAAACCCTAAACCTAACCCTACTCCTAACCCAAAACCTAACCGTAAGCAGAATCCAAACCGTAACTCTATCCCTAACCTAACCCTAACCCTAAACCTAACCCTAACCCAAACGCACACCCTAACCCTAACCCTAACTCTAACCCTAACACTAATCCTAACCCTAAACCAATCCCTAACTCTAACCCTAAACCTAACCCAAACACTAACCTAAAACTAACCCTAACAATAACCCAAACCCTAACCCTAACCCTAACCCAAAACCTAACCCTAACCCTACCCCACACTCCAAACCAAACCCAAAACCTAACTGTAACCCTCACCAAAACCATAACCCTAATCCTAACCCTAACCCTAACATAAAACCCTAACCCTAACCCTAACCCTAACCCTAACCCTAACCCAAACCCAAATCCTAAACTTAAACTAAACTTAAAACTAACCCTTATCCTAACCTTATCGCAAACCCTCACCCTAAACCTAACCTAAACCCTAACCCTAACCCTAACACTAACAATAACCCAAACCCAAACCCTATACCTAACCCTAACCCTAACCCTAACCCTAACCCTAACCCTAACCCTAACCCTAAACCTAACCCTAATTCTAACCCTAAACCTAACCATAACCATAACCATAACCCATACCCTAATCCCACGGTACCCTTGAACTCATAATCCTCCTGCCTCACCCCAAAGAGTTCAGTTCTACTTTTTTAAGAGCAAAGATTGGATTCAGCAACAATGAAAAAGGAAAATATTTTCCCTCATAGAGAACGATGCCCAAAGCAGTTTTCTGATTCAAATGTAGCTTATAGTACTGAAGAATCCAATATCAATAATATGGTAATTTCTAGAAAGAATGAGGTTGGTTATTTAGGTAACCACGTGCAATCCTGGCAAGAGCTGCAGGACTGGGAAGTAACCTTGGCATGACTTGAGCAGGGGAGGACCACGTGCTCTGAAGCTCTGATAAACAGGCAGAGCTTTGCAAGTGAGTGCTGAGTACTATTCGTCAGTCTCCTGTGACTGGTGTCTGATGTGGGCAGGAGTGCTGAGGTCACAGAATCTTGGACTAAGATTCTGGAACTCCAAGAGGCAGTGACCTGGCAAAGCATTGTTTAGGGGGTTGCTAGGTGACAAGGCCCTCTCAGATGAGTTGCTGAAACACAGATGTTTCTTGGTGGTAGGCTCTAGTGTTTGGGTGACCAGTTTAGAGAGATTTAGTTGACTTTAGGACAAAGTTGTAGTGTTTCACAAAAGAAGCCGCCAGGAGAAAATGGGAGGAGGAGGGGTGAAGGTGGTGTGGCCTGCTGGCCCTGCCCAGGGCCTCCACATACAGGACCTCTACTACAAAGCCTACCTCTACTAATCCTAACCCTAACCCTAACCCTAACCCAAACATTAAACCTAAACCTAACCCTAACCCAAAACCTAAGCCTAAACCTAACCATAACCCAAACCCTAACCCTAACCCTAACCCTAACCCTAACCCTAACCCAAACCCAAACATTAAACCTAAACCTAACCCTAACCCAAAACCTAAGCGTAAACCTAACCATAACCCAAAACCTAACCCTAACCCTAACCCAACCCCTAACCCTAACCCTAACCCAAACCCTAACCCTAAACCTAATCCTAACCCTAAACCAACATTAACCCTAACCCTAAGCCTAACCCTACCCCAAACCCTAACCCTAATCCTAACCCTAACACAAACCCTAACCCTAACCCTAACACAAACCCAAACCCTAACCCAGCCCTAAACCTAACCCAAACTCTTACCGTAACCCTAACCCTAACCCTAACCCTAACCCTAACAATAAACCTAACACTAAATCAAACCCTAACCGTATACCTAACCCTAACCCTAACCCAAATATTACCCCTAAACCTAACCCTAACCCAAACCCTAACCCTAAACCCAAACCTAACCGAAACCCTAACCATAACCATAAACCTAACCCTAACCCTAACCCTAACCCTAACCCTAACCCTAACCCTAACAATAAACCTAACACTAAATCAAACCCTAACCGTGTACCTAACCCTAACCCTAACCCAAATATTACCCCTAAACCTAACCCTAACCCAAACCCTAACCCTAAACCCAAACCTAACCGAAACCCTAACCATAACCATAAACCTAACCCTAACCCTAACCCTAAACCTAACCTAACACTAACCCTATACCTAACCCTAACACTAACCCAAACATTAAACCTAAACCTAACCCTAACCCTAACCCTAAGCCTAAACCTAACCATAACCCAAACCTTAAACCTAAACCTAACCCTAACCCTAGCCCAAACCCTAACCTTAAACCTAACACTAAAACCAACCCTAGCCCTAACCCTAACACAATCCCAAACCCTAAACCTAACACAAACCCTAACACTAAACCTAACCCTAGCCCAAACCCTAACCCTAAACCTAACCCTAACACAAACCCTAACCCTAACCCAAACCCAAACCCTAACCCTAACCCTAATCCAAACTCTAACTGTAACCCTAACCCTAACCCTAACCCTAACCCTAACCCTAAACCTAACACTAACCCAAACCCTAACCCTAACCCTAAACCTAACCCTAACCCAAACCCTAACCCTAAACCTAACCCTAACCCAAACCCAAACCCTAACCTAACCCTAACCGTTACCCAAACCCTAACCCTAACCCTAAATCTAATCCTTACCGAAACCCAAACCCTAACCCTAACCCTAACCCTAACCCAAACCCAAACCCAAACCCTAACCCTAACCATAACCTTAACCCAAACCCAACCCCTAACCCTAACCCTAACCCAAACCCTAACCATAACCAGAACCCAAACCATAACTCTATCCCTAAACCTAACCCCAAACCTAAACCTAACCCTAACCCAAACTCACACCCTAACCCTAACCCAAACCATATACCTTACCCTAACCCTAACCCTAATCCAAATGCTAAACCTAACCCTAACCCTAACCCTAATCATAACCCTAACCCTATCCCAAATCCTTACCTTATCGCAAACCCTCACCCTAAACCTAATCTAAACCCTAAACCTAACCCTAAAAGAAACCCTAACCCTAACCCTAACACAAACCCAAACCCTAACCCAGCCCTAAACCTAACCCAAACTATAACCCTAACACTAACCCGAACCCTAACCCTAACACTAAACCTAACACTAAACCAAACCCTAACCCTATACCTAACCCTAACCCTAACCCAAACATTAACCCTAAACCTAACCCTAACCCAAATCCTAACCCTAACTGTAACTCTAATCCAAACCCTAACCCTAATCCTAAACCTAACCCTAACCCTAATCCAAACCATAAACCTAATCGTAATCGTAAACCTAACCCTAAACGTAATCCTAACCCAAACACTAAGCCTAACCCTAAATCTAAACCTAACCCTAACCCTAATTCTAACCCTAACCCTAAACCTAACCATAACCATAACCCATACCCTAATCCCAGGGTAGCCTTGAACTGATAATACTCCTGCCTCACCCCGAAGAGTTGAGTTGTACTTTTTTAAGAGCGAAGATTGGATTCAGCAACAATGAAAAAGGAAAATATTTATCCTCATAGAAAACGATGTCCAAAGTAGTTTTCTGATTCAAATGTATCTTATAGTACTTAAGAATCCAATATCAATAATATGGTAATTTCTAGAAAGAATGAGGTTGGTTATTTATGTAACCACGTGCAATCCTGGCAAGAGCTGCAGGACTGGGAAGCAAACTTGGCATGACTTGACCAGGGGAGGAGCACCTGCTCTGAAGCTATGATAGACAGGCAGAGCTCTGCAAGTGAGTGCTGAGTGCTATTGGTCAGTCTCCTGTCATTGGTGTCTGATGTGGGCAGGAGTGCTGAGGTCACAGAATCTTGGACTAAGATTCTAGAACTCCAAGAGGCAGTGACAAGGCAAACATTGTTTAGGGTGTTGCTAGGTGACAAAGCCCTCTCAGATGAGTTGCTGAAACACAGAGGTTTCTTGGTGGTAGGCTCTATGTTTGGGTGAGCAGTTTGGAGAGATTTAGTTGACTTTAGGTCAAAGTTCTAGTGTTTGACAAACAGAAGCAGCCAGGAGAAGATGGGAGGAGGAGGGGAGAAGGTGGTGTGGCCTGCTGGAACTGCCCAGGCCCTCCACATACAGGACCTCTCCTACAAAGCCTACCTCTACTAACCCTAACCCTAACACTAACCCTAACCCTAAACCTAACCTAACACTAACCCTTCACCTAACCCTAACACTAACCCAAACATTAAACATAAACCTAAGACTAACCCTAACCCTAAGCCTAAACCTAACCATAACCCAAACCTTAACCCTAACCCTAACCCAAACCCCAAACACAAACCCTAACCCTAAACCTAACCCTAACACAAACCGTAACACTAAACCTAACCCTAGGCCAAACCCTAACCCTAAACCTAACCCTAACAAAAACCCTAAACCTAACCAAAAACAAACCCTAACCTAACCCTAACCCTAACCCAAACTCTAACCGTAACCCTAACCCTAACCCTAACCCTAACCCTAAAACTAACCCTAACCCTAACCCTAATCCTAACCCTAACCCTAACCCTAAACCTAACCGTAAACCTAAGCCTAACAATAACCCAAACCCTAACCCTAAACCTAACCGTAACCCAAACCCTAACCCTAAACCTAACCCTAACCCAAACCCTAACCCTAAACCTAACCCTAACACAAAACCTAACCCTAACCCTAACCCTAACCCAAACCCAAATCCTAACCCTAAAGCTAACCCTAACCCTAACAAAAACAATAACCCTAACCCTTACCCTAACCCTAACCCAAACATTAACCATAAACCTAACCCTAACCCAAACCCTAACCCTAAACCTAACCCTAACCCAAACCCTAAACCTATCCCAAACCCAAACACTATCCCTAAGCCTAATCCTAACCCTAACCCTAACCCTAACCCTAACCAAACCCATAAAACTAACCCTATCCCTAAACAGAAGCCTAACCCAAACCTTAAACTTAAACCTGTCCCCAACACTAAGCCTAACCCTAACACTAAACCGAACCCAAAACCCGAACACTAAACCTGAACATAAACCTAACCCAAACCCTAACCCTAAGACTAACCCTAACCCTAACTCTAATCCAAACCCACACCCTAACCCTATTCCTAACCCTAAAGCAAACCCAAACCCTAACACTGAACTTAACACTAACC
>CM069551.1:7502500-7505000 GCA_035773235.1 Eospalax fontanierii
ACCCTAACCCTAACCATAACCCTAAACCTAACCCAAACCCTAACCCTAAACCTAACCCTAACCCAAACCCAAACCCTAACCCTAACCCTAACCCTAAATGTAACCCAAACCCTAACCCTAACCCTAACCCTAATCCCAACCCAAACTGAACCCCTAACCCTAACCCAAACCCAAACCCAAACCCTAACCCTAATCCTAACCTTAACCCAAACCCAAACCCTAAAACTAACCCTAACCCAAACCCTAACAATAACCTGAACCCAAACAATAACTGTATCCCTAAACCTAACCCTATCCCTAAACCTAACCCTAACCCAAACGCACACCCTAACCCTAACCCTAACCCAAACCCTACACCTAACCCTAACCCTAACCCTATCATTTACTCTTTACCTTACCCTTAACCTACCATAAACCCTTACCCTTACCATTACCCTCACCCAAACTCCACACGTAACCCTAAGCCTAACACCAAACCTAACACTAAACCAAACCCTAACCGTATACCTAACCCTAACCCAAACCCAAACATTAACCCTAAACCTAACCCTAACCCAAACCCTGACCCTAACCATAACCCAAACATTAACCCTAAACCTAACCCTAACCCTAACCCAAACAATAACCCTAATACTAACCCTAGCCCAAACCCTAACCCTAACTCTAACCCTAACTAAAAACCCTAACCCTAACCCAAACCCAAAACCAATCCCTAACCCTAAACCTAACCCTAAACCAAACTCTAACCGTAACCCTAACCCTAACCCTAACCCTAACCCTAACCCTAACAGTAACACTAACCCAAACCCTAACCCTAACCCTAACCCTAACCCTAACCCTAAACCAAACATTAAAACTAAACCTAACCCTAAACCAAACCCTAACAATAAACCTAACCCTAACCCAAACCCTAACCCTAATCCTAACCCTAACACAAACTCTAACCCTAACCTTAATCCTAACCTAAATCCAAACCCTAACGCTAACCCTAACCCTAACCCTAACCCAAACCCTAACTGTAAACCTAACCCTAACCCTAACCCTAATTATAACCCTAACCCAAAACCTAACACTAACCCTAACCCTAATCCAAACCCTAACCCTAACCCAAACCCTAACGCTAACCAAACCAAAACCTAACCCTTACACTAACCCTAACCCCAACCCTAATCCTAAACCAAACTCAAACACTAACCCTAATTCTCACCCTAACCCTAAACGAAAACCTAACACTAACCCTACCCCAACACATAACTCTATCCCAAAACCTAACCTTAACACTAAACCAAACCCAAACCTTAACCCTGACACTATCCCTAATCCTAACCCTAACCCTAATCCAAACTCAAACCCTAACCCTAACACAAAACCTAACCCTAAACCAAACCCTAACCCTATCCCTAACCCTAACCATAAACCTAAACGTAACCCTAACACAAACGCAAACCCTACCCCTAACCCTAACCCTAACCCTAACTCTAAACCTAACACTAACCCTAACCCTAAACCAAACCCTAAGCCTAAACCTAACTCTAACCCTAACCCAACCCCTAACCCTAACCCTAACCCTTACCCAAACATTAACCCTAAACCTAACCCTAACCCAAACACAAACCCTAATCGAAACAGTAACCCTAACCCTAACACTAACCCTCACCAAAATCCAAACGCAATCATACCCTAACCCTAACCCTAACCCAAACCCTAACCCTAACCCTAACTCTAACCCAAACCCTAACCCTAACCCTAATACTAACCCTAACCCTAACCCTAACACTAACCCTAACCCTAATCCTAACGCAAACCAAACCCTAACACTAACCCTAACCCTAAACCTAACCCTAACCCAAACCCAAACCCTAACCCTAAACCTAACCCTAACGGAAACCCTAACCATAACCAGAACACAAACCATAAATCTATCCCTAAACCTAACCCTAAACCTAAAACTAACCCTAACCCAAACGCACACCCTAACCATAAACCTAAACCTAACCCTAACCCAAACCCTAACCCAAACCTTAAACTAAACTTAACCCTAACCCAAACGCTAACCTTAACCTTAACCCTAACCCTAACCCTAATCCTAAGTCTAAACTTAACCCAAACCCTAAACCTAACACTAACCCTAACCCTAACCCTAACCCTAACACTCACCCTAGTCCAAATGGAAACCCTAAACCTAACCCTAACCCTAAATCACACCCTAAGCCTAACCCTAACCCTAACCCTAACCCTAACCCTAACCCTAATTCTAACCCTAACCCTAACCCAAACATTAACCCTAAAACTAAGCCTAACCCAAAACCTAACCCTAACCCTCACCCTAACACTAAACTTAACACTAAACCAAACACAAAGCCTATACCTAACCCTAACCCTAACCCAAACATTAACCCTAAAACTAACCCAACCCAAACCCTAACCCTAAACCTAACCCTAACCCAAACCCTAACCCTAAAGCTAACCCAAACATTAACACTAACCCTAACCCTAACCC
>CM069551.1:7510000-7520000 GCA_035773235.1 Eospalax fontanierii
CCCTAACCCTAACCCTAACCCTAACCCTAACCCTAACCTAACCCTAACTCTAACCCTACCCCTAAACCTAACCCCAACACAACCCCTAACCCCACCCCTAACACAAACCCACACCCTCACCCAGCCCTAAACCTAACCCAAACTCTAACCGTAACCCTAACCCTAACCCTAACCCTAACACTAAACGTAACACTAAACCAAACCAAACCCTATACCTAACCCTAACCCTAACCCAAACATTAACCCTAAACCTAAACCTAAACCAAACCCTAAACCTAAACCTAACCCTAACCCAAACCCTAACCCTAAAGCTAACCCAAACATTAACACTAAACCTAACCCTAACCCTAGCCCAAACCCTAATCCTAAACCTAACCCTAACACAAATCCTAACCCTAACCCTAACACAAACCCAAACACTAACCCAGCCCTAAACCTAACCCAAACTCTAACCGTAACCCTAACTCTAACCCTAACACTAATCGGAACACTAAACCAAACGCAAACCCTATACCTAACCCTAACCCTAACCCAAACCCTAACCCTAAACCTAACCCTAACCCAAACCCTAACCATAACCATAACCCAAACCCTAACCCTAAAGCTAACCCAAACATTGACCCTAAACCTAACCCTAACCCAAACCCTAACC
The DNA here is from genome assembly GCA_035773235.1 of Eospalax fontanierii. Taxonomy (NCBI): domain Eukaryota; kingdom Metazoa; phylum Chordata; class Mammalia; order Rodentia; family Spalacidae; genus Eospalax; species Eospalax fontanierii. The sequence continues at coordinate 7,510,653 of CM069551.1, forward strand.
CTAACCCTAAACTTAACCCAAACCCTAACCCTAACCATAACCCAAACATTAACCTTATACCTAAGCCTAACCCTAACCCAAACCCTAACCCTAAACCTAACCCTAACCCAAACACAAACACTAACCCTAACCCTAACCCTAAATGTAACCCAAACCCTAACCCTAACCCTAACCCTAATCCCAACCCAAACTGAACCCCTAACCCTAACCCAAACCCAAACCCAAACCCTAACCCTAATCCTAACCTTAACCCAAACCCAAACCCTAAACCTAACCCTAACCCAAACCCTAACAATAACCTGAACCCAAACAATAACTGTATCCCTAAACCTAACCCTATCCCTAAACCTAACCCTAAACCAAACGCACACCCTAACCCTAACCCTAACCCAAACCCTACACCTAACCCTAACCCTAACCCAAACATTAACCCTAAACCTAACCCTAAACCAAACATAAACCCTAACCCTAACCATAACCCTAACCCAAACTCTACACGTAACCCTAAGCCTAACACTAAACCTAACACTAAACCAAACCCTAACCGTATACCTAACCCTAACCCAAACCCAAACATTAACCCTAAACCTAACCCTAACCCAAACCCTGACCCTAACCATAACCCAAACATTAACCCTAAACCTAACCCTAACCCTAACCCAAACAATAACCCTAATACTAACCCTAGCCCAAACCCTAACCCTAACTCTAACCCTAACTAAAAACCCTAACCCTAACCCAAACCCAAAACCAATCCCTAACCCTAAACCTAACCCTAAACCAAACTCTAACCGTAACCCTAACCCTAACCCTAACCCTAACCCTAACCCTAACAGTAACACTAACCCAAACCCTAACCCTAACCCTAACCCTAACCCTAACCCTAAACCAAACATTAAAACTAAACCTAACCCTAACCCAAACCCTAACTGTAAACCTAACCCTAACCCTAACCCTAATTATAACCCTAACCCAAAACCTAACACTAACCCTAACCCTAATCCAAACCCTAACCCTAACCCAAACCCTAACGCTAACCAAACCAAAACCTAACCCTTACACTAACCCTAACCCCAACCCTAATCCTAAACCAAACTCAAACACTAACCCTAATTCTCACCCTAACCCTAAACGAAAACCTAACACTAACCCTACCCCAACACATAACTCTATCCCAAAACCTAACCTTAACACTAAACCAAACCCAAACCTTAACCCTGACACTAACCCTAATCCTAACCCTAACCCTAATCCAAACTCAAACCCTAACCCTAACACAAAACCTAACCCTAAACCAAACCCTAACCCTATCCCTAACCCTAACCATAAACCTAAACGTAACCCTAACACAAACGCAAACCCTACCCCTAACCCTAACCCTAACCCTAACTCTAAACCTAACACTAACCCGAACCCTAAACCAAACCCTAAGCCTAAACCTAACTCTAACCCTAACCCAAACCCTAACCCTAACCCTAACCCTAACCCAAACATTAACCCTAAACCTAACCCTAACCCAAACACAAACCCTAATCGAAACAGTAACCCTAACCCTAACAATAACCCTCACCAAAATCCAAACGCAATCATCACCCTAACCCTAACCCTAACCCAAACCCTAACCCTAACCCTAACTCTAACCCAAACCCTAACCCTAACCCTAATACTAACCCTAACCCTAACCCTAACACTAACCCTAACCCTAATCCTAACGCAAACCAAACCCTAACACTAACCCTAACCCTAAACCTAACCCTAACCCAAACCCAAACCCTAACCCTAAAACTAACCCTAACGGAAACCCTAACCATAACCAGAACACAAACCATAAATCTATCCCTAAACCTAACCCTAAACCTAAAACTAACCCTAACCCAAACGCACACCCTAACCATAAACCTAAACCTAACCCTAACCCAAACCCTAACCCAAACCTTAAACTAAACTTAACCCTAACCCAAACGCTAACCTTAACCTTAACCCTAACCCTAACCCTAATCCTAAGTCTAAACTTAACCCAAACCCTAAACCTAACACTAACCCTAACCCTAACCCTAACCCTAACACTCACCCTAGTCCAAATGGAAACCCTAAACCTAACCCTAACCCTAAATCACACCCTAAGCCTAACCCTAACCCTAACCCTAACCCTAACCCTAACCCTAATCCTAACCCTAACCCTAACCCAAACATTAACCCTAAAACTAACCCTAACCCAAAACCTAACCCTAACCCTCACCCTAACACTAAACGTAACACTAAACCAAACACAAAGCCTATACCTAACCCTAACCCTAACCCAAACATTAACCCTAAAACTAACCCAACCCAAACCCTAACCCTAAACCTAACCCTAACCCAAACCCTAACCCTAAAGCTAACCCAAACATTAACACTAAACCTAACCCTAACCCTAGCCCAAACCCCAATCCTAAACCTAACCCTAACACAAATCCTAACCCTAACCCTAACACAAACCCAAACACTAACCCAGCGCTAAACCTAACCCAAACTCTAACCGTAACCCTAACTCTAACCCTAACACTAATCGTAACACTAAACCAAACGCAAACCCTATACCTAACCCTAACCCTAACCCAAACCCTAACCCTAAACCTAACCCTAACCCAAACCCTAACCATAACCATAACCCAAACCCTAACCCTAAAGCTAACCCAAACATTGACCCTAAACCTAACCCTAACCCAAACCCTAACCCTAACCCTAAACTTAACCCAAACCCTAACCCTAACCATAACCCAAACATTAACCTTATACCTAAGCCTAACCCTAACCCAAACCCTAACCCTAAACCTAACCCTAGCCCAAAGCCTAAACCTAAACCTAACCCTAACACAAACCCTAACCCTAACCCAAACCCAAACCCAATCCCTAACCCTAAACCTAACCCTAACCCAAACTCTAACCGTAACCCTAACCCTAACCCTAACCCTAACCCTAACCATAAACCTAACACTAACACTAACCCAAACCCTAAACCTAACCCTAACCCTAAACCTAACCATAACCCAAACATTAAAACTAAACCTAACCCTAAACCAAACCCTAACAATAAACCTAACCCTAACCCTAACCCCAACACTAACCCTAATCCTAACCCTAACACAAACCCTAACCCTAACCTTAACCCTAACCAAAATCCAAACCCTAACGCTAACCCTAACCCTAACCCTAACCCTAACCCAAACCCTAACTGTAAACCTAACCCTAACCCTAACCCTAAGCAAAACCCTAATACAAAACCTAACCCTAACCCTAACCCTAATCCAAACCCTAACACTAACCCAAACCCTAACGTTAACCAAACCAAAACCTAACCCTTACACTAACCCTAACCTCAACCCTAATCCTAAACCAAACTCAAACACTAACCCTATATCTCACCCTAACACTAACGGAAAACCTAACACTAACCCTACCACAAACCATAACTCTATTCCAAAACCTAACCTTAACACTAAACCAAACCCAAACCTTAACCCTAACTCTGACCCTAACCCAAACATTAACCCTAAACATAACCCTAGCCCAAACCCTAACCCTAAACCTAACCATAACTCAATCGCTAACACTAGCCCAAACCCAAACCCTAATCCAAACACTATCCCTAACCCTAACTCTAACCCTCACCAAAATCCAAACGCAATCATCACCCTAAACCTAACCCTAACCCAAACCCTAACCCTAACCCTAACTCTAACCCAAACCCTAACCCTAACCCTAATCCTAACCCTAACCCTAACACAAACCATAATCCTAACCCTAAATGTAACCCTAACCCTAACCCTAACCCTAACCCTAACACTAACACTAAACTAACTCTAATACAAACCCACACCCTAACCCTATACCTAACACTAAACCAAACCCAAACCCTAACACAGAACTTTACACTAACCCTAACCCTAAAACAAACCCAAACCGTAACCCTAAACCTAAGCCTAGAAATAGCCCAAGCCCTAACCCTAACCCTAACCCAAACCCTAACCCTAACCCTAACCCTAACCGAAACCCAAACACTAACACTAACCCTAATCCTAACCCAAACCCAAACCCTAAACCTAAACCTAACCCTAAACCAAAACCTAACCATAACCAGAATCCAAACTATAACACTATCATTAAACCTAACCCTAACCCTAAACCTAAACCTAACCCAAACGCACACACTAACCCAAACCCTAACCCTAAACCTAACCCTAACCCAAACCCTAACTCTAACCCTAACCCTAACCCAAACACAAACCCTAACCCTAAACCCTAACCCTAACCCAAATTTTAACCCTTACCCTAACCCAAAACCAAACCCTAACCCTAACCCTAACCCTAACCCTAACCCTAAACCTAACGCAAAACAAACCCTAACACAAACCCTAACCCTAACCCTAACTCAAACCCTAACCCTAAACCTAACCCTAACACAAACCCTAACCCTAACCCTAACACAAACTCAAACCCTAACCCTAACCCCAACACAAAACCTAAGCTTAAACCAAACCCTAACCCTATCTCTAACCCTAACCATAAACCTAAACGTAACCCTAACAAAAACGCAAACTCTACCCCTAACCCTAACACAAAACCTAACCTTAAACCAAACCCTAACCTTAACCCAAACCCAAACCCTAAACCTAACCCTAACCCAAACCCTAAAAATAACCAGAACCCAAACAATAACTGTATCCCTAAACCTAACCCTATCCCTAAACCTAACCCTAACCCAAACACACACCCTAACCCTAACCCTAACCCAAACCCTATACCTAACCCTAACCCTAACGCAAACATTAACCCTAAACCTAACCCTAAACCAAACCCAAACCCTAACCCTAACCATAACCCTAACCCAAACTATACAGGTAACCCTAAGCCTAACACTAAACCTAACACTAAACCAAACCCTAACCCTATACCTAACCCTAACCCAAAACCAAACATTAAGCCTAAACCTAAACCTAACCCAAACCCTGAACCTACCCATAACCCAAACATTAACCCTAAACCTAACCCTAACCCTAAACCAAAACCTAACCCTAATCCTAACCCTAACCCAAACCCTAACCCAAACCCTAACCCTAACACAAACCCTAACCCTAACCCAAACCCAAACCCAATCCCTCACCCTAAACCTAACCCTAAACCAAACTCTAACCGTATCCCTAACTCTAACCCTAACCCTAACCCTAAACCTAACACTAACACTAACCCAAACCCTAACCCTAACCCTAACCCTAACCCTAACCCTCACCCAAACATTAAAACTAAACCTAACCCTAAACCAAACCCTAACAATAAACCTAACCCTAACCCAAACCCTAACCCTTATCCTAACCCTAACACAAACCCTAACACTAACCTTAACCCTAACCAAAATCCAAACCCTAACGCTAACCCTAACCCTACCCCTAACCCAAACCCTCACTGTAAACCTAACCCTAACCCTAACCCTAATCATAACCCTAACCCAAAACCTAACCCTAATCCAAACACTAACCCTAACCCAAACCCTAACGCTAAAAAAACCAAAACCTAACCCTTACACTAATCCTAACCCCAACCCTAATCCTAAACGAAACTCAAACAGTAACCCTAATTCTAACCCTAACCCTAACCGAAAACCTAACCCTAACCTTACCCCAAAACATAACTCTATCCCCAAACCTAACCTTAACACTAAACCAAACCCAAACCTTAACCCTGACACTAACCCTAACCCTAACCCTAACCCTAACCCAAACCCAAACCCTAACCCTAACACAAAACCTAACCTTAAACCAAACCCTAACCCTATCCCTAACCCTAACCATAAACCTAAACGTAACCCTAACAAAACGCAAACTCTACCCCTAACCCTAACCCTAACCCTAACCCAACCCTAATCCTAACCCTAACCCTAACCCTAACCCTAATCCTAACGCAAACCAAACCCTAAAACTAACCCTAACCCTAAACCTAACCCTAACCCAAACCCAACCCTAATCCTAACACTAACCCTAACCCTAAACCTAACACTTACCATAACCCAAATGGAAACCCTAACCCTAACCCTAACTCACACCCTAACCCTAACCCTAACCCTAACCCTAACCCTAACCCTAACCCTAACCCTAATCCTAACCCTAACCCTAACCCAAACCATAACCCTAATCCTAATCGTATCCCTAACCCTAAACCTAACCCTAACCCAAACACTAACCGTAACCCTAACCCTAAACCTAACCCTAACCCTAATTCTAACCGTAACCCTAAACCTAACCCTAACCCTAACCCTAACCCTAACCCAAACCCTAACACTAACCATAAACCTAACCCAAACCCTAACTCTAACCGTAACCCTAACCCAAACCCAAACCCTAACCCTAACCCTAACCCTAACCCAAACCCTAACCCTAACCCTAACCCAAAACCAAACCCTAACCCTAACCCAAAAGCTAACCCTAACCCTAACCCTAATCCTAACGCAAACCAAACGCTAACACTAACCCTAACCCTAAACCTAACCCTAACCCAAACCCAAACCCTAAACCTAAACCTAACCCTAACCCAAAACTTAACCATAACCAGAATCCAAACTATAACACTATTCCTAAACCTAACCCTAACCCAAACGCACACCCTAACCCTAAACCTAACCTTAAACCTAACCCTAACCCTAACACAAACCCTAACCCTAACCCTAACCCTAACCCAAACCCTAACCCTAGCCTTTACCCAAACCCTAACCCTAACCCTAATCCAAAACCAAACCCTAACCCTAACCCTAACCCTAACCCTAACATTAACCCTAATCCTAACGCAAACCAAACCCTAACACTAACCGTAAACCTAAACCTAACCCTAACCCAAACCCAAACCCTAACCCTAAACCTAACCCTAACCCAAACCCTCACCATAACCAGAACACAAACCATAACTCTATTCCTAAACCTAACCCTAACCCTAAACCTAACCCTAACCCAAAGGCACACCCTAACCATAAACCTAACCCTAACCCTAAACCAAACCCTAACCCTAACCTTAAACTAAACTTAACCCTAACCCAAACGCTAACCCTAACCCTAACACTAACCCTAACACTCACCCTAACCCAAACGGGAACCCTAAAACTAACCCTAACCCTAACTCACACCCTAACCCTAACCTTAACCCTAACCCTAATCCTAACCCTAACCCTAACTCAAACCATAACCCTAATCCTAATCGTATCCCTAACCCTAAACCTAACCCTAACCCAAACACTAACCCTAACCCTAACCCTAAACCTAACCCTAACCCTAATTCTAACCCTAACCCTAACCCTAACCATAACCATAACCCATACCGTAATCCGAGGGTAGCCTTGAACTGATAATCCTCCTGCCTCACCCCCAAGAGTTGAGTTGTACTTTTTAAGACAAAGATTGGATTCAGCAACAATGAAAATGAAAATATTTTCCCTCATAGAAAACGATGTCAAAAGTAGTTTTCTGATTCAAATGTAGCTTATACTATTTAAGAATCCAATATCAATAATAAGGTAATTTCTAGAAAGAATGAGGTTGGTTATTTATGTAACCACGTGCAATCCTGGCAAGAGCTGCAGGACTGGGAAGCAACCTTGGCATGACTTGACCAGGGGAGGAGCATCTGCTCTGAAGCTATGATAGACAGGCAGAGCTTTGCAAGTGAGTGCTGAGAGCTATTGGTCAGTCTCCTGTCATTGGTGTCTGATGTGGGCAGGAGTGCTGAGGTCACAGAATCTTGGACTAAGATTCTGGAACTCCAAGAGGCAGTGACCTGGCAAAGCATTGTTTAGGGTATTGCTAGGTGACAAAGCCCTCTCAGATGAGTTGCTGAAACACAGAGGTTTCTTGGTGGTAGGCTCTAGTGTTTGGGTGACCAGTTTGGAGAGATTTAGTTGACTTTAGGTCAAAGTTCTGATGTTTGACAAAATGAAGCAGCCAGGAGAAGATGGGAGGAGGAGGGGAGAAGGTGGTGTGGCCTGCTGGCCGAGCCCAGGCCCTCCACATACAGGACCTCTACTACAAAGCCTACCTCTACTAACCTAACCCTAACCCTAACCCGAACCCTAGCCCAAACCCTATACCTAACCCTAACCCTAACCCAAACATTAACCCTAAACCTAACGCTAACCTAAACCCAAACCCTAACGCTAACCATAACCCTAACCCAAACTCTACCCTTAACCCTAACCCTAACACCAAACCTAACACTAAACCAAACCCTAACCCTATGCCTAACACTAACCCTAACCCAAACATTAACCCCAAACCTAACCCTAACCCAAATGCTAATCCTAACCCTAACCCTACCCCAAACCCTAAACCTAACCATAACATAAACATTAACCCTAAACCTAACACTAACCCTAACCCAAACCCTAACCCTAAACCTAACACTAGCCCAAACCCTAACCCTAAACCTAACCCTAACACAAACCCTAACCCTAACCCAAACCCAAATCCAATCCCTAACCCTAAACCTAACCCTAACCCAAACTCTAACCGTAACCCTAACCCTAACCCTAACCCTAACCCTAAACCTAACACTAACACAAACCCTAACCCTAACCCTAACCCTAAACCAAACATTTAAACTAAACCTAACCCTAAACCAAACCCTAACAATAAACCTAACCCTAATCCAAACTCTAACCCTAATCCTAACCCTAACACAAAAACTAACCCTAACCTTAACCCTAACCAAAATCCAAACCTAACCCTAACCCTAACCCTAACCCAAACCCTAATTGTAAAACTAACACTAACCATAACCATAACCATAACCCTAACCCAAAACCTAACCCTAACACTAACCCAAACCCAATCCCTAACCCTAACCCTAATCCTAACCCAAACCCAAACCCTAACCCTAAACCTAACCCTAACCCAAACCCTAACAATAACCAGAATCCAAACCATAACACTATCCCTAAACCTAACCCTAACCCTAAACCTAACACTAACCCAAACGCAGAGCCTAACGCTAACCCTAACTCTAACCCTAACCCAAACCCTGACACTAACCCTAACCCTAACCTAAACCCTAACCCTAACCCTAACCCAAACCCTAACTCTAACCCTAACCCTAACCCAAACTGAAACCCTAACCTAACCCTAACCCTAACAATAACCCAAAACCTAACCCTAACCCGAACTCAAACCATAACCCTAACCCTAACCCACACCCCAACCCAAACCCAAAACCTAACCATAACACTCACACAACCCATGAACCTAACCCTAACTCTAACCCAAACCATAAACCAAACCCTAACCCTGACCAAAACCCAAACCGTATCCCTAATCCTAACCCTAATCCTAACCC
>CM069551.1:7522500-7530000 GCA_035773235.1 Eospalax fontanierii
ACTAACCCTAACCCTAACTCTAATCCAAACTCTAACCATAACCCTAATCCTAATCACAACCCTAAACCAAACCATAACCCTAATTCTAATCGTAACCCTAAAACTAAACCTAACCCTAACCCAAACACTAACCCTAACCCTAAGCCTAAATCTAACCCTAACCCTAATTCTAACCCTAACCCTAACCCTAACCATAACCATAACCCATACCCTAATCCCAGGGTAGCCTTGAACTGATAATCCTCCTGCCTCACCCCCAAGAGTTGAGTTGTACTTTTTTAAGAGCAAAGATTGGATACAGCAACAATGACAAAGGAAAATATTTTCCCTCATAGAAAACGATGTCCAAAGTAGTTTTTTGATTCCAATGTAGCTTATAGGACTGAGGAAACCAGTATCAATTATATGGTAATTTCTAGAAAGAATGAGGTTGGTTATTTATGTAACCATGTGCAATCCTGGCAAGAGCTGCAGGACTGGGAAGCAACCTTGGCATGACTTGACCAGGTGAGGAGCACCTGCTCTGAAGCTATGATAGACAGGTAGAGCTCTGCAAGTGAGTGCTGAGTGCTATTGGTCAGTCTCCTGTCATTGGTGTCTGATGTGGGCAGGAGTGCTGAGGTCACAGAATCTTGAACTAAGATTCTGGAACTCCAAGAGGCAGTGACCAGGCAAACATTGTTTAGGGTGTTGCTAGGTGACAAAGCCCTCTCAGATGACTTGCTGAAACACAGAGGTTTCTTGGTGGTAGGCTCTAGTGTTTGGGTGACCAGTTTGGAAAGATTTAGTTGACTTTAGGTCAAAGATCCAGTGTTTGACAAAAAGAAACAGCCAGGAGAAGATGAGAGGAGGAGGGGAGAAGGTGGTATGGCCTGCTGGCCATGCCCAGGCCATCCACATACAGGACCTCTACTACTAACCTGAATTGCCTACCTCTACTAACCGTAACGCTAAACCTAACCCTAACCATAACCTTAATCCTAAACCTAACCTAACACTAACCCTATACTTAACCCTAACCCTAACCCAAACATTAAACCTAAACCTAACCCTAACCTTAACCCTAAGCCTAAACCTAACCATAACCCAAACATTAACCCTAAACCTAACCCTAACCCTAGCCCAAACCCTAACCCTAAACCTAACACTAACACAAACCCTAACCCTAACCCTAACCCAAACCCAATCCCTAACACTAACCCTAAACCTAACCCTAACCCAAACCCTAACACTAAAGCTAACCCAAACATTAACCCTAAACCTAACCCTAACCCATACCCTTACCCTAAACCTAACCCTAGCCCAAACCCTAACCCTAAACCTAACCCTAACACAAACCCTAACCCTAACCCAAACCCAAACCCTAACCCTAACCCTAAACCTAACCCAAACTCTAACCGTAACCTTAACCCTAACCGTAACATTAATCCTAAACCGAACACTAACCCTAACCCTAACCCTAACCCTAACCGTAACCCAAACCCTAACCCTAAACCTAAACCTACCCCTAACCCAAACCCTAACCCTAAACCTAACCCTAACACAAAACCTAACCCTAACCCTAACCCTAACCCAAACCCAAATCCTAAACTTAACCCTAACCCTAACCCTAATCCTAACCCATAAACTAACCGTAAACCTAACACTAACCCTAACCCTAACCCAAACACTAACCCAAAACCTAACCCTAACCCTAACCCAAACATTAACCCTAAACCTAACCCTAACCCAAACCCTAACCCTAAACGTAACACTAACCCAAACCCTAACCCTATCCCAAACCCAAACACTAACCCTAAGCCTAATCCTAACCCTAACCCTAACCCTAACCCTAACCGAACCCATAAACCTAATCCTATCCCTAAACACAACCTTAACCCAAACCTTAACCCTAAACCTGACCCTAACTCTAACCCTAACCCTAACCCTAACCCTAAACCCGAACACTAAACCTGAACATAAACCTAACCCAAACCCTAACCCTAACACTAACCTTAACCCTAACTCTAATCCAAACCCACCCCCTAACCCTATACCTAACCCTAAAACAAACCCAAACCCTAACACAGAACTTAACACTAACCCTAACCCTAACTCAAACCCAAACCGTAACCCTAAACCTAAGCCTAACAATAACCCAAACCCTAACCCTAACCCTAACCCAAACCCTAACCCTAACCCTAACACTAACCCTAACCCAAACCAAAACACTAACACTAATCCTAACTGAAAATCAAACCCTAAACCTAACCCTAACCCTAACCAAAACCCTAACCATAACCAGAATCCAAACCATAACACTATCCCTAAACCTAACCCTAAAACTAAACCTAACGCTAACACAAACGCACACCCTAACACTAACCCTAAACCTAACCCTAACCCTAACACAAACCCTAACCCTAAGCCTAACCCTAACCCTAACCCAAACCCTAACCCTAACCCTAACACTAACCCTAACCCAAACCCAAATCCTAATCCTAACACTAAACCTAACCCTAAAGCTAACTCTAATCCAAACCCAAACACTAACCCTATACCTAATCCTAAACCAAACCCAAACCTTAAGACTAACCCTAACCCTAACGCAAACCCAAACCCTAACCCTAACCCTATCCTTAACAATAACCCAAACCCTAACACTAACCCTATGCCAAAACCTAACCCTAACCCTAACCCTAACCCAAACACAAACCCTAACCCTAACCATAATCCTAAACCAAACTCAAACACTAACCCTATATTTCACCCTAACCCTAACCGAAAACCTAACACTAACCCTACCCCAAACCATAACTCTATCCTAAAACCTAACCTTAACACTAAACCAAACCCAAACCTTAACACTTACTCTAACCCTAACCCAAACCCTAACACAAAACCTAACCCTAACCCAAACCCAAACCCTAATTCAAACACTAACCCTAACCCTAACTCTAACCCTCACCAAAATCCAAACGCAATCATCACCCTAACCCTAACCCTAACCCAATCCCTAACCCTAAACCTAACCCTTACCCAAACTCTAACTGTAACCCTAACCCTAACCCTAACCCTAACCCTAACCCTAACCCAAACATTAAAACTAAACCTAAGCCTAAAACAAACCCTAACAATAAACCTAACCCTAACCCAAACCCTAACCCTAACCCTAACTCTAACCCAAACCCTAACCCTAACCCTAATCCTAACCCTAACCCTAACACAAACCATAATCCTAACCCTAAATGTAACCCTAACCCTAACCCTAACCCTAACCCTAACATTAACACTAACCTAACTCTAATACAAACCGACACCCGAACCCTATACCTAACCCTAAACCAAACCCAAACCCAAACACAGAACTTTACACTAACCCTAACCCTAAAACAAACCCAAACGGTAACCCTAAACCTAAGCCTAACAATAACCCAAACCCTAACCCTAACCCTAACCCAAACCCTAACCCTAACCATAACCCTAGCCAAAACCCAAACACTAACCCTAGCCCTAATCCTAACCCAAACCCAAACCCTAAACCTAAACCTAACCCTAACCCAAACCCTAACCATAACCAGAATCCAAACTATAACACTATCACTAAACCTAACCCTAACCCTAAACCTAACCCTAACCCAAACGCACACACTAACCCAAAACCTAACCCTAACCCTAGCCTAACCCAAACCCTAACTCTAACCCTAACCCTAACCGAAACACAAACCCTAACCCTAACCCTAACCCAAATTTTAACCCTTACCCTAACCCAAAACCAAACCCTAAACCTAACCCTAACCCTAACCCTAACCCTAATCCTAACGCAAACCAAAACCTAACACAAACCCTAACCCTAACCCTAACTCAAACCCTAACCCTAAACCTAACCCTAACACAAACCCTAACCCTAACCCTAACACAAAACCAAACCCTAACCCAGCCCTAAACCTAATCCAAACTCTAACCGTAACCCTAACCCTAACACTAAACATAACACTAAACCAAACCAAACCCTATACCTAACCCTAACCCTAACCCAAACCCTAACCCTAAAGCTAACCCAAATATTAACCCTAAACCTAACCCTAACCCAAACCCTAACCCTAAACCTAACCCTAACCCAAACCCAAACACTAATTCTAACCCTAACCCTGAACGTAACCCAAACCCTAACCCTAACCGTAACCCTAATCCCAACCGAAACCGAACCCTAACCCTATCCCAAACCCAAACCCAAACCCTAACCCTAATCCTAACCTTAACCCAAACCCAAACCCTAAACCTAACCCTAACCCAAACCCTAACAATAACCAGAACCCAAACAATATGTGTATCCCTAAACGTAACCCTATCCCTAAACCTAACCCTAACCCAAACGCACACCCTAACCCTAACCCTAACCCAAACCCTATACCTAACCCTAACCCTAACGCAAACATTAACCCTAAACCTAACCCTAACCCAAACCCAAACCCTAACCCTAACCATAACCCTAACGCAAACTCTACACATAACCCTAAGCCAAACACTAAACCTAACACTAAACCAAACCCTAACCCTATACCTAACCCTAACCCAAACCCAAACATTAACCCTAAACCTAACCCTAACCCTAACCCAAAACCTAACCCTAATCCTAACCCTAGCCCAAACCCTAACCCTAACCCTAATCCTAACACAAACCCTAACCCTAACCCAAACCCAAACCCAATCCCTAACCCTAAACCTAACCCTAAACCAAATTCTAACCGTAACCCTAACCCTAACCCTAACCCTAACCCTTACCCTAACCCTAAACCTAACACTAACACTAACCCAAACCCTAACCCTAACCCTAATCCTAACCCTAACCCTCACCCAAACATTAAAACTAAACCTAACCCTAAACCAAACCCTAACAATAAACCTAACCCTAACCCAAACCCTAACCCTAATCCTAACCCTAACACAAACCCTAACCCTAACCTTAACCCTAAACAAAATCCAAACCCTAACGCTAACCCTAACCCTAACCCTAACCCAAACCCTAACTGTAAACCTAACCCTAACCCTAACCCTAACCATAACCCTAACCCAAAACCTAACCCTAACCCTAACCCTAATCCAAACCCTAACCCTAACCCAAACCCTAACGCTAACCAAACCAAAACCTAACCCTTACACTAACCCTAACCCCAACCCTAATCCTAAACCAAACTCAAACACTCACCCTAATTCTTACCCTAACCCTAACCGAAAACCTAACACTAACCTTACCCCAAAACATAACTCTATCCCAAAACCTAAACTTAACACTAAACCAAACCCAAACCTTAACCCTGACACTAACCTAACCCTAACCCTAACCCTAACCCAAACCCAAACCCTAACCCTAAAACAAAACCTAAACTTAAACCAAACCCTAACCCTATCCCTAAACCTAACCATAAACCTAAACGTAACCCTAACCCAAACGCAAACTCTACCCCTAACTCTAACCCTAACCCTAACTCTAAACCTAACACTAACCCTAACCCTAACCAAAACCCTAAGCCTAAAACTAACTCTAACCCTAACCCAAACCCTAAGCCTAACCCTAACCCTAACCCAAAAATTAACTCTAAACCTAACCCTAACACAAACACAAACCCTAATCCAAACACTAACCCTAACCCTAAACCTAACCCTCACCAAAATCCAAACGCAATCATCACCCTAACCCTAACCCTAACCCAAACCCTAACCCTAACCCTAACTCTAACCCAAACCCTAACCCTAACCCTAATCCTAACCCTAACCCTAACCCAATCCCTAACCCTAATCCTAACCCTAACCCTAACCCAAACCATAACCCTAATCCTAATCGTATCCCTAACCCTAAACCTAACCCTAACCCAAACACTAACCCTAACCCTAACCCTAAACCTAACCCTAACCCTAATTCTAACCGTAACCCTAACACTAACCCTAACCCTAACCCTAACCCTAACCCTAACCCTAACCCAAACCCTAACACTAAACCTAATCCTAACCCAAACCCTAACTCTAACCCTAACCCTAACCCAAACCCAAACCCTAACCCTAACCGTAACCCTAACCCAAACCCAAACTCTAACCCTAACCCTAACCCAAAACCAAACCCTAACCCTAACCCTAACCCTAATCCTAACGCAAACCAAATCCTAACACTAACCCTAACCCTAAACCTAACCCTAACCCAAACCCTAACCATACCCAGAACACAAACCATAAATCTATCCCTAAACCTAACACTAACCCTAAACCTAACCCTAACCCAAACGCACACCCTAACCATAAACCTAACACTAACCCTAACCCAAACCCTAACCCAAACCTTAAACTGAACTTAACCCTAACCCAAACGCTAACCCTAACCTTAACCCTAAACCTAACCCTAATCCTAACCCTAAACTTAACCCAAACCCTAAACCTAACACTAACCCTAACACTAACCCTAACCCGAACACTCACCCTAATCCAAACGGAAACCCTAAACCTAACCCTAACCCTAACTGACACCCTAAGCCTAAGCCTAACCCTAACCCTAACCGTAACCCTAATCCTAACCCTAACCCTAACCCAAACCATAACCCTAATCCCAATCGTATCCCTAACCCTAAACCTAACCCTAACCCTAACACTAACCCTAACCCTAACCCTAAACCTAAACCTAACCCTAATTCTAACCGTAACCCTAACCCTAACCATAACCATAACCCATACCCTAATCCGAGGGTAGCCTTGAACTGATAATCCTCCTGCCTCACCCCCAAGAGTTGAGTTGTACTTTTTTAAGAGCAAAGATTGGATTCAGCAACAATGAAAATGAAAATATTTTCCCTCATAGAAAATGATGTCGAAAGTAGTTTTCTGATTCAAATGTAGCTTAGAGTACTTAAGAATCCAATATCAATAATATGGTAATTTCTAGAAAGAATGAGGTTGGTTATTTATGTAACCAAGTGCAATCCTGGCAAGAGCTGCAGGACTGGGAAGCAACCTTGGCATGACTTGACCAGGGGAGGAGCACCTGCTCTGAAGCTATGATAGACAGGCAGAGCTTTGCAAGGGAGCTCTGAGTGCTATTGGTCAGTCTCCTCTCATTGGTGTCTGATGTGGGCAGGAGTGCTGAGGTCACAGAATCTTGGACTACGATTCTGGAACTCCAAGAGGCAGTGACCTGGCAAAGCATTGTTTAGCATATTGCTAGGTGACAAAGCCCTCTCAGATGAGTCGCTGAAACACAGAGGTTTCTTGGTGGTAGGCTCTAGTGTTTGGGTAACCAGTTTGGAGAGATTTCGTTGACTTTAGGTCAAAGTTCTAGTGTTTGACAAAATGAAGCAGCCAGGAGAAGATGGGAGGAGGAGGGGAGAAGGTGGTGTGGTCTGCTGGCCCTGCCCAGTCCCTCCACAAAAAGGACCTTTACTACAAAAGCCTACCTCTATTAACCTAACCCTAACCCTAACTCTAACACTAACATTAACCCTAAACCTAACCCTAACCCAAACCCTAACCCTAAAC
>CM069551.1:7535000-7540000 GCA_035773235.1 Eospalax fontanierii
CCCAAACGCACACCCTAACCATAAACCTAACCCTAACCCTAACTCTAACCATAACCATAAACCATACCCTAATCCGAGGGTAGACTTGAACTGATAATCCTCCTGCCTCACCCCCAAGAGTTGAGTTGTTCTTTTTTAAGAGCAAAGATTGGATTCAGCAACAATGAAAATGAAAATATTTTCAATCATAGAAAATGATGTCGAAAGTAGTTTTCTGATTCAAATGTAGCTTAGAGTACTTAAGAATCCAATATCAATAATATGGTAATTTCTAGAAAGAATGAAGTTGGTTATTTATGTAACCAAGTGCAATCCTGGCAAGAGCTGGAGGACTGGGAAGCAACCTTGGCATGACTTGACCAGGGGAGGAGCACCTGCTCTGAAGCTATGATAGACAGGCAGAGCTTTGCAAGTGAGCTCTGAGTGCTACTGGTCAGTCTCGTGTCATTGGTGTCTGATGTGGGCAGGAGTGCTGAGGTCACAGAATCTTGGACTAAGATTCTGGAACTCCAAGAGGCAGTGACCTGGCAAAGCATTGTTTAGCGTATTGCTAGGTGACAAAGCCCTCTCAGATGAGTTGCTGAAACACAGAGGTTTCTTGGTGGTAGGCTTTAGTGTTTGGGTAACCCGTTTGGAGAGATTTAGTTGACTTTAGGTCAAAGTTCTAGTGTTTGACAAAATGAAGCAGCCAGGAGAAGATGGAAGGAGGAGGGGAGAAGGTGGTGTGGCCTGCTGGCCCTTCCCAGGCCCTCCACATGAAGGACCTCTACTACAAATCCTACCTCTACTAACCTAACCCTAAACCTAACCCTAACCCTAACCCTAAACCTAACCCTAAACCTAACCTAACACTAACCCTATACCTAACCCTAACCCTAAACCTAACCATAAACCAAAACCTAACCCTGACCCTAACCCTAACCCCAACTCTAACTGAAACCCTAACCCCAAACCCAAACCTAACCACAACCCAAACATTAACCCTAAACCTAACCCTAACCCTAGCCCAAACCCTAACCTTAAACCTAAGCCTAACACAAATCCGAACACTAACCCTAACACAAACCCAAACCTTAACCCAGCCCTCAACCTAACCCAAACTCTAACCATAACCCTAACACTAACCCTAACCCTAACACTAAACGTAACACTAAACCAAACATAAACCCTATACCTAACCCTAACCCTAACCCAAACATTAACCCTAAAACTAACCCTAACCCAAACCCTAAACCTAAACCTAACCCTAACCCAAACCCTAACCCTAAAGCTAACCCAAACATTAACACTAAACCTAACCCTAACCCTAGCCCAAACCCTAACCCTATACCTAACCCTAACACAAACCCTAACCCTAACCCTAACACAAACCCAAACCCTAACCCAGCCCTAAACCTAACCCAAACTCTAACCGTAACCCTAACCCTAACCCTAACACTAATCGTAACAGTAAACCAAACCCAAACCCTATACCTAACCCTAACCCTAACCCAAACATTAACCCTAAACCGAACCCTAACCCAAACCCTAAACCTAAACCTAACCCTAACCCAAACCCTAACCCTAAAGCTAACCCAAATATTAACACTAAACCTAACCCTAACCCTAGCTCAAACCCTAAACCTAAACCCAACCCTAACACAAACCCTAACCCTAACCCTAACACAATCCCAAACCCTAACCCAGCCCTAAACCTAACCCAAACTCTAACCATAACCCTAACCCTAACCCTAAAGCTAACCCAAATATTGACCCTAAACCTAACCCTAACCCAAACCCTAACCGTAACCCTAACCCTAACCCAAACCCTAACCCTAACCATAACCCAAACATTAACCTTATACCTAACCCTAACCCTAACCCAAACCCTAACCCTAAACCTAACCCTAGCCCAAACCCTAAACCTAAACCTAACCCTAACACAAACCCTAACCCTAACCCAAACCCAAACCCAATCACTAACCCTAAACCTAACCCTAACCCAAACTCTAACCGTAACCCTAACCCTAACCCTAACCCTAACCGTAACCCTAAACCTAACACTAACACTAACCCAATCCCTAACCCTAACCCTAACCCTAAGCCTAACCCAAACATTAAAACTAAACCGAACCCTAAACCAAACCCTAACAATAAACCTAACCCTAACCCTAACCCAAACCCTAACCCTAATCCTAACCCTAACACAAACCCTAACCCTAACGTTAACCCTAACCAAAATCCAAATCCTAAGGCTAACCCTAACCCTAACCCTAACCCTAACCCAAACCCTAACTGTAAACCTAACACTAGCCCTAACCCTAACCATAACCCTAACCCAAAACCTAACCCTAACCCTAACCCTAATCCAAACCCTAACCCTAAACCAAACCCTAAGGTTAACCAAACCAAAACCTAACCCTTACACTAACCCTAACCCCAACCCTAATCCTAAACCAAACTCAAACACTAACCCTATATCTCACCCTAACCCTAAAAGAAAACCTAACACTAACCCTACCCCAAACCATAACTCTATCCCAAAACCTAACCATAACACTAAACCAAACCCAAACCTTAACCCTAACTCTAACCCTAACCCAAACCCTAACCCTAACCCTAACTCTAACCCTAACCCTAACCCTAACCAAAACATTAACCCTAAACCTAACCCTAGCCCAAACCCTAACCCTAAACCTAACCCTAACACAAACGCTAACCCTAACCCAAACCCAAACCCTAATCCAAACACCAACCCTAACCCTAACTCTAACCCTCACCAAAATCCAAAAGCAATCATTACCCTAAACCTAACCCTAACCCAAACCCTAACCCTAACCCTAACTCTAACCCAAACCCTAACCCTAACCCTAATCCTAACCCTAACCCTAACACAAACCATAATCCTAACCCTAAATGTAACCCTAACCTTAACCCTAACCCTAACCCTAACACTAACACTAACCTAACTCTAATACAAACCCACACCCTAACCCTATACCTAACCCTAAACCAAACCCAAACCCTAACACAGAACTTTACACTAACCTTAACCCTAAAACAAAACCAAACCGTAACCCTAAACCTAAGCCTAACAATAACCCAAACCCTATCCCTAACCCTAACCCAAACCCTAACCCTAACACTAACCCTAACCCAAACCCAAACACTAACCCTAACCCTAATCCTAACCCAAACCCAAACCCTAAACCTAAACCTAACCCTAACCCAAACCCTAACCATAACCAGAATCCAAACTATAACACTATCACTAAACCTAACCCTAACCCTAAACCTAACCCTAACACAAACGCACACACTAACCCAAACCCTAACCCTAACCCTAACCCTAATGCAAACATTAACCCTAAACCTAACCCTAACCCAAACCCAAACCCTAACCCTAACCATAACCCTAACCCAAACTCTACACGTAACCCTAAGCCTAACACTAAACCTAACACTAAACCAAACCATAACCCTATACCTAACCCTAACCCAAACCCAAACATTAACCCTAAACCTAACCCTAACCCAAACCCTGACCCTAACCATAACCCAAACATTAACCCTAAACCTAACCCTAACCCTAACCCAAACCCAAACTCAATCCCTAACCCTAAACCTAACCCTAAACCAAACTCTAACCGTAACCCTAACCCTAACGCTAACCCTAACCCTAACCCTAAACCTAACACTAACACTAAACCAAACCCTAACCCTAACCCTAACCCTAACCCTAACCCTAACCCTAACCCAAACATTAAAACTAAACCTAACCCTAAACCAAACCCTAACAATAAACCTAACCCTAACCCAAAACCTAACCCTAATCCTAAACCTAACACAAACCCTAACCCTAACCTTAACCCTAACCAAAATCCAAACCCTAAGGCTAACCCTAACCCTAACCCTAACCCAAAACCTAACTGTAAACCTAACCCTAACCCTAACCCTAACCATAACCCTAACCCAAAACCTAACCCTAACCCTAAACCTAATCCAAACCCTAACCCTAACCCAAACCCTAACGCTAACCAAACCAAAACCTAACCCTTACACTAACCCTAACCCCAACCCTAATCCTAAACCAAACTCAAACACTAACCCTAATTCTCACCCTAACCCTAACCGAAAACCTAACACTAACCTTACCCCAAAACATAACTCATTCCCAAAACCTAACCTTAACAATAAACCAAACCCAAACCTTAACCCTGACACTAACCCTAACCCTAACCCTAACCGTAACCCAAACCCAAACCCTAACCCTAACAGAAAAGCTAACCTTAAACCAAACCCTAACCCTATCCATAACCCTAACCATAAACCTAAACGTAACGCTAACACAAACGCAAACTCTACCCCTAACCCTAACCCTAACCCTAACCCTAACTCTAAACCTAACACTAACCCTAACCCTAACCCAAACGCTAAGCCTAAACCTAACTCTAACCCTAACCCAAACCCTAACCCTAACCCTAACCCTAACCCAAACATTAACCCTAAACCTAACCCTAACCCAAACACAAACCCTAATCCAAACACTAACCCTAACCCTAACCCTAACCCTCACCAAAATCCAAACGCAATCATCACCCTAACCCTAACCCTAACCCAAACCCTAACCCTAACCCTAACTCTAACCCAAACCCTAACCCTAACCCTAATCCTAACCCTAACCCTAACCCAAACCATAACCCTAACCCTAAATGAAACCCTAACCCTAACCCAAACCGTAACCCTAACCCTAACCCAAAACCAAACCCTAACCCTAACCATAACCCTAACCCTAACCCTAATCCTAACGCAAACCAAACCCTAAAACTAACCATAACCCTAAACATAACCCTAACCCAAACCCAACCCTAATCCTAACCCTAACCCTAACCCTAACCCTAACACTTACCATAACCCAAACGGAAACCCTAACCCTAACCCTAACTCACACCCTAACCCTAACCCTAACCCTAACCCTAACCCTGACACTAACCCAAACCCTAACTTTAACACTAACCCTA
>CM069551.1:7545000-7570000 GCA_035773235.1 Eospalax fontanierii
CCAAATCCAAACCTTATCGCAAACCCTCACCCTAATCCTAACCTAAACCCTAACCCTAACCCTAAAACTAACCCTAACCCAAACCCAAAACCTAATCCTAACACTAACCCTAACCCTAACCCAAACACTCAACCTAATCCAAACGGAAAGCCTAAACCTAACCCTAACCCTAACTCAAACACTAACCCTGACCCTAACTCTAATACAAACCCTAAACCTAACCCTAATCCTAACCCCAACCCTAACCCAAACCATAACCCTAATCCTAATCGTAACCCTAAAACTAACCCTAACCCTAACCCAAACACTAAAACTAACCCTAACCCTAAACCTAACCCTAACCCTAATTCTAACCCTAACCCTAACCCTAACCATAACCATAACCCATACCCTAATCCCAGGGTAGCCTTGAACTGATAATCGTCCTGCCTCACCCCCAAGAGTTGAGTTGTCCTTTTTTAAGAGCAAAGATTGGATTCAGCAACAATGAAAAAGGAAAATATTTTCCCTCATAGAAAACGATGTCCAAAGTAGTTTTCTGATTCAAATGTAGCTTATAGTACTTAAGAATCCAATATCAATAATATGGTAATTTCTAGAAAGAATGAGGTTGGTTATTTATGTAACCATGTGCAATCCTTTCAAGAGCTGCAGGACTGGGAAGCAAACTTGGCATGAGTTGACCAGGGGAAGAGCACCTGCTCTGAAGCTATGATAGACAGGCAGAGCTCTGCAAGTGAGTGCTGAGTGCTATTGGTAAGTCTCCTGTCATTGGTGTCTGATGTGGGCAGGAGTGCTGAGGTCACAGAATCTTGGACTAAGATTGTGGAACTCCAAGAGGCAGTGACCAGGCAAACATTGTTTAGGGTGTTGCTAGGTGACAAAGCCCTCTCAGATGAGTTGCTGAAACACAGAGGTTTCTTGGTGGTAGGCTCTAGTGTTTAGGTGACCAGTTTGGAGAGATTTAGTTGACTTTAGGTCAAAGATCTAGTGATTGACAAAAAGAAGCAGCCAGGAGAAGATGGGGGGAGGATGGGAGAAGGTCGTGTGGCCTGCTGGCCATGCCCAGGCCCTCCACATACAGGACCTCTACTACTAACACTAATTGCCTTCCTCTACTAACCCTAACGCTAACCCTAACCCTAACCCTAACTCTAATCCTAAACCTAACCTAACACTAACCCTATACTTAACCCTAAACCTAACCCAAACATTAAACCTAAACCTAACCCTAACACTAACCGTAAACCTAAACCTAACCATAACCCAAACATTAACCCTAAACCTAACCCTAACCCTATCCCAAACCCTAGCCCTAAACCTAACACTAACACAAACCCTAACCCTAACCCTAACCCAAACCCAAACCCTAACACTAACCCTAACCCTAACCCAAACCCTAACTCTAAAGCTAACACAAACATTAATCCTAAACCTTACCCTAACCCAAACCCTAACCCTAAACCTAACCCTAGCCCACACTCTAACCCTAAACCTAACCCTAACACAAACCCTAACCCTAACCCCAACCAAACCCTAACCCTAAGCGTAACCCTATCCCACACTCTAACCGTAACCCTAACCCTAACCCTAACCCTAACCCTAACCCTAACCCTAAACCTAACACTAACCCAAACCCTAACCCTAACCCTAAACCTAAGCCTAAAAATAATCCAAACCCTAACCCTAATCCTAACCGTAACCCAAACCCTAACCGTAAACCTAAACCTAACCCTAACACAAACCCTAACCCTAAACCTAACCCTAACACAAAACCTAACCCTAACCCTAACCCTAACCAAAACCCAAATCCTAACCCTAACCCTAACCCTAATCCTAACCCATACCCTAACCGTAACCCTAACACTAACCCTAACCCTAACCCAAACACTAACCCTAAACCTAACCCTAACCCTAACCCAAACATTAACCCTAAACCTAACCCTAACCCAAACCCTAACCCTAAACGTAACCCTAACCCAAACCCTAACCCTATCCCAAACCCAAACACTAACCCTAAGCCTAATCCTAACCCTAACCATAACCCTAACCCTAACCGAACCCATAAACCTACCCTATCCCTAAACACAACCCTAACCCAAACCTTAACCCTAAACCTGACCCTAACACTAACCCTGACCCTAACCCTAACCCTAACCCTAACCCTAAACCCGAACACTAAACCTGAACATAAACCTAACCCAAACCCTAACCCCAACACTAACCCTTACCCTAACTCTAATCCAAACCCACACCCTAACTCTATACCTAAACCTAAACCAAACCCAAACCCTAACACAGAACTTAACACTAACCCTAACCGTAACCCAAACCCAAACCGTAACCCTAAACCTAACCCTAACAATAACCCAAACCCTAACCCTAACCCTAACCCAAACCCTAACCCTAACCATAACCCTAACCCAAACCCAAACACTAACACTAACCGTAATCCTAACCCAAACCCAAACGCTAAACCTAACCCTAACCCTAACCCAAACACTAACCCTAAACCTAACTCTAAACCTAACCCAAACATTAACACTAAACCTAACACTAACACAAACCCTAACCCTAAACGTAACCCTAACCCAAACCCTAAACCTATCCCAAACCAACACTCTAACACTAAGCCTAATCCTAACCCTAACCCTAACCCTAACCGAACCCATAAACCTAACCCTATCCCTAAACACAACCCTAACCCAAATCTTAACCCTAAACCTGACCCTAACACTAACCCTAACCCTAACCCTAAACCCGAACACTAAACCTGAACATAAACCTAACCCAAACCCTAACCCTAACACTAACCCTAACCCTAACTCTAATCCAAACCCACACCCTAACCCTATACCTAACCCTAAACCAAACCCAAACCCTAACACAGAACTTAACACTAACCCTAACCCTAACCCAAACCCAAAACGTAACCCTAAACCTAAGCCTAACAATAACCCAAACCCTAATCCTAACCCTAACCCAAACCCTAACCCTAACCCTAACCCTAACCGAAACCCAAACACTAACACTAACCCTAATCCTAACCGAAAACCAAACCCTAAACCTAACCCTAACCCTAACCCAAACCCTAACCATAACCAGAATCCAAACCATAACACTATCCCTAAACCAAACCCTAAACCTAACGCTAACACAAACGCACACCCTAACACTAACCCTAACCCTAACCCTAACCCTAACACAAACCCTAACCCTAACCCTAAACCTAACCCTAACCCTAACCCAAACCCTAACCCTAACCCTAACACTAACCCTAACCCAAACCCAAATCCTAATCCTAACACTAAACCTAACCCTAACAATAACCCTAACCCTAACTCTAATCCAAACCCAAACACTAACCCTATACCTAACCCTAAACCAAACCCAAACCTTAACACTAAACCTAACCCTAACGCAAACCCAAACCCTAACCCTAACCCTCTCCTTAACAATAACCCCAACTCTAACACTAACCCTAAGCCAAAACCTAACCCTAACCCTAACCCTAACCCAAACACAAACCCTAACCCTAACCCTAATCCTAACCCAAACCGAAACCCTAACCCTAACCCTAACCCTAACCCAAACCCTAACCATAACCAGAATCCAAACCATAACACTATCCCTAAACCTAACCCTAACCCTAAACCTATCCCTAACCCAAACGCACACCCTAACCCTAACCCTAACCGTAACCCTAACCCAAAACCTGACACTTACCCAAACCCTAACCTAAACCCTAACCATAACCCTAAACAAAACGCTAACTCTAACCCTAACCCTAACCCAAACCCAAACCCTAACCTAACCCTAACCCTAACAATAACCCAAACACTAAACTTAACCCTAACTCAAACCCAAACCCTAACCCTAACCCATACCCCAACCCTAACACAAAACCTAACCATAACCCTCACCCAAACCATGAACCTAATCGTAACCCTAACCCTAACCCAAACCCTGACCATAACCCTAACCCTAAACCTAACCCTAACCTAACCCTAACCCTAACCCTAACCCTAACCTAAACCTAACATTAACCCTAACCCTAACCCTAACTTAACCCTAACCCTAACCCTAACCCTAACCCTAACCCTAACCCTAACCCAAACCCTAACACTAACCCTAACCGTAACCCAAACCCTAACACTAACCCTAACCCTAACTCAAACCCAAACCCTAACCCTAACCCTAACCCTAACCCAAACCCAAACCCTATCCCTAACCCTAACCCTAACCCTAACCCTAATTCTAACGCAAAAAAACCCTAACACTAACCCTAACCCTATCCCTAACCCTAACCCAAACCCTAACCATAACCAGAACACAAAAAATAACTCTATCCCTAAGCCTAACCCTAACCCTAAACCTAAACCTAAACCAAACGCACACCCTAACCCTAACCCTAATCCAAACGGTAAGCCTAACCCTAACCTTAACCCGAACCCTAATCCTAACCCTATCCCTCACCCAAATCCAAACCTTATGGCAAACCCTCACCCTAAACCTAACCTAAACCCTAACCCTAACCCTAAAACTAACCCTAACCCAAACCCAAACCCTAATCCTAACACTAAACCTAACCCTAACCCTAACACTCACCCTAATCCAAACGGAAAGCCTAAACCTAACCCTAACCCTAACTCAAACTCTAACCCTAACCCTAAACCTAAGCCTAACAATAATCCAAACCCTAACCCTAATCCTAACCGTAACCCAAACCCTAACCCTAAACCTAAACCTAACCCTAACCCAAACCCTAACCCTAAACCTAAACCTAACACAAAATCTAACCCTAACCCTAACCCTAACCCAAACCCAAATCCTAACCCTAACCCCAATCCTAATCCTAACCCCTACCCTAAACGTAACCCTAACCCCAAACCCGAACACTAAACCTGAACAAACCCTAACCCAAACCCTAAACCTAACACTAACCGTAACCCTAACTCTAATCCACACCCTAACCCTAACCCTATACCTAATCATAAACCAAACGCAAGCCCTAACACTGAACTTAACACTAACCCTTACCGTAACCCAAACCCAAACCATAACCCTAAACCTAAGCCTAACAATAATCAAAACCCTAACCCTAACCCTAGCCCAAACCCTAACCCTAACCCTAACCCTAACCCTAACCAAAACCCAAACTCTAAAACTAACCCTAATCCTAACCCTTACCCAAACCCTGCACCTAACCCTAACCCTAACCCAAACCCTAACCCTAACCCTAACCCTAAACCTAACACTAACCCTAACCCTAACTCTAATCCAAACCCTAACCCTAACCCTATACCTAACCATAAACCAAACTCAAACCCTAACACTGAACTTAACACTAACCCTTACCGTAACCCAAACCCAAACCGTAACCCTAAACCTAAGCCTAACAATAATCAAATCCCTAACCCTAACCCTAGCCCAAACCCTAACCCTAACCCTAACCCTAACCCTAACCCTAACCAAAACCCAAACACTAAACCTAACCCTAATCCTAACCCTAACCCAAACCCTGAACCTAACCCTAACCCTAACCATAACCAGAATCCAAACTATAACACTATCTCTAAACCTAACCCTAACCCTAAACCTAACCCTCACCCTAACCCTAACCCTAACCCTAACCCTAACCCTAACCCTAAACCTAACCCTAAACCAAACCCAAACCCTAACCCTAACCCTAACCCTAACCCTAACCCAAACCCTAACCCTAACCCTAACCCTAACACAAAACCAAACACTAAACATAACCCTAATCCTAACCCAAACCCCAACCCTAAACCTAACCCTAACCCTAACCTAAAACCTAACCATAACCAGAATCTAAACTATAACACTATCCCTAAACCTAACCCTAACCCTAAACCTAACCCTAACCCAAACCCTAACCCTAAACCTAACCCTAGCACAAACTCTAACCCTAAACCTAACCCTAACACAAACCGTAACGCTAACCCAAACCCAAACCCTAACCCTAAACCTAACCCTATCCCAAACTCTAACTGTAACCCTAACCCTGACCCTAACCCTAAACCTAAGCCTAACAATAATAACCCGAACCCTAACCCTAATCCTAACCGTAACCCAAACAATAACCCTAAACCTAAACCTAACCCTAACTCAAAATCTAACCCTAAACCTAACCCTAACACAAAACCTAACCCTAACCCTAACCCTAACCCAAACCCAAATCCTAACCCTAACCCTAACCCTAATCCTAACCCATACCCTAACCGTAACCCTAACACTAACCCTAACCCTAACCCAAACACTAACCCTATACCTAACTCTAACCCTAACCCAAAGATTAACACTAAACCTAACCCTAACCCAAACCCTAACCCTAAACGTAACCCTAACCCAAACCCTAACCCTATCCCAAACCAAAACTCTAAACCTAAGCCTAATCCTAACCCTAACCCTAACCCTAACCGAACCCATAAACCTAACCCTATCCCTAAACTAGACCCTAACCCAAATGTTAACCCTAAACCTGACCCTAACACTAACCCTAACCCTAACCCTAAACCCGAACACTAAACCTGAACATAAACCTAAACCAAACCCTAACCCTAACACTAACCCTAACCCTAACTCTAATCCAAACCCACACCCTAACCCTATACCTAACCCTAAACCAAACCCAAACCCTAACACAGAACTTAACACTAACCCTAACCCTAACCCAAACCCAAACCGTAACCCTAAACCTAAGCCTAAAAATATCCCTAAACCGAACTCTAACCCTAACCCAAAACCTAACCCTAACCCTAACCCTAACCCTAACCCAAACCCAAACACTAACACTAACCCTAATACTAACCCAAACCCAAACCCTAAAACTAACCCTAAACCTAAACCAAACCCTAACCATAACCAGAATCTAAACGATAACAATATCCCTAAATCTAACCCTAACCCTAACTCTAACCCAAACCCTAACACTAACCCTAACCGTAACCCTAACCCTAACCCTAATCCTAACGCAAACCAAACCCTAATACTAACCCTAACCCTAAACCTAACCCTAACCCAAACCCTAACCATAACCAAAACACAAACCATAACTCTATCCCTAAACCTAATCCTAACCCTAAACCTAAACCAAACGCACACCCTAACTCTAACCCTAATCCAAACGCTAACCCTAACCCTACCCCTAACCCTAACCCTATTCCTAACCCTATCCCTAACCCAAATCCTAATCTTATCGCAAACCCTCACCCGAAACCTAACCTAAACCCTAACCCTAACCCTAACACTAACCCTAGCCCAAACCCAAACCCTAATCCTAACACTAAACCTAATCCTAACCCTACCACTCACCCTAACCCAAACGGAAACCCTAAACCTAACCCTAACCCTAACTCAAACCCTAAACCTAACTCTAATCCAAACCCTAACCCTAACC
Source organism: Eospalax fontanierii (assembly GCA_035773235.1). Classification (NCBI taxonomy): domain Eukaryota; kingdom Metazoa; phylum Chordata; class Mammalia; order Rodentia; family Spalacidae; genus Eospalax; species Eospalax fontanierii. Next base: position 7,552,421 of record CM069551.1, read on the forward strand.
CTAATCCTGACCCCAACCCTAACCCAAACCATAACCCTAATCCTAATCGTAACCCTAAAACTAAACCTAACCCTAACCCAAACACTAAACCTAACCCTAACCCTAAACCTAACCCTAACCCTAATTCTAACCCTAACCCTAACCATAACCATAACCATAACCCATACCCTAATCCCAGGGTAGCCTTGAACTGATAATCCTCCTGCCTCACCCCCAAGAGTTGAGTTGTACTTTTTTAAGAGCAAAGATTGAATTCAGCAACAATGAAAAAGGAAAATATTTTCCCTCATAGAAAACGATGTCCAAAGTAGTTTTCTGATTCAAATGTAGCTTATAGTACTTAAGAATCCAATATCAATAATATTAATTTCTAGAAAGAATGAGGTTGGTTATTTATGTAACCACGTGCAATCCTGGCAAGAGCTGCAGGACTGGGAAGCAACCTTGGCATGACTTGACCAGGGGAGGAGCACCTGCTCTGAAGCTATGATAGACAGGCAGAGCTCTGCAAGTGAGTGCTGAGTGCTATTGGTCAGTCTCCTGTCATTGGTGTCTGATGTGGCCAGGAGTGCTGAGGTCACAGAATCTTGGATTAAGATTCTGGAACTCCAAGAGGCAGTGACCAGGCAAACATTCTTTAGGGTGTTGCTAGGTGACAAAGCCCTCTAAGATGAGTTGCTGAAACACAGAGGTTTCTTGGAGGTAGGCTCTAGTGTTTGGGTGACCAGTTTGGAGAGATTTAGTTGACTTTAGGACAAAGTTCTAGTGTTTGACTGAAGAAGCAGCCAGGAGAAAATGGGAGGAGGAGGGGTGAAGGTGGTGTGGCCTGCTGGCCCTGCCCAGGCCCTCCACATACAGGACCTCTACTACAAAGCCTACCTCTACTAATCCCAACCCTAAACCTAACCCTAAACCTAAACTAACACTAACCCTATACCTAACCCTAACCCTAACCCTAACCCTAAACCTAACACTAACATAAACCCTAACGCTAACCCTAACCCTAACCCTAACCCTAACAATAATCCAAACCCTAACCCTAATCCTAACCGTAACCCAAACCCTAACCCTAAACCTAAACCTAACCCTAACCCAAACCCTAACCCTAAACCTAACCCTAACACAAAATCTAACCCTAACCCTAACCTTAACCCAAACCCAAATCCTAACCCTAACCCTAACCCTAATCCTAACCCCTACCCTAAACGTAACCCTAACCCTAAACCCCAACACTAAACCTGAACAAACCCTAACCCAAACCCTAAACCTAACACTAACCCTAACCCTAACTCTAATCCAAACCCTAACCCTAACCCTATACCTAACCATAAACCAAACTCAAACCCTAACACTGAACTTAACACTAACCCTTACCGTAACCCAAACCCAAACCGTAACCCTAAACCTAAGCCTAACAATAATCAAAAGCCTAACCCTAACCCTAGCCCAAACCCTAACCCTAACCCTAACCCTAACCCTAACCAAAACCCAAACACTAAACCTAACCCTAATCCTAACCCTAACCCAAACCCTGAACCTAACCCTAACCCTAAACCAAACCCTAACCATAACCAGAATCCAAATTATAACACTATCTCTAAACCTAACCCTAACCCTAAACCTAACCCTAACCCTAACACAAACCCAAACCCTAACCCTAACCCTAACTCTAACCCTAACCCAAACCCTAACCCTAACCCTAACCCTAACACAAACCCAAACACTAAACATAACCCTAATCCTAACCCAAACCCAAACCCTAAACCTAACCCTAACCCTAAACCAAAACCTAACCATAAGCAGAATCTAAACTATAACACTATCCCTAAACCTAACCCTAACCCTAAACCAAACCCTAACCCAAACCCTAACCCTAAACCTAACCCTAGCACAAACTCTAACCCTAAACCTAACCCTAACACAAACCATAACCCTAACCCAAACCCAAACCCCAACCCCAACCATAACCCTAACCCTATCCCAAACTCTAACCGTAACCCTAACCCTAAACCTAACCCTAAACCTAAGCCTAACAATAATAACCCGAACCCTAACCCTAATCCTAACCGTAACCCAAACAATAACCCTAAACCTAAACCTAACCCTAACCCAAACCCTAACCCTAAACCTAACCCTAACACAGAACCTAACCCTAACCCTAACCCTAACCCAAACCCAAATCCTAACCCTAACCCTAACCCTAATCCTAACCCATACCCTAACCGTAACCCTAACTAACCCTAACCCTAACCCAAACACTAACCCTAAACCTAACTCTAACCCTAACCCAAAGATTAACACTAAACCTAACCCTAACCCAAACCCTAACCCTAAACGTAACCCTAACCCAAACCCTAACCCTATCCCAAACCAAAACTCTAAACCTAAGCCTAATCCTAACCCTAACCCTAACCCTAACCGAACCCATAAACCTAACCCTATCCCTAAACTAGACCCTAAACCAAATGTTAACCCTAAACCTGACCCTAACACTAACCCTAACCCTAACCCTAAACCGGAACAATAAACCTGAACATAAACCTAACCCAAACCCTAACCCTAACACTAACCCTAACCCTAACTCTAATCCAAACCCACACCCTAACCCTATACCTAACCCTAAACCAAACCCAAACCATAACACAGAACTTAACACTAACCCTAACCCTAACCCAAACCCAAACCGTAACCCTAAACCTAAGCCTAAAAATAACTCAAACCCTAACCCTAACCCTAACCCAAAACCTAACCCTAACCCTAACCCTAACCCTAACCCAAACCCAAACACTAACACTAACCCTAATACTAACCCAAACCCAAACCCTAAAACTAAACCTAACCCTAAACCAAACCCTAACCATAACCAGAATCCAAACGATAACAATATCCCTAAATCTAACCCTAACCCTAACTCTAACCCAAACCCTAACACTAACCCTAACCCTAATCCTAACCCTAACCCTAACCCTAATCCTAACGCAAACCAAACCCTAATACTAATCCTAACCCTAAACCTAACCCTAACCCAAACCCTAACCATAACCAAAACACAAACCATAACTCTATCCCTAAACCTAATCCTAACCCTAAACCTAAACCTAAACCAAACGCACACCCTAACTCTAACCCTAATCCAAAAGCTAACCCTAACCCTACCCCTAACCCTAACCCTATTCCTAACCCTATCCCTAACCCAAAGCCTAATCTTATCGCAAACCCTCACCCGAAACCTAACCTAAACCCTAACCCTAACCCTAACACTAACCCTAGCCCAAACCCAAACCCTAATCCTATCACTACTCCTAATCCTACCCCTACCACTCACCCTAACCCAAACGGAAACCCTAAACCTAACCCTAACCCTAACTTAAACCCTAAACCTAACTCTAATCCAAACCCTAACCCTAACCCTAATCCTGACCCCAACCCTAACCCAAGCCATAACCCTAATCCTAATCGTACCCCTAAAACTAAACCTAACCCTAACCCAAACACTAAACCTAACCCTAACCCTAAACCTAACCCTAACCCTAATTCTAACCCTAACCCTAACCCTAACCATAACCATAACCCATACCCTAATCCCAGGGTAGCCTTGAACTGATAATCCTCCTGCCTCACCCCCAAGAGTTGAGTTGTACTTTTTTAAGAGCAAAGATTGAATTCAGCAACAATGAAAAAGGAAAATATTTTCCCTCATAGAAAACGATGTCCAAAGTAGTTTTCTGATTCAAATGTAGCTTATAGTAAATAAGAATCCAATATCAATAATATGGAAATTTCTAGAAAGAATGAGGTTGGTTATTTAGGTAACCACGTGCAATCCTGGCAAGAGCTGCAGGACTGGGAAGCAACCTTGGCATGACTTGACCAGGGGAGGAGCACCTGCTCTGAAGCTATGATAGACAGGCAGAGCTCTGCAAGTGAGTGCTGAGTGCTATTGGTCAGTCTCCTGTCATTGGTGTCTGATGTGGCCAGGAGTGCTGAGGTCACAGAATCTTGGATTAAGATTCTGGAACTCCAAGAGGCAGTGACCAGGCAAACATTGTTTAGGGTGTTGCTAGGTGACAAAGCCCTCTAAGATGAGTTGCTGAAACACAGAGGTTTCTTGGAGGTAGGCTCTAGTGTTTGGGTGACCAGTTTGGAGAGATTTAGTTGACTTTAGGACAAAGTTCTAGTGTTTGACTGAAGAAGCAGCCAGGAGAAAATGGGAGGAGGAGGGGTGAAGGTGGTGTGGCCTGCTGGCCCTGCCCAGGCCCTCCACATACAGGACCTCTACTACAAAGCCTACCTCTACTAATCCTAACCCTAAACCTAACCCTAAACCTAAACTAACACTAACCCCATACCTAACCCTAACCCTAACCCTAACCCTAAACCTAACACTAACATAAACCCTAACCCTAACCCTAACCCTAAACCTAAGCCTAACAATAATCCAAACCCTAACCCTAATCCTAACCGTAACCCAAACCCTAACCCTAAACCTAAACCTAACCCTAACCCAAACCCTAACCCTAAACCTAACCCTAACACAAAATCTAACCCTAACCCTAACCTTAACCCAAACCCAAATCCTAACCCTAACCCTAACCCTAATCCTAACCCCTACCCTAAACGTAACCCTAACCCTAAACCCCAACACTAAACCTGAACAAACCCTAACCCAAACCCTAAACCTAACACTAACCCTAACCCTAACTCTAATCCAAACCCTAACCCTAACCCTATACCTAACCATAAACCAAACTCTAACCCTAACACTGAACTTAACACTAACCCTTACCGTAACCCAAACCCAAACCGTAACCCTAAACCTAAGCCTAACAATAATCAAAAGCCTAACCCTAACCCTAGCCCAAACCCTAACCCTAACCCTAACCCTAACCCTAACCAAAACCCAAACACTAAACCTAACTCTAATCCTAACCCTAACCCAAACCTGAACCTAACCCTAACCCTAAACCAAACCCTAACCATAACCAGAATCCAAACTATAACACTATCTCTAAACCTAACCCTAACCCTAAACCTAACCCTAACCCTAACACAAACCCAAACCCTAACCCTAACCCTAACCCTAACCCTAACCCTAACCCTAACCCTAACCCAAAACCTAACCATAACCAGAATCTAAACTATAACACAATCTCTAAACCTAACCCTAACCGTAAACCTAACACTAACCCAAACGCACACCCTAACCCTAACCCTAACCCAAACCCTAACCCTAACACAAACCCTAACCCAAACACAAACCCTAACCCTAACCTAACCCTAACCCAAACCCTAACCCTAACCCTAACCCAAAACCAAACCCTAACCCTAAAACTAACCCTAATCCTAACGCAAACCAAGCCCTAACACTAACCCTAACCCTAAACGTAACACTAGTCCAAATCCAAAACCTACCCTAACCCTAACCGTAACCCAAAACCTAACCATAACCAGAACACAAACCATAACTCTATCCCTAAACCTAACCCTAACCCTAAACCTAACCCTAACCCAAAAGCACACCCTAACCCTAACCCTAACCCTAAACCTAACCCTAACCCAAACCCTAACCCTAACCTTAAACTAAACTTAACACTTACCCAAACGCTAACCCTAACCCTAACGCTAACCCTAACCTAATCCTAAACCTAACCTTAACCCAAATCCTAAACTTATTGAAAACCCTCACCCTAAACCTAACCTAAACCCTAACCCTAACCCTAACACTAACCCTAACCCAAACCCAAACCCTAATCCTAACAGTAACCCTAACCCTAACCCTAACACTCACCCTAACCCAAACAGAAAACCTAAACCTAACCCTAAACCTAACTCACACCCTAACCCTAACCCTAACCCTAACCCTAACCCTAACCCTAATCCTAATCCTAACCCTAACCCAAACCATAGCCCTAATCCTAATCGTATCCCTAACCCTAAACCTAACCCTATCCCAAACACTAAACCTAAGCCTAACCCTAAACCTAACCCTAACCCTAATTCTAACCCTAACCCTAACCCTAACCATAACCATAACCCATACCCTAATCCCAGGGTAGCCTTGAACTGATAATCCTCCTGCCTCACCCCCAAGAGTTGAGTTGTACTTTTTTAAGAGCAAAGATTGGATTCAGCAACAATGAAAAAGGAAAATATTTTCCCTCATAGAAAACGATGTCCAAAGTAGTTTTCTGATTCAAATGTAGCTTATAGTAATTAAGAATCCAATATCAATAATATGGTAATTTCTAGAAAGAATGATGTTGGTTATTTAGGTAACCACGTGCAATCCTGGCAAGAGCTGCAGGACTGGGAAGCAACCTTGGCATGACTTGACCAGGGGAGGCGCACCTGCTCTGAAGCTATGATAGACAGGCAGAGCTCTGCAAGTGAGTGCTGAGTGCTACTGGTAAGTCTCCTGTCATTGGTGTCTGATGTGGGCAGGAGTGCTGAGGTCACAGAATCTTGGACTAAGATTCTGGAACTCCAAGAGGCAGTGACCAGGCAATCATTGTTTAGGGTGTTGCTAGGTGACAAAGCCCTCTCAGATGAGTTGCTGAAACACAGACGTTTCTTGGTGGTATTCTCTTGTGTTTGGGTGACCAGTTTGGAGAGATTTAGTTGACTTTAGGTAAAAAATCTAGTGTTTGACAAAAAGAAGCAGCCAGGAGAAGTGGGAGGAGGAGGGGAGAAGGTGGTGTGGCCTGCCTGCCATGCCCAGGCCCTCCACATAAAGGACCTCTACTACTAACCCTAATTGCCTACCTCTACTAACCCTAAGGCTAACCCTAAGTCTAACCCTAACCCTAATCCTAAACCTAACCTAACACTAACCCTATACCTAACCCTAACCCTAACCCAAACATTAAACCTAAACCTCACCCTAACCCTAACCCTAAGACTAAACCTAACCATAACCGAAACATTAACCCTAAACCTAACCCTAACCCTAGCCCAAACCCTAACCCTAAACGTAACACTAACAGAAACCCTAACCCTAACCCTAACCCAAAACCAAACCCAAACCCTAACCCTAAAGCTAACCCAAACATTAACACTGAACCTAACCCTAACCAAAACCCTAACCCTAAACCTAACCCTAGCCCAAACCCTAACCCTAAACCTAACACCAACACAAACCCTAACCCTATCCCAACCCCAAACACTAACCCTAAGCCGAATCCTAACCCTAAACCTAACCCTAACCCTAACGGAACCCATAAACATATTCCGATCCCTAAATACAACCCTAACCCAAACCTTAACCCTAAACCTGACCCTAACACTAACCCTAAAACCGAACACTAAACCTGAACATAAACATAAACCAAACCCTAACCCTAACCCTAACATTAACCCTAACCCTAACTCTAATCCAAACCCAAACACTAACCCTATACCTCACCCTAAATCAAACCCAAATCCTAACACTGAACTTAACACTAACCCTAACCCTAACGCAAACCCAAACCCTAACCCTAACCCTATCCTTAACAATAACCCAAACCCTAACACTAAATCTAACCCAAACCCTAACCCTGACCCTAACCCTAAACCAAACACAAACCCTAACACTAACAATTAACCCTAATCCTAACCCAAACCCAAACCCTAACCCTAAACCTAACCCTAAACCAAACCCTAACCATAACCAGAATCCAAACCATAACACTATCCCTAAACCTAACCCTAAACCTAAACCTAACCCAAATGCAAACCCTAACGCTAAACCTAACCCTAACCTTAACCTTAACACAAACCCTAACCCTAACCCTAACCCTAACCCAAACTCTAACACTAACCCAAACCCTAACCCAAACCCTAACTCTAACCCTAACCCTAACCCAAACCCAAACCCTAACCCTAACCCTAATCCTAACCCAAAACCAAACCCTAACCCTAACCCTAATCCTAACGCAAACCAAACCCTAACACTAACCCTAACCCTAAACCTAACCCTAATCCAAACCCAAACCCTAACCCTAAACCTAACCCTAACCCAAACCCTAACTATAACCAGAACACAAACCATAATTCTATCCCTAAACCTAACCCTAACCCTAAACCTAACCCTAACCCAAACGCACACCCTAACCCTGACCCTAACCCTAACCCTAACCCTAACTCAAACCCTAACCCTAACCTTAAACTAAACTTAACCCTAACCCAAATGCTAACCCTAACCCTAACCCTAACCCTAACCTAATCCTAAACCTAACCTTAACCCAAATCCTAAACTTATCTCAAACACTCACCCTAAACCTAACCTAAACCCTAACCCTAAACCTAACACTAACCCTAACCCAAACCCAAACCCTAATCCTAACACTAACCCTAACCCTAACCCTAACCCTAACACTCACCCTAACCCAAACGGAAACCCTAAACCTAACCCTAACCCTAACTCACACCATAACCCTAAACCTAACCCTAACCCTAACTCTAATCCTAACCCTAACCCTAACCCAATCTCTAACCGTAATCGTAACCCTAACCCTAACCCTAACCCTAAACCTAACACTAACCCAAACCCTAACCCTAACCCTAACCCTAACACTAAACCTAAGCCTAACAATAAACCAAACCCTAACCCTAAACCTAACGGTAACCCAAACCCTAATGCTAAACCTAACCCTAAACCAAAGCCTAACCCTAAACCTAACAGTAACACAAAACCTAACCCTAACCCTAACCCTAACCCTAATCCAAACCCAAATCCTAACCCTAACCCTAACCCTAACCCTAACAGTAACCCTAACCCTAACCCTAACCCAAACATTAACCCTAAACCTAACCCTAACCCAAACCCTAACCCTAAACCTAACCCTAACCCAAACCCTAACCCTATCCCAAACCCAAACACTAACCCTAACCCTAATCCTTACCCTAATCCAAACCCAATCCCTAACCCTAATCCTAACCGTAACCCAAAACCTAACCATAACCAGAACACAAACCATAACTCTATCCCTAAACCTAACCCTAACCCTAAACCTAACCCTAACCCAAACGCACACCCTAACCCTAACCCTAACCCTAACCCTAACCCAAACCCTAACGCTAACCTTAAAATAAACTTAACCCTAACCCAAACGCTAACCCTAACACTAACGCTAACCCTAACCTAATCCTAAACCTAACCTTAAACCAAATCCTAAACTTATCGAAAACCCTCACCCTAAACCTAACCTAAACCCTAACCCTAACCCTAACACTAACCCTAACCCAAACCCAAACCCTAATCCTAACACTAACCCTAACCCTAACCCTAACACTCACCCTAAGCCAAACAAAAACCCTAAACCTAACCCTAAACCTAACTCACACCCTAAACCTAACCTTAACCCTAACCCTAACCCTAATCCTAACCCTAACCCTAACCCAAACCATAACCCTAATCCTAATCGTATCCCTAACCCTAAACCTAACCCTAATCCAAACACTAACCCTAACCCTAACCCTAAACTTAACCCTAACCCTAATTCTAACCCTAACCCTAAACATAACCATAACCATAACCCATACCCTAATCCGAGGGTAGCCTTGAACTGATAATCCTCCTGCCTCACCCCCAAGAGTTGAGTTGTACTTTTTTAAGAGCAAAGATTGGATTCAGCAACAATGAAAAAGGAAAATATTTTCCCTCATAGAAAACGATGTCCAAAGTAGTTTTCTGATTCAAATGTAGCTTATAGTACTGAAGAATCCAATATCAATAATATGGTAATTTCTAGAAAGAATGAGGTTGGTTATTTAGGTAACCACGTGCAATCCTGGCAAGAGCTGCAGGACTCGAAAGCAACCTTGGTATGACTTGACCAGGGGAGGATCACCTGCTCTGAAGCTCTGATAGACAGGCAGAGCTCTGCAAGTGAGTGCTGAGTGCTACTGGTAAGTCTCCTGTCATTGGTGTCTGATGTGGGCAGGAGTGATGAGGTCACAGAATCTTGGACTAAGATTCTGGAACTCCACGAGGCAGTGACGAGGCAAACATTGTTTAGGGCGTTGCTAGGTGACAAACCCCTCTCAGATGAGTTGCTGAAACACAGAGGTTTCTTTATGGTATGCTCTTGTGTTTGGGTGACCAGTTTGGAGAGATTTAGTTGACTTTTGGTCAAAAATCTAGTGTTTGACAAAAAGAAGCAGCCAGGAGAAGTGGGAGGAGGAGGGGAGAAGGTGCTGTGGCCTGCTGGCCATGCCCAGGCCCTCCACATACAGGACCTCTACTACTAACCCTAATTGCCTACCTCTACTAACCCTAACGCTAACCCTAACCCTAACCCTAACCCTAATCCTAAACCTAACCTAACACTAACGCTATACCTAACCCTAAACCTAACCCAAACATTAAACCTAAAACTATCCCTAAACCTATCCCTAAGACTAAACCTAACCATAACCCAAACATTAACCCTAAACCTAACCCTAACACTAGGCCAACCCTAACCCTAAACGTAACATTAACACAAACCCTAACCCTAACCCTAACCCAAAACCAAACCCTAAACCTAACACTAACCCTAACCCTAACCCTAACCCTAACCCTAACCCCAAACCTAACCGTAACCCAAACCCTAACGCTAAACCTAACCCTAACCCAAAGCCTAACCCTAAACCTAACAGTAACACAAAACCTAACCCTAACAGTAATCCTAACCCTAATCCAAACCCAAATCCTAACCCTAACCCTAAACCTAACCCATACCCTAACCGTAACCCTAACCCTAACCCCAAACCTAACCGTAACCCAAACCCTAACGCTAAACCTAACCCTAACCCAAAGCCTAACCCTAAACCTAACAGTAACACAAAACCTATCCCTAACAGTAATCCTAACCCTAATCCAAACCCAAATCCTAACCCTAACCCTAAACCTAACCCATACACTAACCGTAACCCTAACCCTAACCCTAACCCTAACAAAAACACTAACCCTAACCCTAACGCTAACCCTTACCCAAACATTAACCCTAAACCTAACCCATACCCTAACCCTACCACTAAACCTAACCCTTACCCACTCCCTAATCTTATCTAAAACCCATTCACTTACCCTTACACTAATTCTAACCCTACCCCTAACCCTAACCCTAACCCTAACCGAACCCATAAACCTAACCCTATCTCTAAACACAACCCTAACCCAAACCTTAACCCTAAACCTGAACCTAACATAACCCTAACCCTAACCCTAACCCTAAACCCGAACACTAAACCTGAACATAAACCTAACCCAAACCCTAACCCTAACACTAACCCTAACCCTAACCCTAAATCTAATCCAAACAGACACCCTATACCTATACCTAACCTACAACCCTATACCTAACCATAAACCAAACCCAAAGCCTAACACTCAACTTAACACTAACCCTAACCCTAACACAAACCCAAACCGTAACCCTAAACCTAAGACTAACAATAACCCAAACCCTAACCCTAACCCTAACCCAAACCCTAACCCTAACCCTAACCCAAAATCAAACACTAAAGCTAACCCTAATCCTAACCCAAACCGAAACCCTAAGCCTAATCCTAACCCTAACCCAAAACCTAACCATAACCAGAATCCAAACTATAACAGTATCCCTAAACCTAACCCTAACCCTAAACCTAACCCTAAGCCAAACGCACACCCTAAACCTAACCCTAACCCTAATCCTAACCCTAACACAAACCCTAACCCTAACCCTAACCCTAACCCTAACCCAAATATTAACACTAAACCTAACCCTAACCTAAACCCTAACCCTAAACCTAACACTAACCCAAACCCTAACCATAAACATAATCCTAACCCTACCCCAAACCCTAACCCTAAAGCTAACCCAAACATTAACCCTAAACCTAACCCTAACCCTAACCCAAACCCTAACCCTAAACCTAACCCTAGCCCAAACCCTAACCCTAAACCTCACCCTAACACAAACCCTAACCCTATCCCAAACCCAAACACTAACCCTAAGCCTAATCCTAACCCTAAACCTAACCCTAACCCTAACGGAACCCATAAATATAACCCTATCCCTAAACAGAACCCTAACCCAAACCTTAACCCTAAACCTGACCCTAACCCTAACCCTAAACCCAAACACTAAACCTGAACATAAAACTAAACCAAACCCTAACCCTAACACTAACCCTAACCCTAACTCTAATCCAAACCCAAACACTAACCCTATACGTAACCCTAAACCAAACCCAAACCCTAACACTGAACTTAACACTTACCCTAACCCTAACGCAAACCCAAACCCTAAACCTAACCCTATTCTTTACAAAAACCCAAACCCTAACACTAAATCTAACCCAAACCCTAACCCTGACCCTAACCCTAAACCAAACAGAAACCCTAACCCTAACCCTAACCCTAATCCTAAACCAAACCCAAACACTAACCGTCACCCTAACCCTAAACCAAATCCTAACCATAACCAGAATTCAAACCATAACACTATCCCTAAACCTAACACTAACCCTAAACCTAAACCTAACCCAAATGCACACCCTAACCCTAACCCTAACCCTAACCCTAACCCAAATCCTGACAATAAACCTAACCCTAACCTAAACCCTAACCCTAACCCTAACCCAAAACCTAACTCTAACCCTAACCCTAAACCAAACCCAAACCCTAACCTAACCCTAACCCTAACAGTAACCCAAACCCTAACCCTAACCCTAACTCAAAACCTAACCCTAACCCTAACGAATACCCCAACCAAAACCCAAAACCTAACCGTAATCCTCACCCAAACCATGAACCTAATCGTAACACTAACCCTAGCCCAAACCCTGAACGTAAGCCTACCCCCAACCCTAACACAAACCCTAACCCTAACCTAACCCTAACCCTAACCCTAACCCTAACCCTAACCCTAACCCTAACCCAAACCCAAACCCTAATCCTAACCCTAACCCTTACCCTAACCCTAACACTCACCCTAACCCAAACGGAAAACCTAAACCTAACCCTAACCCGAACTCAAACCCTAACCCTAACCCTAACCCTAATTCTAACCCTAACCCTAACCCTAACCCTAACCCTAACCCAAACTCTAACCGTAACCATAACCCTAACCCTAACCCTAACCCTAAACCTAACCCTAAACCTAAGCCTAAAAATAAACCAAACCCTAACCCCAAACCTAACCGTAACCCAAACCCTAACGCTAAACCTAACCCTAACCCAAAGCCTAACCCTAAACCTAACAGTAACACAAAACCTATCCCTAACAGTAATCCTAACCCTAATCCAAACCCAAATCCTAACCCTAACCCTAAACCTAACCCATACCCTAACCGTAACCCTAACCCTAACCCTAACCCTAACAAAAACACTAACCCTAACCCTAACGCTAACCCTAACCCAAACATTAACCCTAAACCTAACCCTAACCCAAACCCTAACACTAAACCTAACCCTTACCCAAACCCTAAACCTATCCCAAACCCAAACACTAACCCTAAGACTAATCCTAACCCTAACCCTAACCCTAACCCTAACCCTAACCGAACCCATAAACCTAACCCTATCCCTAAACACAACCCTAACCCAAACCTTAACCCTAAACCTGAACCTAACATAACCCTAACCCTAACCCTAACCCTAAACCCGAACACTAAACCTGAACATAAACCTAACCCAAACCCTAACCCTAACACTAACCCTAACCCTAACCCTAAATCTAATCCAAACAGACACCCTATACCTATACCTAACCTACAACCCTATACCTAACCATAAACCAAACCCAAAGCCTAACACTCAACTTAACACTAACCCTAACCCTAACACAAACCCAAACCGTAACCCTAAACCTAAGACTAACAATAACCCAAACCCTAACCCTAACCCTAACCCAAACCCTAACCCTAACCCTAACCCTAACCCAAAATCAAACACTAAAGCTAACCCTAATCCTAACCCAAACCGAAACCCTAAGCCTAATCCTAACCCTAACCCAAAACCTAACCATAACCAGAATCCAAACTATAACAGTATCCCTAAACCTAACCCTAACCCTAAACCTAACCCTAAGCCAAACGCACACCCTAAACCTAACCCTAACCCTAATCCTAACCCTAACACAAACCCTAACCCTAACCCTAACCCTAACCCTAACCCTAACCCTAAATCTAATCCAAACAGACACCCTATACCTATACCTAACCTACAACCCTATACCTAACCATAAACCAAACCCAAAGCCTAACACTCAACTTAACACTAACCCTAACCCTAACACAAACCCAAACCGTAACCCTAAACCTAAGACTAACAATAACCCAAAACCTAACCCTAACCCTAACCCAAACCCTAACCCTAACCCTAACCCTAACCCTAACCCAAAATCAAACACTAAAGTTAACCCTAATGCTACCCCAAACCCAAACCCTAAGCCTAATCCTAATCCTAACCCAAAACCTAACCATAACCAGAATCCAAACTATAACAGTATCCCTAAACCTGCCCCTAACCCTAAACCTAACCCTAAGCCAAATGCACACCCTAATCCTAACCCTAACACAAACCCTAACCCTAACCCTAACCCTAACCCTAACCCAAATATTAACACTAAACCAAACCCTAACCTAAACCCTAACCCTAAACCTAACACTAACCCAAACCCTAACCATAAACATAATCCTAACCCTACCCCAAACCCTAACCCTAAAGCTAACCCAAACCTTAACCCTAAACCTAACCCTAACCCTAACCCAAACCCTAACCCTAAACCTAACCCTAGCCCAAACCCTAACCCTAAACCTCACCCTAACACAAACCCTAACCCTATCCCAAACCCAAACACTAACCCTAAGCCTAATCCTAACCCTAAACCTAACCCTAACCCTAACGGAACCCATAAATATAACCCTATCCCTAAACAGAACCCTAACCCAAACCTTAACCCTAAACCTGACCCTAACCCTAACCCTAAACCCGAACACTAAACCTAAACATAAACCTAAACCAAACCCTAACCCTAACACTAACCCTAACCCTAACTCTAATCCAAACCCAAACACTAACCCTATACGTAACCCTAAACCAAACCCAAACCCTAACACTGAACTTAACACTAACCCTAACCCTAACGCAAACCCAAACCCTAAACCTAACCCTATCCTTAACAATAACCCAAACCCTAACACTAAATCTAACCCAAACCCTAACCCTGACCCTAACCCTAAACCAAACAGAAACCCTAACCCTAACCCTAACCCTAATCCTAAACCAAACCCAAACACTAACCGTCACCCTAACCCTAAACCAAATCCTAACCATAACCAGAATTCAAACCATAACACTATCCCTAAACCTAACACTAACCCTAAACCTAAACCTAACCCAAATGCACACCCTAACCCTAACCCTAACCCTAACCCTAACCCAAATCCTGACAATAAACCTAACCCTAACCTAAACCCTAACCCTAACCCTAACCCAAACCCTAACTCTAACCCTAACCCTAAACCAAACCCAAACCCTAACCTAACCCTAACCCTAACAGTAACCCAAACCCTAACCCTAACCCTAACTCAAAACCTAACCCTAACCCTAACGAATACCCCAACCAAAACCCAAAACCTAACCGTAATCCTCACCCAAACCATGAACCTAATCGTAACACTAACCCTAACCCAAACCCTGACCGTAACCCTAACCCTAACCCTAACACAAACCCTAACCCTACCCTAACCCTAACCCTAACCCTAACCCTAACCCTAACCCTAACCCAAACCCAAACCGTAATCCTAACCCTAACCCTTACCCTAACCCTAACACGCACCCAAACCCAAACAGAATAACTAAACCTAACCCTAACCCGAACTCAAACCCTAACCCTAACCCTAACCCTAATTCTATCCCTAACCCTAACCTTAACCCTAAACCAAACTCTAACCGTAACCATAACCCTAACCCTAACCCTAACCCTAAACCTAACCCTAAACCTAAGCCTAAAAATAAACCAAACTCTAACCCCAAACCTAAACGTAACCCAAACCCTAACGCTAAACCTAACCCTAACCCAAAGCCTAACCCTAAACCTAACAGTAACACAAAACCTATCCCTAACAGTAATCCTAACCCTAATCCAAACCCAAATCCTAACCCTAACCCTAAACCTAACCGTAACCCTAACCCTAACCCTAACCCTAACAAAAACACTAACCCTAACCCTAACCCTAACCCTAACCCAAACATTAACCCTAAACCTAACCCTAACCCAAACCCTAACCCTAAACCTAACCCTTACCCAAACCCTAAACCTATCCCAAACCCAAACACTAACCCTAAGACTAATCCTAACCCGAACCCTAACCCTAACCCTAACCGAACCCATAAACCTAACCCTATCCCTAAACACAACCCTAACCCAAACCTTAACCCTAAACCTGAACCTAACATAACCCTAACCCTAACCCTAACCCAAAATCAAACACTAAAGCTAACCCTAATCCTAAACCAAACCCAAACCCTAAGCCTAATCCTAACCCTAACCCAAAACCTAACCATAACCAGAATCCAAACTATAACAGTATACCTAAACCTAACCCTAACCCTAAACCTAACCCTAAGCCAAACGCACACCCTAAACCTAACCCTAGCCCTAGTCCTAACCCTAACACAAACCCTAAACCTAACCCTAACCCTAAGACTACCCTTAGCCCGAACCCAAACCCTAACACTAACCCAAACCCTAACTGTAACCCTAACCCTAACCCAAACCCAAACCCTAACCCTAACCCTAACCCTAAACCAAACCCTAACCCTAACCCTAACCTAAAACCAAACCCTAACCCTAACCCTAACCCTAACCCTAACCCTAATCCTAACGCAAACCAAACCCTAACACTCACCCTAACCCTAAACCTAACCCTAATCCAAACCGAAACCCTAACCCTAAACCTAACCCTAACCATAACCAGAACACAAACCATAACCCTAACCTTAAACTAAACTTAACCCTAACCCAAACGCTAACCCTAACCCTAAACCTAACCCTAACCCAAACCCTAACCCTAACCTTAAACTAAACTTAACCCTAACCCAAACGCTAACCCTAACCAAAACCCTAATCCTAAATCAAACCTTAACCCAAATCCTAAACTTATCGCAAAACCTCACCCTAAACCTAACCTAAACCCTAACCCTAACCCTAACACTCACCCTAACCCAAACGGAAACCCTAAACTTAACCCTAACCCTAACTCACACCATAACCCTAACCCTAACCCTAACCCTAATCCTAACCCTAACCCTAACCCATACCATAACCCTAATCCTAATCGTAACCCTAACCCTAACACTAACACTAACCCTAATCCAAACCCAAATCCTAACCCTAACCCTAAACCTAACCCTAAGCCAAACGCACACCCTAAACCTAACCCTAACCCTAATCCTAACCCTAACCCAAACTCTAACCCTAAACCTAACCCTAACCCAAAACCAAACCCTAACCCTAACCCTAACCGTAACCCAAACCCTAACACTAACCCTAACCCCAATCCTTACAAAACCCAAACCCTAACCCTAACACTAACCCTAACCCTAGCCCAAACCCAAACCCTAAC
>CM069551.1:7572500-7585000 GCA_035773235.1 Eospalax fontanierii
TAACCGTAAACCTAACACTAACCCAAACGCACGCCCTAACCCTAACCCTAACCCTAAGCCTAACCCTTACACAAACCCTAACCCTAACCCAAACCCCAACCCTAACCCTAACCATAATCCCAACCCAAAACCAAACCCTAACCCTAACCCTAACCCTAACCCTAACCCTAATCCTAACGCAAACCAAACCCTAACACTAAACCTAACCCTAAACCTAAACCTAATCCAAACACAAACCCTAACCCTAAACCTAACCGTAACCCAAACCCTAACCATAACCAGAACACAAACCATAACTCTATCCCTAAACCTAACCCTAACCCTAAACCTAACCCTAACCCAAACGCACACCCTAACCCTAACCCTAACCCTAACCCTAACCCAAACCATAACCCTAACCTTAAACTAAACTTAACCCTAACCCAAACGCTAACCCTAACCCTAATGCTAACCCTAACCTAATCATAAACCTAACCTTAACCCAAAACCTAAACTTATCGAAAACCCTCACGCTAAACCTAACCTAAACCCTAACCCTAACCCTAACCCTAACACTAACCCTAACCCAAACCCAAACCCTAATCCTAACACTAACCCTAACCCTAACCCTAACACTCACCCTAACCCAAACGGAAACCCTAAACCTAACCCTAAACCTAACTCACACCCTAACCCTAACCCTAACCCTAATCCAAACCCAAATCCTAACCCTAACCCTAAACCTAACCCATACCCTAACCGTAACCCTAAGCCTAACCCTAACCCTAACGCAAACACTAACCCTAACCCTAACCCTAAACCTAACCCTAACCCTAATTTTAACCCTAACCCTAACCCTAACCATAACCATAACCCATACCCTAATCCGAGTGTAGCCTTGAACTGATAATCCTCCTGCCTCACCCCCAAGAGTTGAGTTGTATTTTTTTAAGAGCAAACATTGGATTCAGCAACAATGAAAATGAAAATATTTTCCCTCATAGAAAACGATGTCCAAAGTAGTTTTCTGATTCAAATGTAGCTTATAGTACTTAAAAATCCAAAATCAATAATATGGTAATTTCTAGAAAGAATGAGGTTGGTTATTTATGTAACCAAGTGCAATCCTGGCAAGAGCTGCAGGACTGGAAAGCAACCTTGGCATGACTTGACCATGGGAGGAGCACCTGCTCTGAAGCTATGATAGACAGGCAGAGCTTTGCAAGTGAGTCCAGAGTGCTATTGGTCAGTCTCCTGTCATTGGTGTCTGATGTGGGCAGGAGTGCTTAGGTCACAGAATCTTGGACTAAGATTCTGGAACTCCAAGAGGCAGTGACCTGGCAAAGCATTGTTTAGGGTGTTGCTAGGTGACAAAGCCCTCTCAGATGAGTTGCTGAAACACAGAGGTTTCTTGGTGGTAGGCTCTAATGTTTGGGTGACCAGTTTGGAGAGATTATAGTAGACTTTAGGTCAAAGTTCTAGTGTTTGACAAAAAGAAGCAGCCAGGAGAAGATGGGAGGAGGAGGGGAGAAGGTGGTGTGGCCTGCTGGCCCTGCCTAGGTTCTCCACATACAGGACCTCTACGACAAAGCCTACCTCTACAAACCTAACCCTATCCCTAACCCTTACCCTAAACCTAACCCTAAACCTAACCTCACACTAACCCTATTCCTAACCCTAACCCTAACCCAAACATTAAACGTAAACCTAACCCTAACCCAAACCCTAAGCCTGAACCCAACCATAAACCTAACCCTAACCCTAAACCTAACCCTAACCCTAACCCAAACTTTAACCCCAAACCTAAACCTAATCCTACCCCAAACCCTAACCCTAAACCTAACCCTAACCCAGCCCTAAACCTAACCCAAACTCTAACTGTAACCCTAACCCTAAAACTAACACTAAACGTAACACTAAACCAAACCCAAACCCTATACCTAACCCTAACCATAACCCAAACATTAACCCTAAACCTAACCCTAACCCTAACCATAACCCTAACCAAAACCCTAACCATAAACATAACCCTAACCCTAACCCAAACCCTAACACTAAAGATAACCCAAACATTAACCCTAAACCTAACCCTAACCCAAACTCTAACCCTAAACCTAACGCTAACCCAAAACCAAACCCTAACCCTAACCCTAACCGTAACCCAAACCCTAACACTAACCCTAACCCCTATCCTTACCCAAACCCAAACCCTAACCCTAACACTAACCCTAACCCTAGCCCAAACCCAAACCCTAACCCTAACCCTAACCTTAACCCAAACCCAAACCCTAAACCTAACCCTAACCCAAACCCTAACCATAACCAGAACCCAAACCATAACTCTATCCCTAAACCTAACCCTAAGCCTAAACCTAACCCTAAAACAAACGCACACCCCAACCCTAACCCTAACACAAACCCTATACCTAACCCTAACTCTAACCCAAACATTAACCCTAAACCTAACCCTAACCCAAACCCTAACCCTAACCCTAACCATAACCCTAACCCAAACTCTACAGGTAACCCTAACCCTAACATTAAACCTAAAACTAAACCAAACCCTAACCCTATACCTAACCCTAACCCTAACCCAAACATTAACCCTAAACCTAACCCTAACCCAAACCGTAACCCTAACCCTAACCTAAACCAACCCCTAACCCTAACCATAACCCAAACATTAACCCTAAACCTAACCCTAACCCTAACCCAAACCCTAACCCTAAACCTAACCCTAGCCCAAACCCTAACCCTAAACCTAAACCTAACACAAACCCTAACCAAAACCCAAACCCAAACACAATCTATAACCCTAAACCTAACCCTAACCCTAACACAAACCCTAACCCAAACCCAAACCCTAACCCTAACCTAACCCTAACCCAAACCCTAACCCTAACCCTAACCAGAAACCAAACCCAAACCCTAACCCTATCCCTAACCCTAATCCTACCGCAAACCAAACCCTAACACTACACCTAACCCTAAACCTAACCCTAATCCAAACCCAAACCCTAACCCTAATCCTAACCGTAACCCAAACCCTAACCATAACCAGAACACAAACCATAACTCTATCCCTAAACCTAATCCTAACCCTAAACCTTACCCTAATCCAAACGCACACCCTAACCCTAACCCTAACCTTAACCCTAACCTAACCCTAACCCAAACCCTAACCCTAACCCTAACCATAACCCTAACCCAAACTCTACAGGTAACCCTAACCCTAACACTAAACCTAAAACTAAACCAAACCCTAACCCTATACCTAACCCTAACCCTAACCCTAACACTAACCCTAACCCAAACCCAAACACTAATCCTAACACTAACCCTTACACTCACCCTAACCCAAACAGAAACCCTAAACCTAACCCTAAACCTAACTCAAACCCTAACCCTAACCCTAACCCTATCCCTAATCCTAAACCTAACCCTAACGCAAACCATAACCCTAATCCTAATCGTATCCCTAACCCTAAACCTAACCCTAACCCAAACACTAACCCTAACCCTAACCCTAAAACTAACCCTAACCCTAATTCTAACCCTAATCCTAACCATAACCATAACCATAACCCATACCCTAATCCGAGGGTAGCCTTGAAACGATAATCCTCCTGCCTCACCCCAAAGAGTTGAGTTGTACTTTTTTAAGAGCAAAGATTGGATTCAGCAACAATGAAAAAGGACAATATTTTCCCTCATAGAAAACGATGTCCAAAGTAGTTTTCTGATTCAAATGTAGCTTATAGTAAATAAGAATCCAATATCAATAATATGGAAATTTCTAGAAAGAATGAGGTTGGTTATTTAGGTAACCACGTGCAATCCTGGCAAGAGCTGCAGGACTGGGAAGCAACCTTGGCATGACTTGACCAGGGGAGGCGCAACTGCTCGGAAGCTATGATAGACAGGCAGAGCTGTGCAAGTGAGTGCTGAGTGCTACTGGTAAGTCTCCTGTCATTGGTGTCTGATGTGGGCAGGAGTGCTGAGGTCACAGAATCTTGGACTAAGATTCTGGAACTCCAAGAGGCAGTGACCAGGCAATCATTGTTTAGGGTGTCGCTAGGTGACAAAGCCCTCTCAGATGAGTTGCTGAAACACAGACGTTTCTTGGTGGTATTCTCTTGTGTTTGGATCACCAGTTTGGAGAGATTTAGTTGACTTTAGGTCAAAAATCTAGTGTTTGACAAAAAGAAGCAGCAAGGAGAACTTTGAGGAGGAGGGGAGAAGGTGGTGTGGCCTGCTGGCCATGCCCAGGCCCTCCAAATACAGGACCACTACTAGTAACCCTAATTGCCTACCTCTACTAACCCTAACGCTAACCCTAACCCTAACCCTAACCCTAATCCTAAACCTAACCTAACACTAACCCTATACCTAACCCAAACCCTAACCCAAACATTAAACCTAAACCTATCCCTAACCCTAACCCTAAGACTAAACCTAACCATAACCCAAACATTAACCCTAAACCTAACCCTAACCCTAGCCCAAACCCTAACACTAAACGTAACACTAACACAAACCCTTACCCTAACCCTAACCCAAAACCTAACCTAACCCTAACCCTTTACCTTAACCCAACCCTAACCCGAATATTAACACGAAACCTAATTCTAACCCAAACCCTAACCCTAAACCTAACACTAACCCAAACCCTAACCATAACCATAATCCTAACCCTAACCCAAACCCTAACCCTAAAGCTAACCCAAACATTAACCCTAAACCTAATCCTAACCCTAACCCAAACCCTAACCCTAAACATAACCCTAGCCCAAACCCTAACCCTAAACCTAACCCTAACACAAACCCTAACCCTATCCCAAACCCAAACACTAACCCTAAGCCTAATCCTAACCCTAAACCTAACCCTAACCCTAACGGAACCCATAAACATAACCCTATCCCTAAACACAACCCTAACCCAAACCTTAACCCTAAACCTGACCCTAACCCTAACCCTAAAACCGAACACTAAACCTGAACATAAACCTAAACCAAACCCTAACCCTAACTCTAATCCAAACCCAAACACTAACCCTATACGTAACCCTAAACCAAACCCAAACCCTAACACTGAATTTAACACTAACCCTAACCCTAACGCAAACCCAAACCCTAACCCTAACCCTATCCTTAACAAAAACCCAAACCCTAACACTAAATCTAACCCAAACCCTAACCCTGACCCTAACCCTAAACCAAACAGAAACCCTAACCCTAACCCTAACCCTAATCCTAACCCAAACCCAAAACCTAACCGTAACCCTAACCCTAAACCAAATCCTAACCATAACCAGAATTCAAACCATAACACTATCCCTAAACCTAACACTAACCCTAAACCTAAACCTAACCCAAATGCACACCCTAACCCTAACCCTAACCCAAACCCTGACAATAAACCTAACCCTAACCTAAACCCTAACCCTAACCCTAACCCAAACCCTAACTCTAACCCTAACCCTAAACCAAACCCAAAACCTAACCTAACCCTAACCCTAACAGTAACCCAAACCCTAACCCTAACCCTAACTCAAAACCTAACCCTAACCCTAACGAATACCCCAACCCAAACCCAAAACCTAACCGTAATCCTCACCCAAACCATGAACATAATCGTAACACTAACCTAACCCTAACACAAACCCTAACCCTAACCTAACCCTAACCCTAACCATAACCCTAACCCTAACCCTAACCCTAACACAATCCCAATCCCTAATCCTAACCCTAACCCTAACCCTAACCCTAACACTCACCCTAACCCAAACGGAAAACCTAAACCTAACCCTAACCCGAAATCAAACCCTAACCCTAACCCTAACACTAATTCTAACCCTAACCCTAACCCTAACCCTAACCCAAATTCTAACCGTAACCATAACCCTAACCCTAACCCTAACCCCAAACCTAACCGTAACCCAAACCCTAACGCTAAACCTAACCCTAACCCAAAGCCTAACCCTAAACCTAACAGTAACACAAAACCTATCCCTAACAGTAATCCTAACCCTAATCCAAACCCAAATCCTAACCCTAACCCTAAACCTAACCCATACCCTAACCGTAACCCTAACCCTAACCCTAACCCTAACAAAAACACTAACCCTAACCCTAACCCTAACCCTAACCCAAACATTAACCCTAAACCTAACCCTTACCCAAACCCTAAACCTATCCCAAACCCAAACACTAACCCTAAGACTAATCCTAACCCTAACCCTAACCCTAACCCTAACCGAACCCATAAACCTAACCCTATCCCTAAACACAACCCTAACCCAAACCTTAACCCTAAACCTGAACCTAACATAACCCTAACCCTAACCCTAACCCTAAACCCGAACACTAAATCTGAACATAAACCTAACCCAAACCCTAACCCTAACACTAACCCTAACCCTAACCCTAAAACTAATCCAAACAGACACCCTATACCTATACCTAACCTACAACCCTATACCTAACCATAAACCAAACCCAAAGCCTAACACTCAACTTAACACTAACCCTAACACTAACACAAACCCAAACCGTAACCCTAAACCTAAGCCTAACAATAACCCAAACCCTAACCCTAACCCTAACCCAAACCCTAACCCTAAGCCTAACCCTAACCCAAAATCAAACACTAAAGCTAACCCTAATCCTAACCCAAACCCAAACCCTAAGCCTAATCCTAACCCTAACCCAAAACCTAACCATAACCAGAATCCAAACTATAACAGTATCCCTAAACCTAACCCTAAACCTAAACCTAAACCTAAGCCAAACGCACACCCTAAACCTAACCCTAACCCTAATCCTAACCCTAACACAAACCCTAACCCTAACCCTAACCCTAACCTTAACCCTAACCCAAACCCTAACACTAACCCAAACCCTAACTCTAACCCTAACCCTAACCCAAACCCAAACCCTAACCCTAATCCAAACCCTAACCCTAACCCTAACCCAAAACCAAACCCTAACCCTAACCCTAACCCTAACCCTAACCCTAATCCTAACGCAAACCAAACCCTAACACTCACCCTAACCCTAAACCTAACCCTAATCCAAACCCAAACCCTAACCCTAAACCTAACCCTAACCATAACCAGAACACAAACCATAACCCTAACCTTAAACTAAACTTAACCCTAACCCAAACGCTAACCCTAACCCTAAACCTAACCCTAAACCTAACCCTAACCCAAACCCTAACCCTAACCTTAAACTAAACTTAACCCTAACCCAAACGCTAACCCTAACCAAAACCCTAATCCTAAATCAAACCTTAACCCAAATCCTAAACTTATCGCAAAACCTCACACTAAACCTAACCTAAACCCTAACCCTAACCCTAACACTCACCCTAACCCAAACGGAAACCCTAAACTTAACCCTAACCCCAACTCACACCATAACCCTAACCCTAAGCCTAATCCTAACCCTAACCCTAACCCAAACCAAAACCCTACTCCTAATCGTAACCCTAACCCTAACACTAACACTAACCCTAATCCAAACCCAAATCCTAACCCTAAACCTAAACCTAACCCATACCCTAACCGTAACCCTAACCCTAACCCTAACCCTAACGCAAACACTAACCCTAACCCTAACCCTAAACCTAACCCTAACCCTAATTTTAACCCTAACCCTAACCCTATCCATAACCATAACCCATACCCTAATCCGAGGGTAGCCTTGAACTGATAATCCTCCTGCCTCACCCCCAAGATTTGAGTTGTATTTTTTTAAGAGCAAACATTGGATTCAGCAACAATGAAAATGAAAATATTTTCCCTCATAGAAAACGATGTCCAAAGTAGTTTTCTGATTCAAATGTAGCTTATAGTACTTAAAAATCCAAAATCAATAATATGGTAATTTCTAGAAAGAATGAGGTTGGTTATTTAGATAACCACGTGCAATCCTGGCAAGAGCTGCAGGACTGGGAAGTAACCTTGGCATGACTTGACCAGGGGAGGAGCACCTGCTCTGAAGCTATGATAGACAGGCAAAGCTTTGCAAGTGAGTGCTGAGTGCTATTGGACAGTCTCCTGTCATTGGTGTCTGATGTGGGCAGGAGTGCTGAGGTCACAGAATCTTGGACTAAGATTCTGGAACTCCAAGAGGCAGTGACGTGGCAAAGCATTGTTTAGGGTATTGCTAGGTGACAAAGCCCTCTCAGATGAGTTGCTGAAACACAGAGGTTTCCTGGTGGTAGGCTCTAGTGTTTGGGTGACCAGTTTGGAGAGATTATAGTAGACTTTAGGTCAAAGTTCTAGTGTTTGACAAAAAGAAGCAGCCAGGAGAAGATGGGAGGAGGAGGGGAGAAGGTGGTGTGGCCTGCTGGCCCTGCCTAGGTTCTCCACATACAGGACCTCTACGACAAAGCCTACCTCTACTAACCTAACCCTATCTCTAACCCTTACCCTAAACCTAACCCTAAACCTAACCTAACACTAACCCTATACCTAACCCTAACCCTAACCCAAACATTAAACCTAAACCTAACCCAAACCCAAACCCTAAGCCTGAACCCAACCATAAACCTAACCCTAACCCTAAACCTAACCCTAACCCTAACCCAAACTTTAACCCCAAACCTAAACCTAATCCTACGCCAAACCCTAACCCTAAACCTAACCCTAACACAAACCCAAACCCTAACCCAGCCCTAAACCTAACCCAAACTCTAACTGTAACCCTAACCCTAAAACTAACACTAAACGTAACACTAAACCAAACCCAAACCCTATACCTAACCCTAACCATAACCCAAACATTAACCCTAAACCTAACCCTAACCCTAACCATAACCCTAACCCAAACCCTAACCATAACCATAACCCTAACCCTAACCCAAACCCTAACACTAAAGATAACCCAAACATTAACCCTAAACCTAACCCTAACCCAAACTCTAACAATAAACCTAACCCTAACCCAAAACCAAACCCTAACCCTAACCCTAACCGTAACCCAAACCTAACACTAACCCTAACCCCTATCCTTACCCAAACCCAAACCCTAACCCTAACACTAACCCTAACCCTAGCCCAAACCCAAACCCTAACCCTAACCCTAACCTTAACCCAAACCCAAACCCTAACCCTAACCCTAACCCAAACCCTAACCATAACCAGAACCCAAACCATAACTCTATCCCTAAACCTAACCCTAACCCTAACCCTAACCCTAAAACAAACGCACACCCTAACCCTAACCCTAACCCAAACCCTATACCTAACCCTAACTCTAACCCAAACATTAACCCTAAACCTAACCCTAACCCAAACCCTAACCCTAACCCTAACCATAACCCTAACCCAAACTCTACAGGTAACCCTAACCCTAACACTAAACCTAAAACTAAACCAAACCCTAACCCTATACCTAACCCTAACCCTAACCCAAACATTAACCCTAAACCTAACCCTAACCCAAACCGTAACCCTAACCCTAACCCTAAACCAAACCCTAACCCTAACCATAACCCAAACATTAACCCTAAACCTAACCCTAACCCTAACCCAAACCCTAACCCTAAACCTAACCCTAGCCCAAACCCTAACCCTAAACCTAAGCCTAACACAAACCCTAACCCTTACCCAAACCCAAACACAATCCATACCCCTAAACCTACCCCTAACCCAAACTCTAACCGTAATCCTAACAGTAACCATAACCCTAACCCTAACCCTAAACCTAACACTAACCCAAACCCTAACCCTAACCCTAACCCTAAACCAAACATTAAACCTAAAGCTAACCCTAAACCAAACCCTAACAATAAACTTAACCCTAACCCAAACCCTAACCCTAATCCTAATCCTAACACAAACCCTAACCCTAACGCTAACCAAACCGAATCCTAACCCTTACACTAACCCTAACCCCAAGCCTAAACCTAAACCAAAATCAAACACTAACCCTAATTCTCACCCTAACCCTAATCGAAAACCTAACACTAACCCTACCCCAAACCATAACTCTATCCCAAAACCTAACCTTAAAACTAACCCAAACCCAAACCTTAACCCTGACACTAACCCTACCCCTAACCCTAACCCTAACCCAAACCCAAACCCTAACCCTAAGACAAAACCTAACCCTAAACCAAACCCTAAGCATAAACCTAAACGTAACCCTAACACAAACACAAACCCTACCCCTAACCCTAACCCTAACCCTAACTCTAAACCTAACACTAACCCTAACCCTACCCCAAACCCCAACCCTAAACCTAACTCTAACCCAAACCCAAACCCCAACCCTAACCCTAACCCTAACCCAAACACTAATCCCAAACCTACCCCCAACCCAACACCTAAACCTAAACCTAACCCTAGCTCAAACCCTAACCCTAAACCTAACCCTAACACAAACCCTAACCCTAACCAAAACCCAAACCCTAATCCAAACACTAACCCTTACCCTCACCCTCACCCCCACCCAATCCCAAACGCATTCCTCACCCTAACCCTAACCCTAACCCAAACCCTAACTCTAAACCTAACCCTAACCCAAACCCAAACAATAACCCTAGCCCTAACCCTAACCCAAAACCTAACCCTAACCCTAACCCTAACACAAACCCAAACACTAAACATAACCCTAATCCTAAGCCAAACCCAAACTCTAAACCTAACCATAACCCTAACCCTAAAACCGAACACTAAACCTGAACATAAACCTAACCCTAACACTAACCCTAACCCTAACCCTAACCCAAACCCTAAACCTAACCCTAACCCTAACCCAAACCCTAACCTTAACCAGAATCCAAACTATAACACTATCTCTAAACCTAACCCTAACCCTAAACCTAACCCTAACTCACGCACACCCTAACCCTAACCCTAACCCTAACACAAACCCTAACCCTAACCTAACCCTAACCCTAACACTCACCCTAACCCTAAACCTAACCCAAACCCTAATCCTAACCCTAACCCTAACCCTAACCCTAACACTCACCCTAACCCAAACGGAAACCCTAAACCTAACCCTAACCCTAACACAAACACTAACCCTAAACCTAACCCTAATTCTAACCCTAACCCTAACCCTAACCCTAACACTAACCCTAACCCTAAACCATAACCCTAAACGTAACACTAACACAAACCCTAAGCCTAACCCTAACCCAAACCCAAACCCTAACCGTAAGCCTAACCCTAACCCAAACTCTAACCGTAACCCTAACCGTAACCCTAACCCTAACCCTAATCCTAACCCTAACCTTAAACTAAACTTAACCCTAACCCAAATGCTAACCCTAACCCTAACCCTAACCCTAACCTAATCCTAAACCTAACCTTAACCCAAATCCTAAACTTATCGAAAACCCTCACCCTAAACCTAACCTAAACCCTAACCCTAACCCTAATCCTAACCCTAACACTAACCCTAACCCAAACCCAAACCCTAATCCTAACACTAAACCTAACCCTAACCCTAACACTCACCCTAACCCAAACGGAAACCCTAAACCTAAACCTAAACCTAACTCACACTCTAACCCTAACCCTAACCCTAACCCTAACCCTAACCCAAACCATAACCCTAATCCTAATCGTAACCCTAACCTTAACCTAACCCTAACCCAAACACTAACCCTAACCCTAACCCTAAACCTAACCCGAACCCTAATTCTAACCCTAACCCTAACCCTAACCATAACCATAACCCATACCCTAATCCTAGGTTAGCCTTGAACTGATAAACCTCCTGCCTCACCCTCAAGAATTGAGTTGTACTTTTTTAAGAGCAAAGATTGGATTCAGCAACAATGAAAAAGGAAAATATTTTCCCTCATAGAAAACGATGTCCAAAGTAGTTTTCTGATTCAAATGTAGCTTATAGTACTTAAGAATCCAATATCAATAATATGGTAATTTCTAGAAAGAATGATGTTGGTTATTTATGTAACCACGTGCAATCCTGGCAAGAGCTGCAGGACTGGAAAGCAACCTTGGCATGACTTGACCAGGGGAGGCGCACCTGCTCTGAAGCTATGATAGACAGGCAGAGCTCTGCAAGTGAGTGCTGAGTGCTACTGGTCAGTCTCGTGTCATTGGTGTCTGATGTGGGCAGGAGTGCTGAGGTCACAGAATCTTGGAATAAGATTCTGAAACTCCAAGAGGCAGTGACCAGGCAAACATTTTTTAGGGTGTTGCTAGGTGACAAAGCCCTCTCAGATAAGTTGCTGAAACACAGAGGTTTCTTGGTGGTAGGCTCTTGTGTTTGGGTGACCAGTTTGGAGAGATTTAGTTGACTTTAGGTCAAAAATATAGTGTTTGATAAAAAGAAGCAGCCAGGAGAAGTGGGAGGAGGAGGGGAGAAGGTTGTTGGCCTACTGGCCATGCCCAGGCTCTCCACATACAGGACCTCTACTACTAACCCTAATTGCCTACCTCTACTAACCCTAACGCTAACCCTAACCCTAACCCTAACCCTAATCCTAAACCTAACCTAACACTAACCCTATACCTAACACTAACCCTAACCCA
>CM069551.1:7590000-7610000 GCA_035773235.1 Eospalax fontanierii
GTTTCTTGGTGGTAGGCTCTTGTGTTTGGGTGACCAGTTTGGAGAGATTTAGTTGACTTTAGGTCAAAAATATAGTGTTTGATAAAAAGAAGCAGCCAGGAGAAGTGGGAGGAGGAGGGGAGAAGGTTGTTGGCCTACTGGCCATGCCCAGGCTCTCCACATACAGGACCTCTACTACTAACCCTAATTGCCTACCTCTACTAACCCTAACGCTAACCCTAACCCTAACCCTAACCCTAATCCTAAACCTAACCTAACACTAACCCTATACCTAACACTAACCCTAACCCAAACATTAAACCTAAACCTAACCCTAACCATAACCCTAAGACTAAACCTAACCATAAACCTAATATTAACCCTAAACCTAACCCTAGCCCAAACCCTAACCCTAAACGTAACACTAACACAAACCCTAACCCTAACCCTAACCCAAACCCAAACCCTAACCCTAACCCTAACCCTAACGCAAATATTAACACTAAACCTATACCTAACCTAAACCCTAACCCTAAACCTAACACTAACCCAAACCCTAACCATAACCATAATCCTAACCCTAACCCAAATCCTAACCCTAAAGCTAACCCAAACATTAACCCTAAACCTAACCCTAACCCAAACCCTAACCCTAAACCTAACCCTAGCCCAAACCCTAACCCTAAACCTAACCTTCACAGAAACGCAAACCCTATCCCAAACCCAAACACTAACCCTAAGCCTAATCCTAACCCTAACCCTAACGGAACCCATAAACATAACCCTATCCCTAAACACAACCATAACCCAAACCTTAACCCTAAACCTGACCCTAACCCTAACCCTAAAACCGAATACTAAACCTGAACATAAACCTAAACCAAAACATTAACCCTAACACTAACCCTAACCCTAACTCTAATCCAAACGCAAACACTAACCCTATACCTAACCCTAAACCAAACCCAAACCCTAACACTGAACTTAACACTAACCCTAACCCTAACGCAAACCCAAACCCTAACCCTAACCCTATCCTGAACAATAACCCAAACCCTAACACTAAATCTAACCCAAACCCTAACCCTAACCCTAATCCTAACCCAAAACCAAACCCTAACCCTAAACCTAACCTTAAACCAAACCCTAACCATAACCAGAATCCAAACCATAACACTATCCCTAAACCTAACCCTAACCCTAAAGCTAACCCTAACCCAAATGCACACCCTAACCCTAACCCTAACCCTAACCCACCCAAACCCTGACAATAACCCTAACCCTAACCAAAACCCTAACCCTAAGCCTAACCCAAACCCTAACTATAACCCTAACCCTAAACCAAACCAAACCCTAACCTAACCCTAACCCTAACAGTAACCCAAACCCTAACCCTAAACCTAACTCAAACCCTAACCGTAACCCATACCCCAACCCAAACCCAAAACCTAACCGTAGCCCTCATCCAAACCATGAACCTAATCATAACACTAACCCTAACCCAAACCCTGACCGTAAACCTAACCCTATCCCTAACCCTAACACTAACCCTAACCCAAATATTAACCCTAAACCTAAGCCTAACCCAAACCCTAACCCAAACCTAACCCTAAACCCAAACCCTAATCCTAACCCTAACCCTAACCCTAACCCTAACACTCACCCTAACCCAAACGGAAAACCTAAATCTAACCCTAACCCGAACTCAAACCCTAACCCTAACCCTAACCCTAATTCTAACCCTAACCCTAACCCTAAGTCTAAGCCTAAACCTAACTCTAACCCTAACTCTAACAATAACCATAACCCTAACCCTAACCCTAACCGTAAGACTAAACCTAACCATAACCCAAACATTAACCCTAAACCTAACCCTAACACTAGGCCAAACCCTAACCCTAAACGTAACACTAACACAAACCCTAACCCTAACCCTAACCCAAAACCAAACCCTAACCCTAACACTAACCCTAACCCTAACCCTAACCCTAACCCCAAACCATAACTCTATCCCAAAACCTAACCTTAAAACTAAACCAAACCCAAACCTTA
This sequence comes from Eospalax fontanierii, assembly GCA_035773235.1. NCBI lineage: Eukaryota > Metazoa > Chordata > Mammalia > Rodentia > Spalacidae > Eospalax > Eospalax fontanierii. Next base: position 7,592,032 of record CM069551.1, read on the forward strand.
ACCCTGACCCTAACCCTAACCCTAACCGTAACCCTAATCCTAACGCAAACCAAACCCTAACACTAACCCTAACCCTAAACCTAACCCTAAACCAAATCCAAACCCTAACCCTAAACCTAACCGTAACCCTAACCCTAACCCAAACCCTAACCCTAACCTTAAACTAAACTTAACCCTAACCCAAACGCTAACCCTAAACCTAACCCTAACCCTAACCTTAACCCAAATCCTAACCCTAACCTTAAACTAAACTTAACCCTAACCCAAACGCTAACCCTAAACCTAACCCTAACCCTAACCTAATCCTAAACCTAACCTTAACCCAAATCCTAAACTTATCGAAAACCCTCACCCTAAACCTAACCTAAACCCTAACCCTAACCCTAACCCTAACACTAACCCTAACCCAAACCCAAATCTTAATCCTAACACTAACCCTAACCCTAACCCTAACACTCACCCTAACCCAAACGGAAACCCTAAGCCTAACCCGAAACCTAACTCACACCCTAACCCTAACCCTAACCCTATCCCTAATCCTAAACCTAACCCTAACGCAAACCATAACCCTAATCCTAATCGTATCCCTAACCATAAACCTAACCCTAACCCAAACACTAACCCTAACCCTAACCCTACACCTAACCCTAACCCTAATTCTAACCCTAATCCTAACCATAACCATAACCATAACCCATACCCTAATCCGAGGGTAGCCTTGAACTGATAATCCTCCTGCCTCACCCCAAAGAGATGAGTTGTACTTTTTTAAGAGCAAAGATTGGATTCAGCAACAATGAAAAAGGAAAATATTTTCCCTCATAGAAAACGATGTCCAAAGTAGTTTTCTGATTCAAATGTAGCTTATAGTAAATAAGAATCCAATATCAATAATATGGTAATTTCTAGAAAGAATGATGTTGGTTATTTATGTAACCACGTGCAATCCTGGCAAGAGCTGCAGGACTGGGAAGCAACCTTGGCATGACTTGACCAGGGGAGGCGCACCTGCTCTGAAGCTATGATAGACAGGCAGAGCTGTGCAAGTGAGTGCTGAGTGCTACTGGTAAGTCTCCTGTCATTGGTGTCTGATGTGGGCAGGAGTGCTGAGGTCACAGAATCTTGGACTAAGATTCTGGAACTCCAAGAGGCAGTGACCAGGCAATCATTGTTTAGGGTGTCGCTAGGTGACAAAGCCCTCTCAGATGAGTTGCTGAAACACAGAGGTTTCTTGGTGGTATGCTCTTGTGTTTGGGTGACCAGTTTGGAGAGATTTAGTTGACTTTAGGTCAAAAATCTAGTGTTTGACAAAAAGAAGCAGCCAGGAGAAGTGGGAGGAGGAGGGGAGAAGCTGGTGTGGCCTGCTGGCCATGCCCAGGCCCTCCACATACAGGACCACTACTACTAACCCTAATTGCCTACCTCTACTAACCCTAAGGCTAACCCTAACCCTAACCCTAACCCTAATCCTAAACCTAACCTAACACTAACCCTATACCTAACCCTAACCCTAACCGAAACATTAAACCTAAACCTAACCCTAACCCTAACCCTAAGACTAAACCTAACCATAACCCAAACATTAACCCTAAACCTAACCCTAACCCTAGCCCAAACCCTAACCCTAAACGTAACACTAACACAAAACCTAACCCTAACCCTAACCCAAAACCAAACCCTAACCCTAACCCTAACCCTAACCCAAATATTAACACTAAACCTAACCCTAACCTAAACCCTAACCCTAAACCTAACACTAACCCAAACCCTAACCATAACCATAATCCTAACCCTAACCCAAACCCTAACCCTAAAGCTAACCCAAACATAAACCCTAAAACTAACCCTAACACTAACCCAAACCCTAACCCTAAACCTAACCCTAGCCCAAACCCTAACCCTAAACCTAACCCTAACACAAACCCTAACCCTATCCCAAACCCAAACACTAACCCTAAGCCTAATCCTAACCCTAAACCTAACCCTAACCCTAACGGAACCCATAAACATAACCCTATCCCTAAACACAACCCTAACCCAAACCTTAACCCTAAACCTGACCCTAACACTAACCCTAACACCGAACACTAAACCTGAACATAAACCTAAACCAAACCCTAACCCTAACACTAACCCTAACCCTAACTCTAATCCAAACCCAAACACTAACCCTATACGTAACCCTAAACCAAACCCAAAACCTAACACTGAACTTAACACTAACCCTAACCCTAACGCAAACCCAAACCCTAAACCTAACCCTATCCTTAACAATAACCCAAACCCTAACACTAAATCTAACCCAAACCCTAACCCTGACCCTAACCCTAAACCAAACAGAAACCATAACCCTAACCCTAACCCTAATCCTAAACCAAACCCAAACACTAACCGTAACCCTAACCCTAAATCAAATCCTAACCATAACCAGAATTCAAACCATAACACTATCCCTAAACCTAACACTAACCCTAAACCTAAACCTAACCCAAATGCACACCCTAACCCTAACCCTAACCCTAACCCTAACCCTAACCCAAACCCTGACAATAAACCTAACCCTAACCTAAACCCTAACCCTAACCCTAACCCAAACCCTAACTCTAACCCTAACCCTAAACCAAACCCAAACCCTAACCTAACCCTAACCCTAACAGTAACCCAAACCCTAACCCTAACCCTAACTCAAAACCAAACCCTAACCCTAACAAATACGCCAACCAAAACCCAAAACCTAACCGTAATCCTCACCCAAACCATGAACCTAATCGTAACACTAACCCTAAACCAAACCCTGACCGTAACCCTAACCCTAACCCTAACCCTAACACAAACCCTAACCCTAACCTAACCCTAACCCTAACCCTAACCCTAACCCTAACCCAAACCCAAACCCTAATCCTAACCCTAACCCTAACCCTAACCCTAACACTCACCCTAACCCAAACGGAAAACCTAAATCTAACCCTAACCCGAACTCAAACCCTAACCCTAACCCTAACCCTAATTCTAACCCTAACCCTAACCCTAACCCTAACCCAAACTCTAACCATAACCATAACCCTAACCCTAACCCTAACCCTAAACCTAACCCTAAACCTAAGCCTAAAAATAAACCAAACCCTAACCCCAAACCTAACCGTAACCCAAACCCTAATGCTAAACCTAACCCTAACCCAAAGCCTAACCCTAAACCTAACAGTAACACAAAACCTATCCCTAACAGTAATCCTAACCCTAATCCAAACCCAAATCCTAACCCTAACCCTAAACCTAACCCATACCCTAACCGTAACCCTAACCCTAACCCTAAGCCACACCCAAACCCTAACCCTAACCCTAACCCTAACCCAAACCCAAACCCTAACCCTAACCCTAACCCAAAACCAAACCCTAACACTAACCCTAACCCTAATCCTAACGCAAACCAAATCCTAACACTAACCCTAACCCTAAACCTAACCCTAACCCAAACCCTAACCATAACCAGAACACAAAGCATAAATCTATCCCTAAACCTAACCCTAACCCTAAACCTAACCCTAACCCAAACGCACACCCTAACCATAACCTAACCCTAACCCTAACCCAAACCCTAACCCAAACCTTAAACTAAACTTAACACTAACCCAAACGCTAACCCTAACCTTAACCCTAAACCTAACCCTAATCTTAACCCTAAACTTAAACCAAACCCTAAACCTAACACTAACCCTAACCCTAACCCTAACCCGAACACTCACCCTAATCCAAACGGAAACCCTAAACCTAACCCAAACCCTAACTCACACCGTAAGCCTAAGCCTAACCCTAACCCTAACCATAACCCTAATCCTAACCCTAACCCTAAACCAAACCATAAACCTAATCCCAATCGTATCCCTAACCCTAAACCGAACCCTAACCCAAACACTAACCCTAACCCTAACCCTAAACCTAACCCTAACCCTAATTCTAACCGTAACCCTAACCCTAACCATAACCATAACCCATACCCTAATCCGAGGGTAGCCTTGAACTGATAATCCTGCTGCCTCACCCCCAAGAGTTGAGTTGTACTTTTTTAAGAGCAAAGATTGGATTCAGCAACAATGAAAATGAAAATATTTTCCCTCATAGAAAATGATGTCGAAAGTAGTTTTCTGATTCAAATGTAGCTTAGAGTACTTAAGAATCCAATATCAATAATATGGTAATTTCAAGAAAGAATGAGGTTGGTTATTTATGTAACCAAGTGCAATCCTGGCAAGAGCTGCAGGACTGGGAAGCAACCTTGGCATGACTTGACCAGGGGAGGAGCACCTGCTCTGAAGCTATGATAGACAGGCAGAGCTTTGCAAGTGAGCTCTGAGTGCTACTGGTCAGTCTCCTCTCATTGGTGTCTGATGTGGGCAGGAGTGCTGAGGTCACAGAATCTTGGACTAAGATTCTGGAACTCCAAGAGGCAGTGACCTGGCAAAGCATTGTTTAGCGTATTGCTAGGTGACAAAGCCCTCTCAGATGAGTCGCTGAAACACAGAGGTTTCTTGGTGGTAGGCTCTAGTGTTTGGGTAACCAGTTTGGAGAGATTTCGTTGACTTTAGGTCAAAGTTCTAGTGTTTGACAAAATGAAGCAGCCAGGAGAAGATGGGAGGAGGAGGGGAGAAGGTGGTGTGGTCTGCTGGCCCTGCCCACTCCCTCCACAAAAAGGACCTCTACTACAAAGCCTACCTCTACTAACCTAACCCTAACCCTAACCCTAACCCTAACCCTAAACCTAACCCTAAACCTAACCTAACACTAACACTATACCTAACCCTACCCCTAACCCAAACATTAAACCTAAACCTAACCCTAACCCAAACCCTAAGCCTAAACCTAACCATAAACCAAAACCTAACCCTAACTCTAACCCTAACCCTAACTCAAACCCTAACCCTAAACCTAACCCTAACCCTAACCCAAACATTAACCCTAAACCTAACCCTAACCCTAGCCCAAACCCTAACCCTAAAATTAACCCTAACACAAATCCTTACCCTAACCCTAACACAAACCCAAACCCTAACCCAGCCCTAAACCTAACCCAAACTCTAACCATAACCCTAACCCTAACCCTAACCCTAACACTAAACGTAACACTAAACCAAACACAAACCCTATACCTAACCCTAACCCTAACCCAAACATTAACCCTAAAACTAACCCTAACCCAAACCCTAACCCTAAACCTAACCCTAACCCAAACCCTAACCATAACCATAACCCTAACCCTAACCCAAACCCTAACCATAAAGCTAACCCAAACATTAACACTAAACCTAACCCTAACCCTAGCCCAAACCCTAACCCTAACCCTAACAGTAACCCAAACCCTAACCCTAAACCTAACTCAAACCCTAACCGTAACCCATACCCCAACCCAAACCCAAAACCTAACCGTAACCCTCACCCAAACCATGAACCTAATCATAACACTAACCCTAACCCAAACCCTGACCGTAACCCTAACCCTAACCCTAACCCTAACACAAACCCTAACCCTAATCTAACCCTAACCCTAACCCTAACCCTAACCCTAACCCTAACCCTAACCCAAACCCAAACCCTAATCCTAACCCTAACCCTAACCCTAACCCTAACACTCACCCTAACCCAAACGGAAAACCTAAATCTAACCCTAAACCGAACTCAAACCCTAACCCTAACCCTAACCCTAATTCTAACCCTAACCCTAACCCTAACCCTAACCCTAACCCTAACCCTAACCCAAACTCTAACCATAACCATAACCCTAACCCTAACCCTAACCCTAAGACTAAACCTAACCATAACCCAAACATTAACCCTAAACCTAACCCTAACACTAGGCCAAACCCTAACCCTAAACGTAACACTAACACAAACCCTAACCCTAACCCTAACCCAAAACCAAACCCTAACCCTAACACTAACCCTAACCCTAACCCTAACCCTAACCCCAAACCATAACTCTATCCCAAAACCTAACCTTAAAACTAAACCAAACCCAAACCTTAACCCTGACCCTAACCCTAACCCTAACCGTAACCCTAATCCTAACGCAAACCAAACCCTAACACTAACCCTAACCCTAAACCTAACCCTAAACCAAATCCAAACCCTAACCCTAAACCTAACCGTAACCCTAACCCTAACCCAAACCCTAACCCTAACCTTAAACTAAACTTAACCCTAACCCAAACGCTAACCCTAAACCTAACCCTAACCCTAACCTTAACCCAAATCCTAACCCTAACCTTAAACTAAACTTAACCCTAACCCAAACGCTAACCCTAAACCTAACCCTAACCCTAACCTAATCCTAAACCTAACCTTAACCCAAATCCTAAACTTATCGAAAACCCTCACCCTAAACCTAACCTAAACCCTAACCCTAACCCTAACCCTAACACTAACCCTAACCCAAACCCAAATCTTAATCCTAACACTAACCCTAACCCTAACCCTAACACTCACCCTAACCCAAACGGAAACCCTAAGCCTAACCCGAAACCTAACTCACACCCTAACCCTAACCCTAACCCTATCCCTAATCCTAAACCTAACCCTAACGCAAACCATAACCCTAATCCTAATCGTATCCCTAACCATAAACCTAACCCTAACCCAAACACTAACCCTAACCCTAACCCTAAACCTAACCCTAACCCTAATTCTAACCCTAATCCTAACCATAACCATAACCATAACCCATACCCTAATCCGAGGGTAGCCTTGAACTGATAATCCTCCTGCCTCACCCCAAAGAGATGAGTTGTACTTTTTTAAGAGCAAAGATTGGATTCAGCAACAATGAAAAAGGAAAATATTTTCCCTCATAGAAAACGATGTCCAAAGTAGTTTTCTGATTCAAATGTAGCTTATAGTAAATAAGAATCCAATATCAATAATATGGTAATTTCTAGAAAGAATGATGTTGGTTATTTATGTAACCACGTGCAATCCTGGCAAGAGCTGCAGGACTGGGAAGCAACCTTGGCATGACTTGACCAGGGGAGGCGCACCTGCTCTGAAGCTATGATAGACAGGCAGAGCTGTGCAAGTGAGTGCTGAGTGCTACTGGTAAGTCTCCTGTCATTGGTGTCTGATGTGGGCAGGAGTGCTGAGGTCACAGAATCTTGGACTAAGATTCTGGAACTCCAAGAGGCAGTGACCAGGCAATCATTGTTTAGGGTGTCGCTAGGTGACAAAGCCCTCTCAGATGAGTTGCTGAAACACAGAGGTTTCTTGGTGGTATGCTCTTGTGTTTGGGTGACCAGTTTGGAGAGATTTAGTTGACTTTAGGTCAAAAATCTAGTGTTTGACAAAAAGAAGCAGCCAGGAGAAGTGGGAGGAGGAGGGGAGAAGCTGGTGTGGCCTGCTGGCCATGCCCAGGCACTCCACATACAGGACCACTACTACTAACCCTAATTGCCTACCTCTACTAACCCTAAGGCTAACCCTAACCCTAACCCTAACCCTAATCCTAAACCTAACCTAACACTAACCCTATACCTAACCCTAACCCTAACCGAAACATTAAACCTAAACCTAACCCTAACCCTAACCCTAAGACTAAACCTAACCATAACCCAAACATTAACCCTAAACCTAACCCTAACCCTAGCCCAAACCCTAACCCTAAACGTAACACTAACACAAAACCTAACCCTAACCCTAACCCAAAACCAAACCCTAACCCTAACCCTAACCCTAACCCAAATATTAACACTAAACCTAACCCTAACCTAAACCCTAACCCTAAACCTAACACTAACCCAAACCCTAACCATAACCATAATCCTAACCCTAACCCAAACCCTAACCCTAAAGCTAACCCAAACATAAACCCTAAAACTAACCCTAACACAAACCCTAACCCAAACCCTAAACCTAACCCTAGCCCAAACCCTAACCCTAAACCTAACCCTAACACAAACCCTAACCCTATCCCAAACCCAAACACTAACCCTAAGCCTAATCCTAACCCTAAACCTAACCCTAACCCTAACGGAACCCATAAACATAACCCTATCCCTAAACACAACCCTAACCCAAACCTTAACCCTAAACCTGACCCTAACACTAACCCTAACACCGAACACTAAACCTGAACATAAACCTAAACCAAACCCTAACCCTAACACTAACCCTAACCCTAACTCTAATCCAAACCCAAACACTAACCCTATACGTAACCCTAAACCAAACCCAAAACCTAACACTGAACTTAACACTAACCCTAACCCTAACGCAAACCCAAACCCTAAACCTAACCCTATCCTTAACAATAACCCAAACCCTAACACTAAATCTAACCCAAACCCTAACCCTGACCCTAACCCTAAACCAAACAGAAACCATAACCCTAACCCTAACCCTAATCCTAAACCAAACCCAAACACTAACCGTAACCCTAACCCTAAATCAAATCCTAACCATAACCAGAATTCAAACCATAACACTATCCCTAAACCTAACACTAACCCTAAACCTAAACCTAACCCAAATGCACACCCTAACCCTAACCCTAACCCTAACCCTAACCCTAACCCAAACCCTGACAATAAACCTAACCCTAACCTAAACCCTAACCCTAACCCTAACCCAAACCCTAACTCTAACCCTAACCCTAAACCAAACCCAAACCCTAACCTAACCCTAACCCTAACAGTAACCCAAACCCTAACCCTAACCCTAACTCAAAACCAAACCCTAACCCTAACAAATACGCCAACCAAAACCCAAAACCTAACCGTAATCCTCACCCAAACCATGAACCTAATCGTAACACTAACCCTAAACCAAACCCTGACCGTAACCCTAACCCTAACCCTAACCCTAACACAAACCCTAACCCTAACCTAACCCTAACCCTAACCCTAACCCTAACCCTAACCCAAACCCAAACCCTAATCCTAACCCTAACCCTAACCCTAACCCTAACACTCACCCTAACCCAAACGGAAAACCTAAATCTAACCCTAACCCGAACTCAAACCCTAACCCTAACCCTAACCCTAATTCTAACCCTAACCCTAACCCTAACCCTAACCCAAACTCTAACCATAACCATAACCCTAACCCTAACCCTAACCCTAAACCTAACCCTAAACCTAAGCCTAAAAATAAACCAAACCCTAACCCCAAACCTAACCGTAACCCAAACCCTAACGCTAAACCTAACCCTAACCCAAAGCCTAACCCTAAACCTAACAGTAACACAAAACCTATCCCTAACAGTAATCCTAACCCTAATCCAAACCCAAATCCTAACCCTAACCCTAAACCTAACCCATACCCTAACCGTAACCCTAACCCTAACCCTAACCCAAACCCAAACCCTAACCCTAACCCTAACCCTAACCCAAACCCAAACCCTAACCCTAACCCTAACCCAAAACCAAACCCTAACACTAACCCTAACCCTAATCCTAACGCAAACCAAATCCTAACACTAACCCTAACCCTAAACCTAACCCTAACCCAAACCCTAACCATAACCAGAACACAAACCATAAATCTATCCCTAAACCTAACCCTAACCCTAAACCTAACCCTAACCCAAACGCACACCCTAACCATAACCTAACCCTAACCCTAACCCAAACCCTAACCCAAACCTTAAACTAAACTTAACACTAACCCAAACGCTAACCCTAACCTTAACCCTAAACCTAACCCTAATCTTAACCCTAAACTTAAACCAAACCCTAAACCTAACACTAACCCTAACCCTAACCCTAACCCGAACACTCCCCCTAATCCAAACGGAAACCCTAAACCTAACCCAAACCCTAACTCACACCGTAAGCCTAAGCCTAACCCTAACCCTAACCATAACCCTAATCCTAACCCTAACCCTAAACCAAACCATAAACCTAATCCCAATCGTATCCCTAACCCTAAACCTAACCCTAACCCAAACACTAACCCTAACCCTAACCCTAAACCTAACCCTAACCCTAATTCTAACCGTAACCCTAACCCTAACCATAACCATAACCCATACCCTAATCCGAGGGTAGCCTTGAACTGATAATCCTGCTGCCTCACCCCCAAGAGTTGAGTTGTACTTTTTTAAGAGCAAAGATTGGATTCAGCAACAATGAAAATGAAAATATTTTCCCTCATAGAAAATGATGTCAAAAGTAGTTTTCTGATTCAAATGTAGCTTAGAGTACTTAAGAATCCAATATCAATAATATGGTAATTTCAAGAAAGAATGAGGTTGGTTATTTATGTAACCAAGTGCAATCCTGGCAAGAGCTGCAGGACTGGGAAGCAACCTTGGCATGACTTGACCAGGGGAGGAGCACCTGCTCTGAAGCTATGATAGACAGGCAGAGCTTTGCAAGTGAGCTCTGAGTGCTACTGGTCAGTCTCCTCTCATTGGTGTCTGATGTGGGCAGGAGTGCTGAGGTCACAGAATCTTGGACTAAGATTCTGGAACTCCAAGAGGCAGTGACCTGGCAAAGCATTGTTTAGCGTATTGCTAGGTGACAAAGCCCTCTCAGATGAGTCGCTGAAACACAGAGGTTTCTTGGTGGTAGGCTCTAGTGTTTGGGTAACCAGTTTGGAGAGATTTCGTTGACTTTAGGTCAAAGTTCTAGTGTTTGACAAAATGAAGCAGCCAGGAGAAGATGGGAGGAGGAGGGGAGAAGGTGGTGTGGTCTGCTGGCCCTGCCCACTCCCTCCACAAAAAGGACCTCTACTACAAAGCCTACCTCTACTAACCTAACCCTAACCCTAACCCTAACCCTAACCCTAAACCTAACCCTAAACCTAACCTAACACTAACACTATACCTAACCCTACCCCTAACCCAAACATTAAACCTAAACCTAACCCTAACACAAACCCTAAGCCTAAACCTAACCATAAACCAAAACCTAACCCTAACTCTAACCCTAACCCTAACTCAAACCCTAACCCTAAACCTAACCCTAACCCTAACCCAAACATTAACCCTAAACCTAACCCTAACCCTAGCCCAAACCCTAACCCTAAAATTAACCCTAACACAAATCCTTACCCTAACCCTAACACAAACCCAAACCCTAACCCAGCCCTAAACCTAACCCAAACTCTAACCATAAACTTAACCCTAACCCTAACCCTAACACTAAACGTAACACTAAACCAAACACAAACCCTATACCTAACCCTAACCCTAACCCAAACATTAACCCTAAAACTAACCCTAACCCAAACCCTAACCCTAAACCTAACCCTAACCCAAACCCTAACCATAACCATAACCCTAACCCTAACCCAAACCCTAACCATAAAGCTAACCCAAACATTAACACTAAACCTAACCCTAACCCTAGCCCAAACCCTAACCCTAAACCTAACCCTAACACAAACCGTAACCCTAAACCTAACACAAACCCAAACCCTAACCCATCCCTTAACCTAAGCCAAACTCTAACCGTAACCCTAACCCTAACCCTAACACTAATCGTAACACTAAACTAAACCCAAACCCTATACCTAACCCTAACCATAACCCAAACATTAACCCTAAACCTAACCCTAACCCAAACCCTAACCCTAAACCTAACCCTAACCCAAACCCTAACCATAACCATAACCCTAACCCTAACCCTAAAGCTAACCCAAACATTGACCCTAAACCTAACCATAAGCCAAACCCTAACCCTAAGCCTAACCCTAAGCCAAACCCTAACCCTAACCATAACCCAAACATTAACCTTATACCTAACCCTAACCCTAACCCAAACCCTAACCCTAAACCTAACCCTAGCCCAAACCCTAAACCTAAACCTAACCCTAACATAAACCCTAACCCTAACCCAAACCCAAACCCATCCCTAACCCTAAACCCAACCCTAACCCAAACACTAACTGTAACCCTAACTCTAACCCTAACCCTAACCCTAACCCTAAACCTAACACTAACACTAACCCAAACCCTAACCCTAAACCTACCCCTAACCCTAACCCAAACATTAAAACTAATCCTAACCCTAAAACAAACCGTAACAATAAACCTAACCCTAACCCAAACCCTAACCCTAATGCTAACCCTAACACAACCCCTAACCCTAACCTTAACCCTAACCAAAATCCAAACCCTAACACTAACCCTAACCCCAACCCTAACCCAAACACTAACTGTAAACCTAACCCCAAACCCAAACAAAACCCCAACCCAAAACCCAACCCTAACCCTAACCCTAATCCAAACCCTAACCCTAACCCAAACCCTAACGTTAACCAAACCAAAACCTAACCCTTACACTAACCCTAACCCCAACCCTAATCCTAAACCAAACTCAAACACTAACCCTATATCTCACCCTAACCCTAACCGAAAACGTAACACTAACCCTGCCCCAAACCATAACTCTATCCCAAAACCTAACCTTAACACTAAACCAAACCCAAACCTTAACCCTAACTCTAACCCTAACCCAAACCGTAACCCTAACCCTAACCCTAACCCAAACATTAACCCTAAACCTAACCCTAGCCCAAACCCTAACCCTAAACCTAACCCTAACACAAACCCTAACCCTAACCCAAACCCAAACCCTAAAGCAAACACTAATCCTAACCCTAAATCTAACCCTCACCAAAATCCAAAAGCAATCATCACCCTAAACCTAACCCTAACCCAAACCCTAACCCTAACCCTAACTCTAACCCAAACCCTTACCCTAACCGTAATCCTAACCCTAACCCTAACACAAACCATAATCCTAACCCTAAATGTAACCCTAACCCTAACCCTAACCCTAACCCTAACCCTAACACTAACACTAACCTAACTCTAATACAAACCCACACCATAACCCTATACCTAACCCTAAACCAAACCCAAACCCTAACACAGAACTTTACACTAACCCTAACCCTAAAACAAACCCAAACCGTAACCCTAAACCTAAGCCTAACAATAACCCAAACCCTAACCCTAACCCTAACCCTAACCGTAACCCAAACCCAAACACTAACCCTAACCCTAATCCTAACCCAAACCCAAACCCTAAACCTAAACTTAACCCTAACCCAAACCCTAACCATAACCAGAATCCAAACTATAACACTATCACTAAACCTAACCCTAACCGTAAACCTAACCCTAACACAAACGCACACACTAACCCAAACCCTAACCCTAACCCTAACCCTAACAAAAACCCTAACTCTAACCTTAACCCTAACCCAAACCCAAACCCTAACCCTAACCCTAACCCTAACCCAAATTTTAACCCTTACCCTAACCGAAAACCAAACCCTAACCCTAACCCTAACCCTAACCCTAATCCTAACGCAAACCAAACACTAACACAAACCCTAACCCTAACCCTAACTCAAACCCTAACCCTAAACCTAACCCTAACACAAACCCTAACCCTAACCCTAACACAAACCCAAACCCTAACCCAGCCCTAAACCTAACCCAAACTCTAACCCTAACCCTAACCCTAACCCTAACCCTAACACTAAACGTAACACTAAACCAAACCAAACCCTATACCTAACCCTAACCCTAACCCAAACATTAACCCTAAACCTAACCCTAAACCAAACCCTAAACCTAAATCTAACCCTAACCCAAACCCTAACCATAACCCTAACCCTAACCCTAACAAAAACCCTAACCCTAAAGCTAACCCAAACATTAACCCTAAACCTAACCCTAACCCAAAGCCTAAACCTAACCCTTACCCAAACCCAAACACTAACCCTAACCCTAACCCTAAACGTAACCGAAACCCTAACCCTAACCCTAACCCTAATCCCAACCGAAACCGAACCCTAACCCTAACCCTAACCCTAACCCAAACCCTAATATTAACCAGAACCCAAACAATAACTGTATCCCTAAACCTAACCCTATCCCTAAACCTAACTCTAACCCAAACGCACACCCTAACCCTAACCCTAACCCAAACCCTATACCTAACCCTAACCCTAATGCAAACATTAACCCTAAACCTAACCCTAACCCTAACCCAAACCCTAACCCTAACCATAACCCTAACCCAAACTCTACACGTAACCCTAAGCCTAACACTAAACCTAACACTAAACCAAACCATAACCCTATACCTAACCCTAACCCAAACCCAAACATTAACCCTAAACCTAACCCTAACCCAAACCCTGACCCTAACCATAACCCAAACATTAACCCTAAATCTAACCCTAACACTAACCCTAACCCAAAACCTAACCCTAATCCTAACCCTAGCCCAAACCCTCCCCCTAACCCTAACCCGAACACAAACCCTAACCCTAACGCAAACCCAAACCCAATACCTAACCCTAAACCTAACCCTAAACCAAACTCTAACCTTAACCCTAACCCTAACCGTAATCCTAACTCTAACCCTAAACCTAACACTAACACTAACCCAAACCCTAACCCTAACCCTAACCCTAACCCTAACCCTAATCCAAACATTAAAACTAAACCTAACCCTAAACCAAACCCTAACAATAAACCTAACCCTAACCCAAACCCTAACCCTAATCCTAACCCTAACACAACCCCTAACCCTAACCCTACCCCTAACCAAAATCCCAACCCTAACGCTAACCCTAACCCTAACCCTAAGCCAAACCCTAACTGTAAACCTAACCCTAACCATAACCCTACCCATAACCCTAACACAAAACCTAACCCTAACCCTAACCCTAATCCAAACCCTAACCCTAACCCAAACCCTAACGCTAACCAAACCAAAACCTAACCCTTACACTAACACTAACCCCAACCCTAATCCTAAACCAAATTCAAACACTAACCCTAATTCTCATCCTAACCCTAACCGAAAACCTAACACTAACCTTACCCCAAAACATAACTCTATCCCAAAACCTAATCTTAACACTAAACCAAACCCAAATCTTAACCCTGACACTAACCCTAACCCTAACCCTAACACTAACCCAAACCCAAACCCTAACCCTAACACAAAACCTAACCTTAAACCAAACCCTAACCCTATCCCTAACCCTAACCGTAAACCTAAACGTAACCCTAACACAAACGCAAACTCTACCCCTAAACCTAACCCTAACCCTAACCCTAACTCTAAACCTAACACTAAACCTAACCCTAACCCAAACCCTAAGCCTAAACCTAACTCTAACCCTAACCCAAACCCTAACCCTAACCCTAACCCTAACCCAAACATTAACCCTAAACCTAACCCTAACCCAAACACAAACCCTAATCCAAACACTAACCCTAACCCTAAACCTAACCCTCACCAAAATCCAAACGCAATCATCACCCTAACCCTAACCCTAACCCAAACCCTAACCCTAACCCTAACTCTAACCCAAACCCTAACCCTAACCCTAATCCTAACCCTAACCCTAACCCAAACCCTAACCCTAATCCTAACCCTAACCCAAACCCAAATCATAACACTAATCCTAATCGTATCCCTAACCCTAAACCTAACCCTAACCCAAACACTAACCCTAACCCTAACCCTAAACCTAACCCTAACCCTAATTCTAACCGTAACCCTAACCCTAACCCTAACCCTAACCGTAACCCTAACCCTAACCCAAACCCTAACACTAACCCTAAACCTAACCCAAACCCTAACTCTAACCCTAACCCTAACCCAAACCCAAACCCTAACCCTAACCCTAACCCAAACCCTAACCCTAACCCTAACCCTAATCCTAATACTAATCCTAACGCAAACCAAACCCTAACACTAAGTCTAACCCTAAACCTAACCCTAACACAAACCCTAACCATAACCAGAACACAAACCATAAATCTATCCCTAAACCTAACCCTAACCCTAAACCTAACCCTAACCCAAACGCACACCCTAACCATAAACCTAACCCTAACCCTAACTCTAACCATAACCATAAACCATACCCTAATCCGAGGGTAGCCTTGAACTGATAATCCTCCTGCCTCACCCCCAAGAGTTGAGTTTTCTTTTTTAAGAGCAAAGATTGGATTCAGCAACAATGAAAATGAAAATATTTTCAATCATAGAAAATGATGTCGGAAGTAGTTTTCTGATTCAAATGTAGCTTAGAGTACTTAAGAATCCAATATCAATAATATGGTAATTTCTAGAAAGAATGAGGTTGGTTATTTATGTAACCAAGTGCAATCCTGGTAAGAGCTGCAGGACTGGGAAGCAACCTTGACATGACTTGACCAGGGGAGGAGCACCTGCTCTGAAGCTATGATAGACAGGCAGAGCTTTGCAAGTGAGCTCTGAGTGCTACTGGTCAGTCTCCTCTCATTGGTGTCTGATGTGGGCAGGAGTGCTGAGGTCACAGAATCTTGAACTAAGATTCTGGAACTCCAAGAGGCAGTGACCTGGCATAGCATTGTTTAGCGTATTGCTAGGTAACAAAGCCCTCTCAGATGAGTTGCTGAAACACAGAGGTTTCTTGGTGGTAGGCTTTAGTGTTTGGGTAACCCGTTTGGAGAGATTTAGTTGACTTTAGGTCAAAGTTCTAGTGTTTGACAAAATGAAGCAGCCAGGAGAAGATGGGAGGAGGAGGGGAGAAGGTGGTGTGGCCTGCTGGCCCTGCCCAGGCCCTCCACATGAAGGACCTCTACTACAAATCCTACCTCCACTAACCTAACCCTAAACCTAACCCTAATCCTAACCCTAAACCTAACCCTAAATCTAACCTAACACTAACCCTATACCTAACCCTAACCCTAACCCAAACATTAAACCTAAACCAAACCCTAACCCAAACCCTAAGCCTAAACCTAACCATAAACCAAAACCTAACCCTAAACCTAACCCTAACCCTAACCCTAACTCTAACTCAAACCCTAACCCTAAACCTAAACCTAACCATAACCCAAACATTAACCCTAAACCTAACCCTAACCCTAGCCCAAACCCTAACCTTAAACCTAACCCTAACACAAATCCGAACCCTAACCCTAACACAAACCCAAACCCTATCCCAGCCCTAAACCTAACCCAAACTCTAACCATAACCCTAACCCTAACCCTAACCCTAACACTAAACGTAACACTAAACCAAACACAAACCCTATACCTAACCCAAACCCTAACCCAAACATTAACCCTAAAACTAACCCTAACCCAAACCCTAACGCTAAACCTAACCCTAATCCAAACCCTAACCCTAAAGCTAACCCAAACATTAACACTAAACCTAACCCTAACCCTAGCCCAAACCCTAACCCTAAACCTAACCCTAACTCAAACCCTAACCCTAACCCTAACACAAACCCAAACCCTAACCCAGCCCTAAACCTAACCCAAACTCTAACCGTAACCCTAACCCTAACACTAACACTAATCGTAACACTAAACCAAACCCAAACCCTATACCTAACCCTAACCCTAACCAAACATTAACCCTAAACCGAACCCTAACCCAAACCCTAACCCTAAACCTAACCCTAACCCAAACCCTAACCCTAAAGCTAACCCAAACATTAACACTAAACCTAACCCTAACAATAGCCCAAACCCTAACCCTAAACCTAACCCTAACACAAACCCTAACCCTAACCCTAACACAATCCCAAACCCTAACCCAGCCCTAAACCTAACCCAAACTCTAACCATAACCCTAACTCTAACCCTAAAGCTAACCCAAATATTGACCCTAAACCTAACCCTAACCCAAACCCTAACCGTAACCCTAACCCTAACCCAAACCCTAACCCTAACCATAACCCAAACATTAACCTTATACCTAACCCTAACCCTAACCCAAACCCTAACCCTAAACCTAACCCTAGCCCAAACCCTTAACGTAAATCTAACCCTAACACAAACCCTAACCCTAACCCAAACCCAAACCCAATCCCTAACCCTAAACCTAACCCTAACCCAAACTCTAACCGTAACCCTAACCCTAACCCTAACCCTAACCCTAACCCTAACCCTAAACCTAACACTAACACTAACCCAAACCCTAACCCTAACCCTAACCCTAAGCCTAACCCA
>CM069551.1:7615000-7632500 GCA_035773235.1 Eospalax fontanierii
CCCTAACACAAACCCTAACCCTAACCCTAACACAAACCCAAACCCTAACCCAGCCCTAAACCTAACCCAAACTCTAACCGTAACCCTAACCCTAACCCTAACACTAATCGTAACACTAAACCAAACCCAAACCCTATACCTAAACCTAACCCTAACCCAAACATTACCCCTAAACCGAACCCTAACCCAAACCCTAACCCTAAACCTAACCCTAACCCAAACCCTAACCCTAAAGCTAACCCAAACATTAACACTAAACCTAACCCTAACCCTAGCCCAAACCCTAACCCTAAACCTAACCCTAAAACAAACCCTAACCCTAACCCTAACACAATCCCAAACCCTAACCCAGCCCTAAACCTAACCCAAACTCTAACCATAACCCTAACCCTAACCCTAAAGCTAACCAAAATATTGACCCTAAACATAACCCTAACCCAAACCCTAACCGTAACCCTAACCCTAACACTAATCGTAACACTAAACCAAACCCAAAACCTAAACCTAACCCTAACCCTAAATCAAACTTTAACCCTAAACCGAACCCTAACCCAAACCCTAACCCTAAACCTAACCCTAATCCTAAACCTAACACAAACCCTAACCCTAACCTTAACCCTAACCAAAATCCAAACCCTAACCCTAACCCTAACCCTAACCCTAAGCCAAACCCTAACTGTAAACCTACCCCTAACCCTAACCCTAACCCTAACCCTCACCCAAAACCTAACCCTAACCCTAACCCTAATCCAAACCCTAACCCTAACCCAAACCCTAACGCTAACCAAACCAAAACCTAACCCTTACACTAACCCTAACCCCAACCCTAATCCTAAACCAAACTCAAACACTAACCCTAATTCTCACCCTAACCCTAACCGAAAACCTAACACTAACCTTACCCCAAAACATAACTCTATCCCAAAACCTAAACTTAACACTAAACCAAACCCATACCTTAACCCTGACACTAACCCTAACCCTAACCCTAACCCTAACCCAAACCCAAACCCTAACCCTAACACAAAACCTAACCTTAAACCAAACCCTAACCCTATCCCTAACCCTAACCGTAAACCTAAACGTAACCCTAACACAAACGCAAACTCTACCCCTAAACCTAACCCTAACCCTAACCCTAACTCTAAACCTAACACTAACCCTAACCCTAACCCAAACCCTAAGCCTAAACCTAACTCTAACCCTAACCCAAACCCTAACCCTAACCCTAACCCAAACATTAACCCTAAACCTAACCCTAACCCAAACACAAACCCTAATCCAAACACTAACCCTAACCCTAACCCTAACCCTCACCAAAATCCAAACGCAATCATCACCCTAACCCTAACCCTAACCCAAACCCTAACCCTAACCCTAACTCTATCCCAAACCCTAACCCTAACCCTAATCCAAACCCTAACCCTAACCCAAACCCTAACCCTAATCCTAACCCTAACCCAAACCCAAACCCAAACCATAACACTAATCCTAATCGTATCCCTAACCCTAAAACTAACCCTAACCCAAACACTAACCCTAACCCTAACCCTAAACCTAACCCTAACCCTAATTCTAACCGTAACACTAACCCTAACCCTAACCCTAGCCCTAACCCTAACCCTAACCCAAACCCTAACACTAACCCTAAACCTAACCCAAACCCTAACTCTAAACCTAACCCTAACCCAAACCCAAACCCTAACCCTAACCCTAACCCAAACCCTAACCCTAACCCTAACCCTAATCCTAACCCTAATCCTAACGCAAACCAAACCCTAACACTAACCCTAACCCTAAACCTAACCCTAACACAAACCCTAACCATAACCAGAACACAAACCATAAATCTATCCCTAAACCTAACCCTAACCCTAAACCTAACCCTACCCCAAACGCACACCCTAACCATAAACCTAACCCTAACCCTAACTCTAACCATAACCATAAACCATACCCTAATCCGAGGGTAGACTTGAACTGATAATCCTCCTGCCTCACCCCCAAGAGTTGAGTTGTTCTTTTTTAAGAGCAAAGATTGGATTCAGCAACAATGAAAATGAAAATATTTTCAATCATAGAAAATGATGTCGAAAGTAGTTTTCTGATTCAAATGTAGCTTAGAGTACTTAAGAATCCAATATCAATAATATGGTAATTTCTAGAAAGAATGAAGTTGGTTATTTATGTAACCAAGTGCAATCCTGGCAAGAGCTGGAGGACTGGGAAGCAACCTTGGCATGACTTGACCAGGGGAGGAGCACCTGCTCTGAAGCTATGATAGACAGGCAGAGCTTTGCAAGTGAGCTCTGAGTGCTACTGGTCAGTCTCCTCTCATTGGTGTCTGATGTGGGCAGGAGTGCTGAGGTCACAGAATCTTGGACTAAGATTCTGGAACTCCAAGAGGCAGTGACCTGGCAAAGCATTGTTTAGCGTATTGCTAGGTGACAAAGCCCTCTCAGATGAGTTGCTGAAACACAGAGGTTTCTTGGTGGTAGGCTTTAGTGTTTGGGTAACCCGTTTGGAGAGATTTAGTTGACTTTAGGTCAAAGTTCTAGTGTTTGACAAAATGAAGCAGCCAGGAGAAGATGGAAGGAGGAGGGGAGAAGGTGGTGTGGCCTGCTGGCCCTTCCCAGGCCCTCCACATGAAGGACCTCTACTACAAATCCTACCTCTACTAACCTAACCCTAAACCTAACCCTAACCCTAACCCTAAACCTAACCCTAAACCTAACCTAACACTAACCCTATACCTAACCCTAACCCTAAACCTAACCATAAACCAAAACCTAACCCTAACCCTAACCCTAACCCTAACTCTAACTCAAACCCTAACCCTAAACCTAAACCTAACCATAACCCAAACATTAACCCTAAACCTAAGCCTAACCCTAGCCCAAACCCTAACCTTAAACCTAAGCCTAACACAAATCCGAACCGTAACCCTAACACAAACCCAAACCTTAACCCAGCCCTCAACCTAACCCAAACTCTAACCATAACCCTAACACTAACCCTAACCCTAACACTAAACGTAACACTAAACCAAACACAAACCCTATACCTAACCCTAACCCTAACCCAAACATTAACCCTAAAACTAACCCTAACCCAAACCCTAAACCTAAACCTAACCCTAACCCAAACCCTAACCCTAAAGCTAACCCAAACATTAACACTAAACCTAACCCTAACCCTAGCCCAAACCCTAACCCTATACCTAACCCTAACACAAACCCTAACCCTAACCCTAACACAAACCCAAACCCTAACCCAGCCCTAAACCTAACCCAAACTCTAACCGTAACCCTAACCCTAACCCTAACACTAATAGTAACAGTAAACCAAACCCAGACCCTATACCTAACCCTAACCCTAACCCAAACATTAACCCTAAACCGAACCCTAACCCAGAGCCTAACCCTAAACCTAACCCTAACCCAAACCCTAACCCTAAAGCTAACCCAAATATTAACACTAAACCTAACCCTAACCCTAGCTCAAACCCTAAACCTAAACCCAACCCTAACACAAACCCTAACCCTAACCCTAACACAATCCCAAACCCTAACCCAGCCCTAAACCTAACCCAAACTCTAACCATAACCCTAACCCTAACCCTAAAGCTAACCCAAATATTGACCCTAAACCTAACCCTAACCCAAACCCTAACCGTAACCCTAACCCTAACCCAAACCCTAACCCTAACCATAACCCAAACATTAACCTTATACCTAACCCTAACCCTAACCCAAACCCTAACCCTAAACCTAACCCTAGCCCAAACCCTAAACCTAAACCTAACCCTAACACAAACCCTAACCCTAACCCAAACCCAAACCCAATCACTAACCCTAAACCTAACCCTAACCCAAACTCTAACCGTAACCCTAACCCTAACCCTAACCCTAACCGTAACCCTAAACCTAACACTAACACTAACCCAATCCCTAACCCTAACCCTAACCCTAAGCCTAACCCAAACATTAAAACTAAACCGAACCCTAAACCAAACCCTAACAATAAACCTAACCCTAACCCTAACCCAAACCCTAACCCTAATCCTAACCCTAACACAAACCCTAACCCTAACGTTAACCCTAACCAAAATCCAAATCCTAAGGCTAACCCTAACCCTAACCCTAACCCTAACCCAAACCCTAACTGTAAACCTAACACTAGCCCTAACCCTAACCATAACCCTAACCCAAAACCTAACCCTAACCCTAACCCTAATCCAAACCCTAACCCTAAACCAAACCCTAACGTTAACCAAACCAAAACCTAACCCTTACACTAACCCTAACCCCAACCCTAATCCTAAACCAAACTCAAACACTAACCCTATATCTCACCCTAACCCTAAAAGAAAACCTAACACTAACCCTACCCCAAACCATAACTCTATCCCAAAACCTAACCTTAACACTAAACCAAACCCAAACCTTAACCCTAACTCTAACCCTAACCCAAACCCTAACCCTAACCCTAACTCTAACCCTAACCCTAACCCTAACCAAAACATTAACCCTAAACCTAACCCTAGCCCAAACCCTAACCCTAAACCTAACCCTAACACAAACGCTAACCCTAACCCAAACCCAAACCCTAATCCAAACACTAACCCTAACCCTAACTCTAACCCTCACTAAAATCCAAAAGCAATCATTACCCTAAACCTAACCCTAACCCAAACCCTAACCCTAACCCTAACTCTAACCCAAACCCTAACCCTGACCCTAATCCTAACCCTAACCCTAACACAAACCATAATCCTAACCCTAAATGTAACCCTAACCTTAACCCTAACCCTAACCCTAACACTAACACTAACCTAACTCTAATACAAACCCACACCCTAACCCTATACCTAACCCTAAACCAAACCCAAACCCTAACACAGAACTTTACACTAACCTTAACCCTAAAACAAAACCAAACCGTAACCCTAAACCTAAGCCTAACAATAACCCAAACCCTATCCCTAACCCTAACCCAAACCCTAACCCTAACCCTAACCCTAACCCAAACCCAAACACTAACCCTAACCCTAATCCTAACCCAAACCCAAACCCTAAACCTAAACCTAACCCTAACCCAAACCCTAACCATAACCAGAATCCAAACTATAACACTATCACTAAACCTAACCCTAACCCTAAACCTAACCCTAACACAAACGCACACACTAACCCAAACCCTAACCCTAACCCTAACCCTAATGCAAACATTAACCCTAAACCTAACCCTAACCCAAACCCAAACCCTAACCCTAACCATAACCCTAACCCAAACTCTACACGTAACCCTAAGCCTAACACTAAACCTAACACTAAACCAAACCATAACCCTATACCTAACCCTAACCCAAACCCAAACATTAACCCTAAACCTAACCCTAACCCAAACCCTGACCCTAACCATAACCCAAACATTAACCCTAAACCTAACCCTAACCCTAACCCAAACCCAAACTCAATCCCTAACCCTAAACCTAACCCTAAACCAAACTCTAACCGTAACCCTAACCCTAACGCTAACCCTAACCCTAACCCTAAACCTAACACTAACACTAAACCAAACCCTAACCCTAACCCTAACCCTAACCCTAACCCTAACCCTAACCCAAACATTAAAACTAAACCTAACCCTAAACCAAACCCTAACAATAAACCTAACCCTAACCCAAAACCTAACCCTAATCCTAAACCTAACACAAACCCTAACCCTAACCTTAACCCTAACCAAAATCCAAACCCTAAGGCTAACCCTAACCCTAACCCTAACCCAAAACCTAAGTGTAAACCTAACCCTAACCCTAACCCTAACCATAACCCTAACCCAAAACCTAACCCTAACCCTAAACCTAATCCAAACCCTAACCCTAACCCAAACCCTAACGCTAACCAAACCAAAACCTAACCCTTACACTAACCCTAACCCCAACCCTAATCCTAAACCAAACTCAAACACTAACCCTAATTCTCACCCTAACCCTAACCGAAAACCTAACACTAACCTTACCCCAAAACATAACTCTTTCCCAAAACCTAACCTTAACAATAAACCAAACCCAAACCTTAACCCTGACACTAACCCTAACCCTAACCCTAACCCTAACCCAAACCCAAACCCTAACCCTAACAGAAAACCCAACCTTAAACCAAACCCCAACCCCATCCATAACCCTAACCATAAACCTAAACGTAACGCTAACACAAACGCAAACTCTACCCCTAACCCTAACCCTAACCCTAACCCTAACTCTAAACCTAACACTAACCCTAACCCTAACCCAAACGCTAAGCCTAAACCTAACTCTAACCCTAACCCAAACCCTAACCCTAACCCTAACCCTAACCCAAACATTAACCCTAAACCTAACCCTAACCCAAACACAAACCCTAATCCAAACACTAACCCTAACCCTAACCCTAACCCTCACCAAAATCCAAACGCAATCATCACCCTAACCCTAACCCTACCCCAATCCCTACCCCTAACCCTACCTCTCACCCAACCCCTAACCCTACCCCTAATCCTAACCCTAACCCTAACCCAAACCATAACCCTAACCCTAAATTAAACCCTAACCCTAACCCAAACCGTAACCCTAACCCTAACCCAAAACCAAACCCTAACCCTAACCATAACCCTAACCCTAACCCTAATCCTAACGCAAACCAAACCCTAAAACTAACCATAACCCTAAACATAACCCTAACCCAAACCCAACCCTAATCCTAACCCTAACCCTAACCCTAACCCTAACACTTACCATAACCCAAACGGAAACCCTAACCCTAACCCTAACTCACACCCTAACCCTAACCCTAACCCTAACCCTAACCCTGACACTAACCCAAACCCTAACTCTAACACTAACCCTAACCCAAACCGAAACCCTAACCTAACCCTAACCCTAACAATAACCCAAAACCTAACCCTAACCCTAACTCAAACCCTAATCCTAACCCTAACCCACACCCCAACCCAAACCCAAATCCTAACCGTAACCCTCACACAACCAATGAACCTAACCCTAACTCTAACCCAAACCCTAAACCAAACCCTAACCCTAACCAAAACCCAAACCCTATCCCTAACCCTAACCCTAATCCTAACCCTAACCCTATTTCTAACGCAAACCAAAACCTAACACTAACCCTAACCCTAACCCTAACCCTAACCCAAACCCTAACCATAACCAGAACACAAACCATAACTCTATTCCTAAACATAACCCTTACCCTAAACCTAAACCTAAACCAAACGCACACCCTAAACTAACCCTAATCCAAACGCTAACCCTAACCCTAACCCTAAACCTAACCCTATCCCTAACCCAAATCCTAACCTTATTGCAAACCGTCACCCTAAACCTAACCTAAATCCTAACCCTAACCCTAACACTAACCCTAACCCAAACCCAAACCCTAATCCTAACACTAACCCTAACCCTAACCATAACACTCACCCTAACCCAAACGGAAACCCTAAACCTAACCCTAATCCTAATCGGAAACCTAAAACTAAACCTAACCCTAACCCAAACACTAACCCTAACCCTATCCTAACCCTAGCCCAAACCCTAACCTTAAACCTAACCCTAACACAAACCCTAACCCTAACCCAAATCCAAACCCTAACCCTAAACCTAACCCTAACCCAAACACTAACCCTAACCCTAACCCTAACCCTAACCTAAACATTAACCCTAAACCTAACCCTAACCCAAACCCTAACCCTAAACCTAACCCTAACCCAAACCCTAACCCTATCCCAAACCCAAACACTAACCCTAAGCCTAATCCTAACCCTAAACCTAACCCTAACCCTAACGGAACCGATAAATATAACCCTATCCCTAAACACAACCCTAACCCAAACCTTAACCCTGAACCTGACCCTAACTCTAACCCTAAAACTGAACACTAAATCTGAACATAAACCGAACCCAAACCCTAACCCTAACACTAACCCTAACCCTAAATCTAATCCAAACCCAAACACTAACCCTATACCTAACCCTAAACCAAACCTAAACCCTAACACTAAACTTAACACTAACCCTAACCCTAACGCAAACCCAAACACTAACCCTAACCATATCCTTAACAATAACCCAAACCCTAATACTAACCCTAACCCAAACCCTAACCCTAACCCTAACCCTAACCCAAACACAAACCCTAACCCTAACCCTAATCCTAACCCAAACCCAAACCCTAACCCTAAACCTAACCCTAACCCAAACTCTAACCATAATCAGAATCCAAACCATAACACTATCCCTAAACCTAACCCTAACCCTAAACCTAACCCTAACCCAAACGCACAACCTAACCCTAACCCTAACACTAACCCTAACCCAAACCCTGACACTAACCCTAACCCTAACCCTAATCCTAACCCATAACCTAACCGTAAACCTAACACTAACCCTAACCCTAACCCAAACACTAACCCTAAACCTAACCCTAACCCTAACCCAAATATTAACCCTAAACCTAACCCTAACCCAAACCCTAAACCTAAACGTAACCCTAACCCAAACCCTAACCCTATCCCAAACCCAAACACTAACCCTAAGCCTAATCCTAACCCTAACCCTAACCCTAACCCTAACCAAACCCATAAACCTAATCCTATCCCTAAACACAACCCTAACCCAAACCTTAACCCTAAACCTGACCCTAACACTAACCCTAACACTAACCCTAACCCTAAACCCGAACACTAAACCTGAACATAAACCTAACCCAAACCCTAACCCTAACACTAACCCTAACCCTAACTCTAATCCAAACCCACACCCTAACCCTATACCTAACCCTAAACCAAACCCAAACCCTAACACAGAACTTAACACTAACCCTAACCCTAACCCAAACCCAAACCGTAACCCTAAACCTAAGCCTAACAATAACCCAAACCCTAACACTAACCCTAACCCAAACCCTAACCCTAACCCTAACCCTAACCCTAACCCTAACCGAAACCCAAACACTAACACTAACCCTAATCCTTACCGAAAACCAAACCCTAAACCTAACCCTAACCCTAACCCAAACCCTAACCATAACCAGAATCCAAACCTTAACACTATCCCTAAACCTAACCCTAAACCTAAACCTAACGCTAACACAAACGCACACCCTAACACTAACCCTAACCCTAACCCTAACCCTAACACAAACCCTAACCCTAACCCTAAACCTAACCCTAACCCTAACCCAAACCCTAACCCTAACCCTAACACTAACCCTAACCCAAACCCAAATCCTAATCCTAACACTAAACCTAACCCTAACAATAACCCTAACCCTAACTCTAATCCAAACCCAAACACTAACCCTA
Organism: Eospalax fontanierii; assembly: GCA_035773235.1. Lineage (NCBI taxonomy): Eukaryota > Metazoa > Chordata > Mammalia > Rodentia > Spalacidae > Eospalax > Eospalax fontanierii. The sequence goes on from CM069551.1 coordinate 7,624,361, forward strand.
TACCTAACCCTAAACCAAACCCAAACCTTAACACTAAACCTAACCCTAACGCAAACCCAAACCCTAACCCTAACCCTATCCTTAACAATAACCCCAACCCTAACACTAACTCTAAGCCAAAACCTAACCCTAACCCTAACCCTAAGCCAAACACAAACCCTAACCCTAACCTAATCCTAACCCAAACCGAAACCCTAACCCTAACCCTAACCCTAACCCCAACCATAACCATAACCAGAAACAAAACCAAAACACTAACCCCAAACCTAAACCTAACCCTAAACCTAACCCTAACCCAAACGCACACCCTAACCCTAACCCTAACCGTAACTCTAACCCAAACCCTGACACTTACCCTAACCCTAACCTAAACCCTAACCATAACCCTAAACAAACCGCTAACTCTAACCCTAACCCTAACACAAACCCAAACCCTAACCTAACCCTAACCCTAACAATAACCCAAACACTAAACTTAACCCTAACTCAAACCCAAACCCTAACCCTAACCCATACCCCAACCCTAACACAAAACCTAACCGTAACCCTCACCCAAACCATGAACCTAATCGTAACCCTAACCCTAACCCAAACCCTGACCATAACCCTAACCCTAACCCTAACCCTAACCTAACCCTATCCCTAACCCTAACCCTAACCTAAAACTAACCCTAACCCTAACGCTAACCCTAACCTAACCCTAACCCTAACCCTAACCCTAACCCTAACCCTAACCCTAACCCTAACCCAAACCCTAACACTAACCCTAACCGTAACCCAAACCCTAACACTAACCCTAACCCTAACTCAAACCCAAACCCTAACCCTAACCCTAACCCTAACCCAAACCCAAACCCTATCCCTAACCCTAACCCTAACCCTAACCCTAATTCTAACGCAAACCAAACCCTAACACTAACCTAACCCTATCCCTAACCCTAACCCAAACCCTAACCATAACCAGAACACAAAAAATAAATCTATCCCTAAACCTAACCCTAACCCTAAACCTAAACCTAAACCAAACGCACACCCTAACCCTAACCCTAATCCAAACGCTAACCCTAACCCTAACCTTAACCCGAACCCTAATCCTAACCCTATCCCTCACCCAAATATAAACCTTATGGCAAACCCTCACCCTAAACCTAACCTAAACCCTAACCCTAACCCTAAAACTAACCCTAACCCAAACCCAAACCCTAATCCTAACACTAACCCTAACCCTAACCCTAACACTCACCCTAATCCAAACGGAAAGCCTAAACCTAACCCTAACCCTAACTCAAACCCTAACCCTGACCCTAACTCTAATACAAACCCTAAACCTAACCCTAATCCTAACACCAAGCCTAACCCAAACGATAACCCTAATCCTAATCGTAACCCTAAAACTAACCCTAACCCTAACCCAAACACTAACCCTAACCCTAACCCTAAACCTAACCCTAACACTAATTCTAACCCTAACCCTAACCCTAACCATAACCATAACCCATACCCTAATCCCAGGGTAGCCTTGAACTGATAATCCTCCTGCCTCACCCCCAAGAGTTGAGTTGTACTTTTTTAAGAGCAAAGATTGGATTCAGCAACAATGAAAAAGGAAAATATTTTCCCTCATAGAAAACGATGTCCAAAGTAGTTTTCTGATTCAAATGTAGCTTATAGTACTTAAGAATCCAATATCAATAATATGGTAATTTCTAGAAAGAATGAGGTTGGTTATTTATGTAACCATGTGCAATCCTTTCAAAAGCTGCAGGACTGGGAAGCAACCTTGGCATGAGTTGACCAGCGGAGGAGCACCTGCTCTGAAGCTATGATAGACAGGCAGAGCTCTGCAAGTGAGTGCTGAGTGCTATTGGTCAGTCTCCTGTCATTGGTGTCTGATGTGGGCAGGAGTGCTGAGGTCACAGAATCTTGGACTAAGATTGTGGAACTCCAAGAGGCAGTGACCCGGCAAACATTGTTTAGGGTGTTGCTAGGTGACAAAGCCCTCTCAGATGAGTGCTGAAACACAGAGGTTTCTTGGTGGTAGGCTCTAGTGTTTGGGTGACCAGTTTGGAGAGATTTAGTTGACTTTATGTCAAAGATCTAGTGATTGACAAAAAGAAGCAGCCAGGAGAAGATGGGAGGAGAATGGGAGAAGGTCGTGTGGCCTGCTGGCCATGCCCAGGCCCTCCACATACAGGACCTCTACTACTAACCCTAATTGCCTTCCTCTACTAACCCTAACGCTAACCCTAACCCTAACCCTAACTCTAATCCTAAACCTAACCTAACACTAACCCAATACTTAACCCTAAACCTACCCCAAACATTAAACCTAAACCTAACCCTAAAACTAACCCTAAACCTAAACCTAACCATAACCCAAACATTAACCCTAAACCTAACCCTAACCCTAGCCCAAACCCTAGCCCTAAACCTAACACTAACACAAACCCTAACGCTAACCCTAACCCAAACCCAAACCCTAACATTAACCCTAACCATAACCCAAACCCTAAATCTAAAGCTAACACAAACATTAATCCTAAACCTAACCCTAACCCAAACCCTAACCCTAAACCTAACCCTAGCCCAAACTCTAACCCTAAACCTAACCCTAACACAAACCCTAACCCTAACCCAAACCAAACCCTAACCCTAACCCTAACCCTATCCCAAACTCTAACCGTAACCCTAACCCTAACCCTAACCCTAACCTTAACCCTAAACCTAACACTAACCCAAACCCTAACCCTAACCCTAAACCTAAGCCTAACAATAATCCAAACCCTAACCCTAATCCTAACCATAACCCAAACCCTAACCCTAAACCTAAACCTAACCCTAACACAAACCCTAACCCTAAACCTAACCCTAACACAAAACCTAACCCTAACCCTAACCCTAAACAAAACCCAAATCCTAACCCTAACCCTAACCCTAATCCTAACCCATACCCTAACCGTAACCCTAACACTAACCCTAACCCTAACCCAAACACTAACCCTAAACCTAACCCTAACCCTAACCCAAACATTAACCCTAAACCTAACCCTAACCCAAACCCTAACCCTAAACGTAACCCTAACCCAAACCCTAACCCTATCCCAAACCCAAACACTAACCCTAAGCCTAATCCTAACCCTAACCCAAACCCTAACCCTAACCGAACCCATAAACCTACCCTATCCCTAAACACAACCCTAACCCAAACCTTAACCCTAAACCTGACCCTAACACTAACCCTGACCCTAACCCTAACCCTAAACCTAACCCTAAACCGGAACACTAAACCTGAACATAAACCTAACCCAAACCCTAACCCTAACACTAACCCTAACCCTAACTCTAATCCAAACCCACACCCTAACCCTAGACCTAACCCTAAACCAAACCCAAACCCTAACACAGAACTTAACACTAACCCTAAACGTAACCCAAACCCAAACCGTAACCCTAAACCTAAGCCTAACAATAACCCAAAACCTAACCCTAACCCTAACCCAAACCCTAACCCTAACCCTAACCCTAACCCAAACCCAAACACTAACACTAACCGTAATCCTAACCCAAACCCAAACCCTAAACCTAACCCTAACCCTAACCCAAACCCTAACCATAACCAGAATCCAAACGATAACACTATTCCTAAATCTAACCCTAACCCTAACCCTAACCCAAACCCTAACACTAACCCTAACCCTAACCCAAACCCTAACTCTAACCCTAACCCTAACCCAAACCCAAACCCTAACCCTAAACCTAACCCTAACCCAAACCCTAACCCTAACCCTAACCCAAACGCAAACCCTAACCCTAACCCTAACCCTAACCCTAACCCTAATCCTAACGCAAACCAAACCCTAATACTAACCCTAACCCTAAACCTAACCCTAACCCAAACCCAAACCCTAACCCTAAACCTAACCCTAACCCAAACCCTAACCATAACCAGAACACAAACCATAACTCTATTCATAAACCTAACCCTAAACCTAAACCTAAACCAAAAGCACACACTAACCCTAACCCTAATCCAAACGCTAACCCTAACCCTAACCCTAACCCTAACCCTTTTCCTAACCCTAACCCTAACCCAAATCCTAACCTTATCGCAAACCGTCACCCTAAACCTAACCTAAACCCTAACCCTAATCCTAACACTAACCCTAACCCAAACCCAAACCCTAATCCTAACACTAAACCTAACCCTAACCCTAACACCCACCCTAACCCAAACGGAAACCCTAACCCTAACCCTAACTCTAATCCAAACCCTAACCCTAACGCTAATCCTAACCCCAACCCTAACCCAAACCATAACCCTAATCCTAATCGTAACACTAAAACTAAACCTAACCCTAACCCAAACACTAACTCTAACCCTAACCCTAAACCTAACCCTAACCCTAATTCTAACCCTAACCCTAACCATAACCATAACCATAACCCATACCCTAATCCCAGGGTAGCCTTGAACTGATAATCCTCCTGCCTCACCCCCAAGAGTTGAGTTGTCCTTTTTGAAGAGCAAAGATTGGATTCAGCAACAATGAAAAAGGAAAATATTTTCCCTCATAGAAAACGATGTCCAAAGTAGTTTTCTGATTCAAATGTAGCTTATAGTACTTAAGAATCCAATATCAATAATATGGTAATTTCTAGAAAGAATGAGGTTGGTTATTTATGTAACCATGTGCAATCCTTTCAAGAGTTGCAGGACTGGGAAGCAACCTTGGCATGACTTGACCAGGGGAGGAGCACCTGCTCTGAAGCTATGATAGACAGGCAGAGCTCTGCAAGTGAGTGCTGAGTGCTATTGGTCAGTCTCCTGTCATTGGTGTCTGATGTGGGCAGGAGTACTGAGGTCACAGAATCTTGGACTAAGATTGTGGAACTCCAAGAGGCAGTGACCAGACAAACATTGTTTAGGGTGTTGCTAGGTGACAAAGCCCTCTCAGATGAGTTGCTGAAACACAGAGGTTTCTTGGTGGTAGGCTTTAGTGTTTGGGTAACCCGTTTGGAGAGATTTAGTTGACTTTAGGTCAAAGTTCTAGTGTTTGACAAAATGAAGCAGCCAGGAGAAGATGGGAGGAGGAGGGGAGAAGGTGGTGTGGCCTGCTGGCCCTTCCCAGGCCCTCCACATGAAGGACCTCTACTACAAATCCTACCTCTACTAACCTAACCCTAAACCTAACCCTAACCCTAACCCTAAACCTAACCCTAACCCTAATCCTACCTCTACTAACCTAACCCTAAACCTAACCCTAACCCTAACCCTAAACCTAACACTAAACCTAACCTAACACTAACCCTATACCTAACCCTAACCCTAAACCTTACCATAAACCAAAACCTAACCCTAACCCTAACCCTAACCCTAACTCTAACTCAAACCCTAACCCTAAACCTAAACCTAACCATAACCCAAACATTAACCCTAAACCTAACCCTAACCCTAGCCCAAACCCTAACCTTAAACCTAACCCTAACACAAATCCGAACCCTAACCCTAACACAAACCCAAACCCTAACCCATCCCTCAACCTAACCCAAACTCTAACCATAACCCTAACACTAACCCTAACCCTAACACTAAACGTAACACTAAACCAAACACAAACCCTATACCTAACCCTAACCCTAACCCAAACATTAACCCTAAAACTAACCCTAACCCAAACGCTAAACCTAAACCTAACCCTAACCCAAACCCTAACCCTAAAGCTAACCCAAACATTAACACTAAACCTAACCCTAACCCTAGCCCAAACCCTAACCCTATACCTAACCCTAACACAAACCCTAACCCTAACCCTAACACAAACCCAAACCCTAACCCAGCCCTAAACCTAACCCAAACTCTAACCGTAACCCTAACCCTAACCCTAACACTAATCGTAGCACTAAACCAAACCCAAACCCTATACCTAACCCTAACCCTAACCCAAACATTAACCCTAAACCGAACCCTAACCCAAACCCTAACCCTAAACCTAACCCTAACCCAAACCCTAACCCTAAAGCTAACCCAAATATTAACACTAAACCTAACCCTAACCCTAGCTCAAACCCTAAACCTAAACCCAACCCTAACACAAACCCTAACCCTAACCCTAACACAATCCCAAACCCTAACCCAGCCCTAAACCTAACCCAAACTCTAACCATAACCCTAACCCTAACCCTAAAGCTAACCCAAATATTGACCCTAAACCTAACCCTAACCCAAACCCTAACCGTAACCCTAACCCTAACCCAAACCCTAACCCTAACCATAACCCAAACATTAACCTTATACCTAACCCTAACCCTAACCCAAACCCTAACGCTAAACCTAACCCTAGCCCAAACCCTAAACCTAAACCTAACCCTAACACAAACCCTAACCCTAACCCAAACCCAAACCCAATCACTAACCCTAAACCTAACCCTAACCCAAACTCTAACCGTAACCCTAACCCTAACCCTAACCCTAACCCTAACCCTAAACCTAACACTAACACTAACCCAATCCCTAACCCTAACCCTAACCCTAAGCCTAACCCAAACATTAAAACTAAACCGAACCCTAAACCAAACCCTAACAATAAACCTAACCCTAACCCTAACCCAAACCCTAACCCTAATCCTAACCCTAACACAAACCCTAACCCTAACGTTAACCCTAACCAAAATCCAAATCCTAAGGCTAACCCTAACCCTAACCCTAACCCTAACCCAAACCCTAACTGTAAACCTAACACTAGCCCTAACCCTAACCATAACCCTAACCCAAAACCTAACCCTAACCCTAACCCTAATCCAAACCCTAACCCTAAACCAAACCCTAACGTTAACCAAACCAAAACCTAACCCTTACACTAACCCTAACCCCAACCCTAATCCTAAACCAAACTCAAACACTAACTCTATATCTCACCCTAACCCTAAAAGAAAACCTAACACTAACCCTACCCCAAACCATAACTCTATCCCAAAACCTAACCTTTACACTAAACCAAACTCAAACCTTAACCCTAACTCTAACCCTAACCCAAACCCTAACCCTAACTCTAACCCTAACCCTAACCCTAACCAAAACATTAACCCTAAACCTAACCCTAGCCCAAACCCTAACCCTGAACCTAACCCTAACACAAACGCTAACCATAACCCAAACCCAAACCCTAATCCAAACACTAACCCTAACCCTAACTCTAACCCTCACCAAAATCCAAAAGCAATCATTACCCTAAACCTAACCCTAACCCAAACCCTAACCCTAACCCTCACTCTAACCCAAACCCTAACCCTAACCCTAACACTAACACTAAACTAACTCTAATACAAACCCACACCCTAATCCTATACCTAACCCTAAACCAAACCCAAACCCTAACACAGAACTTTACACTAACCTTAACCCTAAAACAAAACCAAACCGTAACCCTAAACCTAAGCCTAACAATAACCCAAACCCTAACCCTAACCCTAACCCAAACCCTAACCCTAACCCTAACCCTAACCCAAACCCAAACACTAACCCTAACCCTAATCCTAACCCAAACCCAAACCCTAAACCTAAACCTAACCCTAACCCAAACCCTAACCATAACCAGAATCCAAACTATAACACTATCACTAAACCTAACCCTAACCCTAAACCTAACCCTAACTCAAACGCACACACTAACCCAAACCCTAACCCTAACCCTAACCCTAATGCAAACATTAACCCTAAACCTAACCCTAACCCAAACCCAAACCCTAACCCTAACCATAACCCTAACCCAAACTCTACACGTAACCCTAAGCCTAACACTAAACCTAACACTAAACCAAACCATAACCCTATACCTAACCCTAACCCAAACCCAAACATTAACCCTAAACCTAACCCTAACCCAAACCCTGACCCTAACCATAACCCAAACATTAACCCTAAACCTAACCTTAACCATAACCCAAACCCAAACTCAATCCCTAACCCTAAACCTAACCCTAAACCAAACTCTAACCGTAACCCTAACCGTAACGCTAACCCTAACCCTAACCCTAAACCTAACACTAACACTAAACCAAACCCTAACCCTAACGCTAACCCTAACCCTAACCCTAACCCTAACCCAAACATTAAAACTAAACCTAACCCTAAACAAAACCC
>CM069551.1:7637500-7672500 GCA_035773235.1 Eospalax fontanierii
CTAACCTAACCCTAACCCTAACCCTAACCCTAACCCTAACCCTAACCCTAACCCTAACACTAACCCTAACCGTAACCCAAACCCTAACACTAACCCTAACCCTAACTCAAACCCAAACCCTAACCCTAACCCTAACCCTAACCCAAACCCAAACCCTATCCCTAACCCTAACCCTAACCCTAACCCTAATTCTAACGCAAACCAAACCCTAACACTAACCCTAACCCTATCCCTAACCCTAACCCAAACCCTAACCATAACCAGAACACAAAAAATAAATCTATCCCTAAACCTAACCCTAACCCTAAACCTAAACCTAAACCAAACGCACACCCTAACCCTAACCCTAATCCAAACGCTAACCCTAACCCTAACCTTAACCCGAACCCTAATCCTAACCCTATCCCTCACCCAAATATAAACCTTATGGCAAACCCTCACCCTAAACCTAACCTAAACCCTAACCCTAACCCTAAAACTAACCCTAACCCAAACCCAAACCCTAATCCTAACACTAACCCTAACCCTAACCCTAACACTCACTCTAATCCAAACGGAAAGCCTAAACCTAACCCTAACCCTAACTCAAACCCTAACCCTGACCCTAACTCTAATACAAACCCTAAACCTAACCCTAATCCTAACACCAAGCCTAACCCAAACGATAACCCTAATCCTAATCGTAACCCTAAAACTAACCCTAACCCTAACCCAAACACTAACCCTAACCCTAACCCTAAACCTAACCCTAACCCTAATTCTAACCCTAACCCTAACCCTAACCATAACCATAATCCATACCCTAATCCCAGGGTAGCCTTGAACTGATAATCCTCCTGCCTCACCCCCAAGAGTTGAGTTGTACTTTTTTAAGAGCAAAGATTGGATTCAGCAACAATGAAAAAGGAAAATATTTTCCCTCATAGAAAACGATGTCCAAAGTAGTTTTCTGATTCAAATGTAGCTTATAGTACTTAAGAATCCAATATCAATAATATGGTAATTTCTAGAAAGAATGAGGTTGGTTATTTATGTAACCATGTGCAATCCTTTCAAAAGCTGCAGGACTGGGAAGCAACCTTGGCATGAGTTGACCAGGGGAGGAGCACCTGCTCTGAAGCTATGATAGACAGGCAGAGCTCTGCAAGTGAGTGCTGAGTGCTATTGGTCAGTCTCCTGTCATTGGTGTCTGATGTGGGCAGGAGTGCTGAGGTCACAGAATCTTGGACTAAGATTGTGGAACTCCAAGAGGCAGTGACCAGGCAAACATTGTTTAGGGTGTTGCTAGGTGACAAAGCCCTCTCAGATGAGTGCTGAAACACAGAGGTTTCTTGGTGGTAGGCTCTAGTGTTTGGGTGACCAGTTTGGAGAGATTTAGTTGACTTTATGTCAAAGATCTAGTGATTGACAAAAAGAAGCAGCCAGGAGAAGATGGGAGGAGAATGGGAGAAGGTCGTGTGGCCTGCTGGCCATGCCCAGGCCCTCCACATACAGGACCTCTACTACTAACCCTAATTGCCTTCCTCTACTAACCCTAACGCTAACCCTAACCCTAACCCTAACTCTAATCCTAAACCTAACCTAACACTAACCCAATACTTAACCCTAAACCTAACCCAAACATTAAACCTAAACCTAACCCTAAAACTAACCCTAAACCTAAACCTAACCATAACCCAAACATTAACCCTAAACCTAAACCTAACCCTAGCCCAAACCCTAGCCCTAAACCTAACACTAACACAAATCCTAACGCTAACCCTAACCCAAACCCAAACCCTAACATTAACCCTAACCCTAACCCAAACCCTAAATCTAAAGCTAACACAAACATTAATCCTAAACCTAACCCTAACCCAAACCCTAACCCTAAACCTAACCCTAGCCCAAACTCTAACCCTAAACCTAACCCTAACACAAACCCTAACCCTAACCCAAACCAAACCCCAACCCTAACCCTAACCCTATCCCAAACTCTAACCGTAACCCTAACCCTAACCCTAACCCTAACCCTAAACCTAACACTAACCCAAACCCTAACCCTAACCCTAAACCTAAGCCTAACAATAATCCAAACCCTAACCCTAATCCTAACCGTAACCCAAACCCTAACCCTAAACCTAAACCTAACCCTAACACAAACCCTAACCCTAAACCTAACCCTAACACAAAACCTAACCCTAACCCTAACCCTAAACAAAACCCAAATCCTAACCCTAACCCTAACCCTAATCCTAACCCATACCCTAACCGTAACCCTAACACTAACCCTAACCCTAACCCAAACACTAACCCTAAACCTAACCCTAACTCTAACCCAAACATTAACCCTAAACCTAACCCTAACCCAATCCCTAACCCTAAACGTAACCCTAACCCAAACCCTAACCCTATCCCAAACCCAAACACTAACCCTAAGCCTAATCCTAACCCTAACCCTAACCCTAAACCTAACCGAACCCATAAACCTACCCTATCCCTAAACACAACCCTAACCCAAACCTTAACCCTAAACCTGACCCTAACACTAACCCTGACCCTAACCCTAACCCTAACCCTAACCCTAAACCGGAACACTAAACCTGAACATAAACCTAACCCAAACCCTAACCCTAACACTAACCCTAACCCTAACTCTAATCCAAACCCACACCTTAACCCTATACCTAACCCTAAACCAAACCCAAACCCTAACACAGAACTTAACACTAACCCTAAACGTAACCCAAACCCAAACCGTAACCCTAAACCTAAGCCTAACAATAACCCAAAACCTAACCCTAACCCTAACCCAAACCCTAACCCTAACCCTAACCCTAACCCAAACCCAAACACTAACACTAACCGTAATCCTAACCCAAACCCAAACCCTAAACCTAACCCTAACCCTAACCCAAACCCTAACCATAACCAGAATCCAAACGATAACACTATTCCTAAATCTAACCCTAACCCTAACCCTAACCCAAACCCTAACACTAACCCTAACCCTAACCCAAACCCTAACTCTAACCCTAACCCTAACCCAAACCCAAACCCTAACCCTAAACCTAACCCTAACCCAAACCCTAACCCTAACCCTAACCCAAACGCAAACCCTAAACCTAACCCTAACCCTAACCCTAACCCTAATCCTAACGCAAACCAAACCCTAATACTAACCCTAACCCTAAACCTAACCCTAACCCAAACCCAAACCCTAACCCTAAACCTAACCCTAACCCAAACCCTAACCATAACCAGAACACAAACCATAATTCTATTCATAAACCTAACCCTAAACCTAAACCTAAACCAAAAGCACACACTAACCCTAACCCTAATCCAAACGCTAACCCTAACCCTAACCCTAAGCCTAACCCTTTTCCTAACCCTAACCCTAATCCAAATCCTAACCTTATCGCAAACCGTCACCCTAAACCTAACCTAAACCCTAACCCTAATCCTAACACTAACCCTAACCCAAACCCAAACCCTAATCCTAACACTAAACCTAACCCTAACCCTAACACTCACCCTAACCCAAACGGAAACCCTAACCCTAACCCTAAATCTAATCCAAACCCTAACCCTAACGCTAATCCTAACCCCAACCCTAACCCAAACCATAACCCTAATCCTAATCGTAACACTAAAACTAAACCTAACCCTTTCCCAAACACTAACTCTAACCCTAACCCTAAACCTAACCCTAACCCTAATTCTAACCCTAACCCTAACCATAACCATAACCATAACCCATACCCTAATCCCAGGGTAGCCTTGAACTGATAATCCTCCTGCCTCACCCCCAAGAGTTGAGTTGTCCTTTTTGAAGAGCAAAGATTGGATTCAGCAACAATGAAAAAGGAAAATATTTTCCCTCATAGAAAACGATGTCCAAAGTAGTTTTCTGATTCAAATGTAGCTTATAGTACTTAAGAATCCAATATCAATAATATGGTAATTTCTAGAAAGAATGAGGTTGGTTATTTATGTAACCATGTGCAATCCTTTCAAGAGTTGCAGGACTGGGAAGCAACTTTGGCATGACTTGACCAGGGGAGGAGCACCTGCTCTGAAGCTATGATAGACAGGCAGAACTCTGCAAGTGAGTGCTGAGTGCTATTGGTCAGTCTCCTGTCATTGGTGTCTGATGTGGGCAGGAGTACTGAGGTCACAGAATCTTGGACTAAGATTGTGGAACTCCAAGAGGCAGTGACCAGGCAAACATTGTTTAGGGTGTTGCTAGGTGACAAAGCCCTCTCAGATGAGTTGCTGAAACACAGAGGTTTCTTGGTGGTAAGCTCTAGTGTTTGGGTGACAAGTTTGGAGAGATTTAGTTGACTTTAGGTCAAAGATCTAGTGATTGACAAAAAGAAGCAGCCAGAAGAAGATGGGAGGAGGAGGGGAGAAGGTGGTGTGGCCTGCTGGCCATACCCATGCCCTCCACATTCAGTACCTCTACTACTAACCCTAATTGCCTACCTCTACTAACCCTAACGCTAACCCTAACCCTAACCCTAACCCTAATCCTAAACCTAACCTAACACTAACACTAAACCTAAACCTAACCATAACCCAAACGTTAACCCTAAACCTAACCCTAACCATAGCCCAAACCAAAGCCCTAAACCTAACACTAACACAAACCCTAACCCTAACCCTAACCCAAACCCAAACCCTAACACTAACCTAACCCTAACCCAAACCCTAACTCTAAAGCTAACACAAACATTAACCCTAAACCTAACCCTAACCCAAACCCTAACCCTAAACCTAACCCTAGCCCAAACACTAACCCTAAACCTAACCCTAACACAAACACTAACCCTAACCCAAACCCAAACCCTAAACCTAACCCTATCCCTATCCCAAACTCTAACCGTAACCCTAACCCTAACCCTAACCCTAAACCTAAGCCTAAGAATAATCCAAACCCTAACCCAAATCCTAACCATAACCCAAACAATAACCCTAAACCTAAACCTAACCCTAACCCAAACCCTAACTCTAAACCTAACCCTAACACAAAACCTAACCCTTACCCTAACCCTAACCCAAACCCAAATCCTAACCCTAACCCTAACCCTAATCCTAACCCATACCCTAACCGTAACCCTAACACTAACCCTAACCCTAACCCAAACACTAACCCTAAACCTAACTCTAACCCTAACCCAAACATTAACACTAAACCTAACCCTAACACAAACCCTAACCCTAAACGTAACCCTAACCCAAACCCTAACCCTATCCCAAACCAAAACTCTAACACTAAGCCTAATCCTAACCCTAACCCTAACCCTAACCGAACCCATAAACCTAACCCTATCCCTAAACACAACCCTAACCCAAATCTTAACCCTAAACCTGACCCTAACACTAACCCTAACCCTAACCCTAAACCCGAACACTAAACCTGAACATAAACCTAAACCAAACCCTAACCCTTACACTAACCCTAACCCTAACTCTAATCCAAACCCACACCCTAACCCTATACCTAACCCTAAACCAAACCCTAACCCTAACACAGAACTTAACACTAACCCTAACCCTAACCCAAACCCAAAACGTAACCCTAAACCTAAGCCTAACAATAACCCAAAACCTAACCCTAACCCTAACCCAAACCCTAACCCTAACCCTGACCCAAACCCAAACACTAACACTAACCCTAATCCTAACCAAAACCCAAACCCTAAACCTAACCCTAACCCTAACCCAAACCCTAACCATAACCAGAATCCAAACGATAACACTATTCCTAACCCTAACCCTAACCCTAACCCTAACCCAAACCCTAACACTAACCCTAACCCTAACCCAAACCCTAACTCTAACCCTAACCCTAACCCAAACCCAAAACCTAACCCTAACCCTAAGCCTAACCCAAACCCTAACCCTAACCCTAACCCAAACGCAAACCCTAACCCTAACCCTAACCCTAACCCTAATCCTAACGCAAACCAAACCCTAATACTAACCCTAACCCTAAACCTAACCCTAACCCAAACCCAAAACCTAACCCTAAACCTAACCCTAACCCAAACCCTAACCATAACCAGAACACAAACCATAACTCTATCCCTAAACCTAACCCTCACCCTAAACCCAACCCTATCCCAAAAGCACACCCTAACCCTAACCCTAACCCTAAACCAAACCCTAACCCTAACCTTAAACTAAACTTAACCCTAACCCAAACGCTAACCCTATCCCTAACCCTAACCCTAATCCTAACCCTAACCTTAACTCAAAACCTAACCTTATCGCAAACCCTCACCCTAAACCTAACCTAAACCCTAACCCTAAACCCAACACTAACCCTAACCCAAGCTCAAATGCTAATCCTAACAATAATCCTAACCCTGACCCTAACACTCACCCTAATCCAAACGAAACCCTAAACCTAAGCCTAACACTAACTCAAACCCTAAACCTAACACTAACCCTAACCCTAACCCTAATCCTAACCCTAACCATAACCCAAACCATAACCCTAATCCTAATCGTATCCCTAACCCTAACACTAACCCTAACCCAAACCCAAACCCAAATCCTAACACTAACCGTAACCCTAACCCTAACACTCACCCTAAGCCAAACGGAAACCCTAACCCTAACCCTAACGCTAACTCAAACCCTAACCCTAATCCTAACCCTAACCCAAACCCAAACCCTATCCCTAACCCTAACCCTAATCCTAACCCTAATCCTAACGCAAACCAAACCCTAACACTAACCCTAACCCTAACCCTCACCCTAACCCAAATACAAACCCTAACCATAAACCTAACCATAACCCAAACCCTAACCATAACCAGAACACAAAACATAACTCTATCCCTAACCCTAACAATAACCCTAAACCTAAACCTAAACCAAACGCACACGCTAACCCGAACCCTAATCCAAACGCTAACCCTAACCCTAACCCTAACCCTATTCCTAACCCTATCCCTAACCCAAATCCTAACCTTATCGCAAACCCTCACCCTAAACCTACCCTAAACCCTAACACTAACCCTAACCCAAACCCAAACCCTAATCCTAACACTAAACCTAACCCTAACCCTAACACTCACCCTAACCCAAACAGAAACCCTAAACCTAACCCTAACCCTAACTCAAAACCTAACCCTAACTCTAATCCAAACCCTAACCCTAACCCTAATCCTAACCCCAACCCTAACCCAAACCATAACCCTAATCCTAATCGTAACCCTAAAACTAAACCTACCCCTAACCGAAACACTAACCCTAACCCTAACCCTAAACCTAACCCTCACCCTAATTCTAACCCTAACCCTAACCCTAACCATAACCATAACCCATACCCTAATCCCAGGGTAGCCTTGAACTGATAATCCTCCTGCCTCACCCCCAAGAGTTGAGTTGTCCTTTTTTAAGAGCAAAGATTGGATTCAGCAACAATGAAAAAGGAAAATATTTTCCCTCATAGAAAACGATGTCCAAAGTAGTTTTCTGATTCAAATGTAGCTTATAGTACTTCAGAATCCAATATCAATAATATGGTAATTTCTAGAAAGAATGAGGTTGGTTATTTATGTAACCATGTGCAATCCTTTCAAGAGCTGCAGGACTGGGAAGCAACCTTGGCATGACTTGACCAGGGGAGGAGCACCTGCATTGAAGCTATGATAGACAGGCAGAGCTCTGCAAGTGAGTGCTGAGTGCTATTGGTCAGTCTCCTGTCATTGGTGTCTGATGTGGGCAGGAGTGCTGAGGTCACAGAATCTTGGACTAAGATTGTGGAACTCCAAGAGGCAGTGACCAGGCAAACATTGTTTAGGGTGTTGCTAGGTGACAAAGCCCTCTCAGATGAGTTGCTGAAACACAGAGGTTTCCTGGTGGTAGGCTCTAGTGTTTGGGTGACCAGTTTGGAGAGATTTAGTTGACTTTAGATCAAAGATCTAGTGATTGACAAAAAGAAGCAGCCAGGAGACGATGGGAGGAGGATGGGAGAAGGTCGTGTGGCCTGCTGGCCATGCCCAGGCCCTCCACATACAGGACCTCTACTACTAACCCTAATTGCCTTCCTCTACTAAACCTAACGCTAACCCTAACCCTAACCCTAACTCTAATCCTAAACCTAACCTAACACTAACCCTATACTTAACCCTAAACCTAACCCAAACATTAAACCTAAACCTAACCCTAACACTAACCCTAAACCTAAACCTAACCATAACCCAAACATTAACCCTAAACCTAACCCTAACCCTAGCCCAAACCCTAGCCCTAAACCTAACACTAACACAAACCCTAACCCTAACCCTAAACCAAACCCAAACCCTAACACTAACCCTAACCCTAACCCAAACCCTAACTCTAAAGCTAACACAAATATTAATCCTAAACCTAACGCTAACCCAAACCCTAACCCTAAACCTAACCCTAGCCCAAACTCTAACCCTAAACCTAACCCTAACACAAACCCTAACCCTAACCCAAACCAAACCCTAACCCTAACCCTAACCCTATCCCAAACTCTAACCGTAACCCTAACCCTAACCCTAACCCTAACCCTAACCCTAACCCTAAACCTAACAGTAACCCAAACCCTAACCCTAACCCTAAACCTAAGCCTAACAATAATCCAAACCCTAACCCTAATCCTAACCGTAACCCAAACCCTAACCCTAAACCTAAACCTAACCCTAACTCAAACCCTAACCCTAAACCTAACCCTAACACAAAACCTAACCCTAACCCTAACCCTAACCAAAACCCAAATCCTAACCCTAAACCTAACCCTAATCCTAACCCATACCCTAACCGTAACCCTAACACCAACCCTAACCCTAACCCAAACACTAACCCTAAACCTAACCCTAACCCTAACCCAAACATTAACCCTAAACCTAACCCTAACCCAAACCCTAACCCTAAACGTAACCCTAACCCAAACCCTAACCCTATCCCAAACCCAAACACTAACCCTAAGCCTAATCCTAACCCTAACCCTAACCCTAACCCTAACCGAACCCATGAACCTACCCTATCCCTAAACACAACCCTAACCCAAACCTTAACCCTAAACCTGACCCTAACACTAACCCTGACCCTAACCCTAACCCTAACCCTAAACCCGAACACTAAACCTGAACATAAACCTAACCCAAACCCTAACCCTAACACTAACCCTAACCCTAACTCTAATCCAAACCCACACCCTAACCCTATACCTAAACCTAAACCAAACCCAAACCCTAACACAGAACTTAACACTAACCCTAACCGTAACCCAAACCCAAACCGTAACCCTAAACCTAAGCCTAACAATAACCCAAACCCTAACCCTAACCCTAACCCAAACCCTAACCCTAACCATAACTCTAACCCAAACCCAAACACTAACACTAACCGTAATCCTAACCCAAACCCAAACCCTAAACCTAACCCTAACCCTAACCCAAACCCTAACCATAACCAGAATCCAAACGATAACACTATTCCTAAATCTAACCCTAACCCTAACCCTAACCCAAACCCTAACACTAACCCTAACCCTAACCCAAACCCTGACTCTAACCCTATCGCTAAATCTAACCCAAAACCAAACCCTAACCCAAACCCTAACCCTAACCCCAACCCTAACCCTAACCCTAACCCAAACGCGAACCCTAACCCTAACCCTGACACTAACCCTAATCCTAACGCAAACCAAACCCTAATACTAACCCTAACCCTAAACCTAACCCTGACCCAAACCCAAACCCTAACCCTAAACCTAACCCTAATCAAACCCTAACCATAACCAGAAGACAAGCCATAACTCTATTCCTAAACCTAACCCTAACCCTAAACCTAAACCTAAACCAAAAGCACACACTAAACCTAACCCTAATCCAAACGCTAACCCTAACCCTAACCCTAACCCTAACCCTTTTCCTAACCTTAACCCTAACCCAAATCCTAACCTTATAGCAAACCGTCACCCTAAACCTAACCTAAACCCTAACCCTAACACTAACACTAACCCTAACCCAAACCCAAACCCTAATCCTAACACTAAACCTAACCCTAACCCTAACACTCACCCTAACCCAAATGGAAACCCTAAACCTAACCCTAACTCTAATCCAAACCCTAACCCTAACCCTAATCCTAACCCCAACCCTAACCCAAACCATAACCCTAATCCTAATCGTAACCCTAAAACTAAACCTAACCCTAACCCAAACACTAACCCTAGCCCTAACCCTAAACCTAACCCTAACCCTAATTCTAACCCTAACCCTAACCCTAACCATAACCATAACCCATACCCTAATCCCAGGGTAACCTTGAACTGATAATCCTCCTGCCTCACCCCCAAGAGTTGAGTTGTACTTTTTTAAGAGCAAAGATTGAATTCAGCAACAATGAAAAAGGAAAATATTTTCCCTCATAGAAAACGATGTCCAAAGTAGTTTTCTGATTCAAATGTAGCTTATAGTACTTAAGAATCCAATATCAATAATATTAATTTCTAGAAAGAATGAGGTTGGTTATTTATGTAACCACGTGCAATCCTGGCAAGAGCTGCAGGACTGGGAAGCAACCTTGGCATGACTTGACCAGGGGAGGAGCACCTGCTCTGAAGCTGTGATAGACAGGCAGAGCTCTGCAAGTGAGTGCTGAGTGCTATTGGTCAGTCTCCTGTCATTGGTGTCTGATGTGGGCAGGAGTGCTGAGGTCACAGAATCTTGGATTAAGATTGTGGAACTCCAAGAGGCAGTGACCAGGCAAACTTTGTTTAGGGTGTTGCTAGGTGACAAAGCCCTCTAAGATGAGTTGCTGAAACACAGAGGTTTCTTGGAGGTAGGCTCTAGTGTTTGGGTGACCAGTTTGGAGAGATTTAGTTGACTTTAGGACAAAGTTCTAGTGTTTGACTGAAGAAGCAGTCAGGAGAAAATGGGAGGAGGAGGGGTGAAGGTGGTGTGGACTGCTGGCCCTGACCAGGCCCTCCACATACAGGACCTCTACTACAAAGCCTACCTCTACTAATCCTAACCCTAAACCTAACCCTAAACCTAAACTAACACTAACCCTATACCTAACTCTAACCCTAACCCTAACCCTAAACCTAACACTAACATAAACCCTAACCCTAACCTAACCCTAACCCTAAACCTAAGCCTAACAATAATCCAAACCCTAACCCTAATCCTAACCGTAACCCAAACTCTAACCCTAAACCTAACCCTAACACAAAATCTAACCCTAACCCTAATTCTAACCCTAATCCAAACCCTGAACCTAACCCTAACCCTAACCCAAACCCTAACCATAACCAAAATCCAAACTATAACACTATCTCTAAACCTAACCCTAACCCTAAACCAAACCCTAACCCTAACCCAAACCCTAACCCTAACCCTAACCCTAACACAAACCCAAACACTAAACATAACCCTAATCCTAACACAAACCCAAACCCTAAACCTAAACCTAACCCTAACCCAAAACCTAACCATAACCAGAATCTAAACTATAACACTATCCCTAAACCTAACCCTAACACTAAACCTAACCCTAACCCAAACCCTAACCCTAAACCTAACCCTAGCCCAAACTCTAACCCTAAACCTAACCCTAATACAAACCCTAACCCTAACCCAAACCCAAACCCTAACCCTAAACCTAACCCTATCCCAAGCTCTAACTGCAACCCTAACCCTAACCCTAACCCTAAACCTAAGCCTAACAATAATAACCCGAACCCTAACCCTAATCCTAACCGTAACCCAAACAATAACCCTAAACCTAAACCTAACCCTAACCCAAACCCTAACCCTAAACCTAACCCTAACACAAAACCTAACCCTAACCTTAACCCTAACCCAAACCCAAATCCTAACCCTAACCCAAACGCTAATCCTAACCCATACCCTAACCGTAACCCTAACAGTAACCCTAACCCTAACCCAAACACTAACCCTAAACTTAACTCTAACCCTAACCCAAACATTAACACTAAACCTAACCCTAAGCCAAACCCTAACCCTAAACGTAACCCTAACACAAACCCTAATCCTATCCCAAACCAAAACTCTAAGCCTAAGCCTAATCCTAACCCTAACCCTAACCCTAACCGAACCCATAAACCTAACCCTATCCCTAAATTAGACCCTAACCCAAATGTTAAGCCTAAACCTGACCTAACACTAACCCTAACCCTAACCCTAAACCCGAACACTAAACCTGGACATAAACCTAACCCAAACCCTAACCCTAACACTAACGCTAACCCTGACTCTAATCCAAACCCACACCCTAACCCTCTCCCTACCCCTAAACCAACCCCAAACCCTAACACAGAACTTAACACTAACCCTAACCCTAACCCAAACCCAAACCGTTATCCTAAACCTAAGCCTAAAAATAACCCAAACCCTAACCCTAACCCTAACCCAAAACCTAACCCTAACCCTAACCCTAACCCTAACCCAAACCCAAACACTAACACTAACCCTAATACTAACCCAAACCCAAACCCTAAAACTAACCCTAACCCTAAACCAAACCCTAACCATAACCAGAATCCAAACGATAACAATATCCCTAAATCTAACCCTAACCCTAACTCTAACCCAAACCCTAACACTAACCCTAACCCTAATCCTAACCCTAACCCTAACCCTAATCCTAACGCAAACCAAACCCTAATACTAACCCTAACCCTAAACCTAACCCTAACCCAAACCCTAACCATAACCAAAACACAAACCATAACTCTATCCCTAAACCTAATCCTAACCCTAAACCTAAACCTAAACCAAACGCACACCCTAACTCTAACCCTAATCCAAACGCTAACCCTAACCCTACCCCTAACCCTAACCCTATTCCTAACCCTATCCCTAACCCAAATCTTAACCTTATCGCAAACCCTCACCCGAAACCTAACCTAAACCCTAACCCTAACCCTAACCCAAACCCAAACCCTAATCCTAACACTAAAACTAATCCTAACCCTACCACTCACCCTAACCCAAAGGGAAACCCTAAACCTAACCCTAACCCTAACTCAAACCCTAACCCTAACTCTAATCCAAACCCTAACCTTAACCCTAATCCTAACCCCAACCCTAACCCAAACCATAACCCTAATCCTAATCGTAACCCTAAAACTAAACCTAACCCTAACCAAACACTAACCCTAACCCTAACCCTAAACCTAACCCTAACCCTAATTCTAACCCTAACCCTAACCCTAACCATAACCATAACCCATACCCTAATCCCAGGATAGCCTTGAACTGATAATCATCCTGCCTCACCCCCAAGAGTTGAGTTGTACTTTTTTAAGAGCAAAGATTGGATTCAGCAACAATGAAAAAGGAAAATATTTTCCCTCATAGAAAACGATGTCCAAAGTAGTTTTCTGATTCAAATGTAGCTTATAGTACTTAAGAATCCAATATCAATAATATGGTAATTTCTAGAAAGAATGAGGTTGCTTATTTATGTAACCACGTGCAATCCTGGCAAGAGCTGCAGGACTGGGAAGCAACCTTGGCATGACTTGACCAGGGGAGGAGCACCTGCTCTGTAGCTATGATAGACAGGCAGAGCTCTGCAAGTGAGTGCTGAGTGATATTGGTCAGTCTCCTGTCATTGGTGTCTGATGTGGGCAGGAGTGCTGAGGTCACAGAATCTTGGATTAAGATTCTGGAACTCCAAGAGGCAGTGACCAGGCAAACATTGCTTAGGGTGTTGCTAGGTGACAAAGCCCTCTCAGATGAGTTGCTGAAACACAGAGGTTTCTTGGAGGTAGGCTCTAGTGTTTGGGTGACCAGTTTGGAGAGATTTAGTTGACTTTAGGACAAAGTTCTAGTTTTTGACAAAAGAAGCAGCCAGGAGAAAATGGGAGGAGGAGGGATGAAGGTGGTGTGGCCTGCTGGCCCTGCCCAGGCCCTCCACATACAGGACCTCTACTACAAAGCCTACCTCTACTAATCCTAACCCTAAACCTAACCCTAAACCTAACCTAACACTAAACCTATACCTAACCCTAACCCTAACCCTAAACCTAAGCCTAACAATAATCCAAACCCTAACCCTAATCCGAACCGTAACCCAAACCCTAACCCTAAACCTAAACCTAACCCTAACCCAAACCCTAACCCTAAACCTAACCCTAACAGAAAATCTAACCCTAGCCCTAACCCTAACCCAAACCCAAATCCTAACCCTAACCCTAACCCTAATCCTAACCCATACCCGAAACGTAACCCTAACCCTAAACCCGAACACTAAACCTGAACAAAAACCTAACCCAAACCCTAAACCTAACACTAACCCTAACCCTAACTCTAATCCAAACCCTAACCCTAACCCTATACCTAACCATAAACCAAACTGAAACCCTAACACTGAACTTAACACTAACCCTTACCCTAACCCAAACCCAAACCGTAACCCTAAACCTAAGCCTAACAATAACCAAAACCCTAACCCTAACCCTAACCCAAACCCTAACCCTAACCCTAACCCTAACCCTAACCAAAACCCAAACACTAAACCTAACCCTAACACTAACCCTAACCCAAACCATAACCCTAATCCTAATCGTATCCCTAACCCTAAATCTAACCCTAACCAAACACTAACCCTAACCCTAACCCTAAACAGAACCCTAACACAAAATCTAACCCTAACCCTAACCCTAACCCAAACCCAAATCCTAACCCTAACCCTAACCCTAATCCGAACCCATACCCTAACCGTAACCCTAACCCTAACCCTAACCCTAACCCAAACACTAACCCTAAACCTAACCCTAACCCAAACCCAAACCCTAACCCTAAACCTAACCCTAACCCAAACCCTAACCATAACCAGAACACAAACCATGACTCTATCCCTAAACCTAACCCTAACCCTAAACCTATCCCTAACCCTAACCCTAACCCTAACCCTAACCGAAACCCTAACCTTAACCTTAAACTAAACTTTACCCTAACCCAAACGCTAACCCTAACCCTAACCCTAACCCTAATCCTAACCCTAACCTTAACTCAAATCCTAACATTATTGCAAACCCTCACCCTAAACCTAACCTAAACCCTAACCCTAAACCTAACACTAACCCTAACCCAAACTCAAATCCTAATCCTAACAATAACCCTAACCCTCACCCTAACATTCACCCTAACCCAAACGGAAACCCTAAACCTAAACCTAACCCTAACTCAAACCCTAAACCTAACACAAACCCTAACCCTAACCCTAACCCTAACCCTAACCCAAACCCTAACCCTAACCCTAACCCTAACCCTAACCCTAAACCTAAACCTAACCCTAATCCTAATCGTATCACTAAACCTAACACTAACCCTAACTCAAACCCAAACCCTAATCCTAACACTAACCCTAACACTAACACTAACACTCACCCTAACCCAAACGGAAACCCTAACCCTAACCCTAACCCTAACCCAAAACCTAACCCTAACCCTAACCTTAACCCAAACCCAAACCCTATCCCTAACCCTAATCCTAACCCTAAACCTAACACAAACCCAAACCCTAACCATAACCATAATCCTAACCCTAACCCTAACCCAAACCATAACCCTAATCCTAATCGTATCCCTAACCCTAAACCTAACCCTAACCCAAACCCTAACCCTAAACCTAACCCTAACCTAAACCCTAACCCTAAACCTAACACTAACCCAAACCCTAACCATAACCATAATCCTAACCCTAACCCAAACCCTAACCCTAAAGCTAACCCTAGCCCAAACCCTAACCCTAAACCTAACCCTAACACAAACCCTAACCCTATCCCAAACCCAAACACTAACCCTAAGCCTAATCCTAACCCTAACCCTAACGGAACCCATAAACATAACCCTATCCCTAAACACAACCCTAACCCAAACCTTGACCCTAAACCTGACCCTAACCCTAACCCTAAAACCGAATACTAAACCTGAACATAAACCTAAACCAAACATAACCCTAACACTAACCCTAACCCTAACTCTAATCCAAACCCAAACACTAACCCTATACCTAACCCTAAACCAAACCCAAACCCTAACACTGAACTTAACACTAACCCTAACCCTAACGCAAAACCAAACCCTAACCCTAACCCTATCCTTAACAATAACCCAAACCCTAACACTAAATCTAACCAAACCCTAACCCTAACCCTAACCCTAAACCAAACACAAACCCTAACCCTAACCTTAACCCTAATCCTAACCCAAACCCAAACCCTAACCCTAATCCTAACCCTAAACCAAACCCCAACCATAACGAGAATCCAAACCATAACACTATCCCTAAACCTAACCCTAACCCTAAACCTAACAATAACCCAAATGCACACCCTAACCCTAACCCTAACCCTAACCCACCCAAACCCTGACAATAACCCTAACATTAACCTAAACCCTAACCCTAAACCTAAACCAAACCCTAACTCTTACCCTAACCCTAAACCAAACCCAAAACCTAACCTAACCCTAACCCTAACAGTAACCCAAACCCTAACCCTAACCCTAACTCAAACCCTAACCCTAACCCTAACCCATACCCCAACCCAAAGCCAAAAACTAACCGTAACCCTCAACCAAACCATGAACCTGATCGTAACACTAACCCTAACCCAAACCCTGACCGTAACCCTAACCCTAACCCTAACGCTAACCCTAACCCTAACCCTAACCCAAACATTATACCTAAAGCTAACCCTAAACCAAAACCTAACAATAAACCTAACCCTAACCCAAACCCTAAACCTAATCCTAACCCTAACAAAAACCCTAACCCTAACGCTAACCAAACCAAATCCTAACCCTTACACTAACCCTAACCCAACCCTAATCCTAAACCAAACTCAAACACTAACCCTAATTCTCACCCTAACCCTAATCGAAAACCTAACACTAACCCTACCCCAAACCATAACTCTATCCCAAAACCTAACCTTAAAACTAAACCAAACCCAAACCTTAACCCTGACACTAACCCTAACCCTAACCCTAACCCAAACACAAACCCTAACCCTAACACAAAACCTAACCCTAAACCAAACCCTAACCCTATCCCTAACCATAAACATAAACCTAAACGAAACCCTAACACAAACGTAAACCCTACCCCTAACCCTAACCCTAATCCTAACCCTAACCCTAACTCTAAACCTAACACTAACCCTAACCCTAACCCAAACGCTAACCTTAAACCTAACTCTAACCCTAACCCAAAATCTAAACCTAACCCTAAGCCTAACCCAAATATTAAGCCCACACCTAACCCTAACCCAAATCCTAACCCTAAACCTAACCCTAGCCCAAACCCTAACCCTAAACCTAACCGTAACACAAACCCTAACCATAACCCAAACCCAAACCCTAATCCAAACACTAACCCTAACCCTAACCCTAACCCTCATCAAAACCCAAACGCAATCCTCACCCTCACCCTAACCCTAACCCAAACCATAACCCTAACCCTAACTCTAACCCAAACCCTAACACTAACCCCAATCCTAAACCTAACCCTAACCCAAACCATAACCCTAACCCTAAATGTAACCCTAACCCTAAACCTAACCCTAACCCAAACCCAAACACTAAACCTAACCCTAACCCTAACCCTAACCCAAACCCTAAACCTAACCCTAACACTAACCCAAACCCTAACCATAACCAGAATCCAAACTATAACACTATCTCTAAACCTAACCCTAACCCTAAACCTAACCCTAACTCACACGCACACCCTAACCCTAACCGTAACCCTAACCCTAACCCTAACACAAACCCTAACCCTAACCCTAACCCTAACCCAAACCCTAACACTAACCCTAACCCTAACCCAAAACCTAACTCTAAACCTAACCCTAACCCTAAACCTAACCCTAACTCATACACACACCCTAACCCTAACCCTAACCTAACCCTAACCCTAACACAAACCCTAACCCTAACCCTAACCCTAACCCTAACCCTAACCCTAACCCTAACCCAAACCCTAACACTAACCCTAACCCAAACCCGAACCCTAACTCTAAACCTAACCCTAACCCAAAACCAAACCCTAACCCTAACCCTAACCCTAACCCTAACCCTAACACAAACCCTAACCCTAACCCTAACCCTAACCCTAACCCTAACGAAAACCCTAACACTAACCCTAACCCTAACCCAAACCCTAACTCTAAACCTAACCCTAACCCAAACCCAAACCCTAACCCTAACCCTAACCCTAACCCAAACCCTAACCCTAACCCTAACCCTAACCCAAACCCAAACACTAAACATAACCCTAATCCTAAGCCAAACCCAAACCCTAAACCTAACCCTAACCCTAACCCTAAAACCGAACACTAAACCTGAACAGAAACCTAACCCTAACACTAACGCTAACCCTAACCCTAAACCCAAACCCTAAACCTAACACTAACCCTAACCCTAAAACCGAACACTAAACCTGAACATAAACCTAACCCTAACACTAACCCTAACCCTAACCCTAAACCCAAACCCTAAACCTAACCCTAACCCTAACCCAAAACCTAACCATAACCAGCATCTAAACTATAACACTATCCCTAAACCTAACCCTAACCCTAAACCTACCCCTAACCCAAACGCACACCCTAACCCTAACCCTAACACTAACCCACCCAAACCCTGACAATAACCCTAGCCCTAACCCAAACATTTAACCTAAAACTAACCCTAACCCTAACCCTAAGACTAAACCTAACCATAACCCAAACATTAACCCTAAACCTAATCCTAACCCTAGACCAAACCCTAAACCTAACCCTAAACCAAGTATTAACACTAAACCTAACACTAACCTAAACCCTAACCCTAAACCTAAAAGTAACCCAAACCCTAACCATAACCATAACCCTAACCCTAACCAAAACCCTAACCCTAAAGCTAACCCAAACATTAACCCTAAACCTAACCCTAACCCAAACCCTAACCCTAAACATAACCCTAGCCCAAACCCTAACCCTAAACCTAACCCTAACACAAACCCTAACCCTATCCCAAACCCAAACACTAACCCTATTCCTAATCACAACCCTAAACCTAACCCTAACCCTAACGGAACCCATAAACATAACCCTATCCCTAAACACAACCCTAACCCAAAACTTAACCCTAAACTTGACCCTAACCCTAACCCTAAAACCGAATACTAAACCTGAACATAAACCTAAACAAAACCATAACCCTAACACTAACCCTAACCCTAACTCTAATCCAAACCCAAACACTAACCCTATACCTAACCCTAAACCAAACCCAAACTCTAACACTGAACTTAACACTAACCCAAACCCTAACGCAAACCCAAACCCTAACCCTAACCCTATCCTTAACAATAACCCAAACCCTAAATCTAACCCAAACCATAACCCTAACCCTAACCCTAAACCAAACACAAACCCTAACCCTAACCTTAACCCTAATCCTAACCCAAACCCAAACCCTAACCCTAAACCTAACCCTAAACCAAACCCTAACCATAACGAGAATCCAAACCATAACACTATCCCTAAACCTAACCCTAACCCTAAACCTAACCCTAACCCAAATGCACACCCTAACCCTAACCCTAACCCTAACCCACCGAAACCCTGACAATAACCCTAACCCTAACCCTAACCCAAACCCTAACTCTAACCCTAACCCTAAACCAAACACAAACCCTAACCTAACCCTAACCCTAACCCTAACCCTAACCCTAACCCAAACCCTAACACTAACCCAAACCCTAACCCAAACCCTGATTCTAAACCTAACCATAACCGAAACCCAAACCCTAACCCTAACCCTAACCCTAACCCTAACCCAAACCCTCACCCTAACCCTAACCCTAACCCAAACCCAAACACTAAACATAACCCTAATCCTAAGCCAAACCCAAACCCTAAACCTAACCCTAACCCTAACCCTAAAACCGAACACTAAACCTGAACATAAACCTAACCCTAACACCAACCCTAACCCTAACCCTAAACCCAAACCCTAAACCTAACCCTAACCCTAACCCAAACCCTAACCATAACCAGCATCTCAACTATAACACTATCCCTAAACCTAACCCTAACCCTAACCCTAACCCTAAACCAAACGCACACCCTAACCCTAACCCTAACCCTAACCCTAACCCTAACCCTAACCCTAACCCTAACCCTAATCCTAATCGTACCCCTAACCCTAAACCTAGCCCTAACCCAAACACTAACCCTACCACTAACCCTAAACCTAACCCTAACCCTAATTCTAACCCTAACCCTACCCATAACCATAACCATAACCCATACCCTAATGCGAGAGTAGCCTTGAACTGTAATGCTCCTGCCTCACCCCCAAGAGTTGAGTTGTAATTTTTTAAGAGCAAATATTGGATTCAGCAACAATGAAAAAGGAAAATATTTTCCCTCATACAAAACGATGTCCAAAGTAGTTTTCTGATTCAAATGTAGCTTATAGTACTTAAGAATCCAATATCAATAATATGGTAATTTCTAGAAAGAATGAGGTTGGTTATTTATGTAATCACGTGCAATCCTGGCAAGAGCTGCAGGACTGGGAAGCAACCTTGGCATGACTTGACCAGGGGAGGCGCACCTGCTCGGAAACTATGATAGACAGGCAGAGCTCTGCAAGTGAGTGCTGAGTGCTATTGGTCAGTCTCGTGTCATTGGTGTCTGATGTGGGCAGGAGTGCTGAGGTCACAGAATCTTGGACTAAGATTCTGGAACTCCAAGAGGCAGTGACCAGGCAAACATTGTTTAGGGTGTTGTTGGTGACAAAGCCCTCTCACATAAGTTGCTGAAACACAGAGGTTTCTCGGTGGTAGGCTCTTGTGTTTGGGTGAACAGTTTGGAGAGATTTAGTTGACTTTAGGTCAAAAATTTAGTGTTTGACAAAAAGAAGCAGCCAGGAGAAGTGGGAGGAGGAGGGGAGAAGGTGGTGTGGCCTGCAGGCCATGCCCAGGCCCTCCACATACAGGACCTCTACTACTAACCCTAATTGCCTACCTCTACTAACCCTAACGCTAACCCTAACCCTAACCCTAACCCTAACCCAAACATTAAACCTAAACCTAACCCTAACCCTAACCCTAAGACTAAACCTAACCATAACCCAAACATTAACCCTAAACCTAACCCTAACCCTAGCCCAAACCCTAACCCTAAACGTAACACTAACACAAACCCTAACCCTAACCCTAAACCAAACCCAAACCCTAACCCTAACCCTAACCCTAACCCAAATATTAACACTAAACCTAACCCTAACCTAAACCCTAACCCTAAACCTAACACGAAACCAAACCCTAACCATAACCATAATCCTAACCCTAACCCAAACCCTAACCCTAAAGCTAACCCTAGCCCAAACCCTAACCCTAAACCTAACCCTAACACAAACCCTAACCCTATCCCAAACCCAAACACTAACCCTAAGCCTAATCCTAACCCTAAACCTAACCCTAACCCTAACGGAACCCATAAACTTAACCCTATCCCTAAACACAACCCTAACCCAAACCTTGACCCTAAACCTGACACTAACCCTAACCCTAAAACCGAATACTAAACCTGAACATAAACCTAAACCAAACCATAACCCTAACACTAACCCTAACCCTAACTCTAATCCAAACCCAAACACTAACCCTATACCTAACCCTAAACCAAACCCAAACCCTAACACTGAACTTAACACTAACCCTAACCCTAACGCAAACCCAAACCCTAACCATAACCCTATCCTTAACAATAAAGCAAACCCTAACACTAAATCTAACAAAACCATAACCCTAACCCTAAACCAAACACAAACCCTAACCCTAACCTTAACCCTAATCCTAACCCAAACCCAAACCCTAACCCTAACCCTAACCCTAAACCAAACCCTAACCATAACGAGAATCCAAACCATAACACTATCCCTAAACCTACCCCTAACCCTAAACCTAACCCTAACCCAAATGCACATCCTAACCCTAACCCCAACCCTAACCCACCCAAACCCTGACAATAACCCTAACACTAACCTAAACCCTAACGCTAATCCTAACCCAAACCCTAACTCTAACCCTAACCCTAAAACAAACCCAAAACCTAACCTAACCCTAACCCTAACAGTAACCCAAACCCTAACCCTAACCCTAACTCAAACCCTAACCCTAACCCTAATCCATACACCAACCCAAACCCAAAACCTAACCGTAACCCTCAACCAAACCATGAACCTAATAGTAATACTAACCCTAACCCAAACCCTGACCGTAACCCTAACCCTAACCCTAACCCAAAACCAAACCCTAATCCTAACCCTAACCCTAACCCTAACCCTAACCCTAACACTCACCCTAACCCAAACGGAAACCCTAAACCTAACCCTAACTCGAACTCAAACCCTAACCCTAACCCTAACCTTAATTCTAACCCTAACCCTAACCCTACCCTAACCCAAACTCTAACCGTAACCGTAACCCTAACCCTAACCCTAACACTAAACCTAAGCCTAGCAATAAACCAAACCCTAACCCCAAACCTAACCGTAACCCAAACCCTAACGCTAAACCTAACCCTAACCCAAAGCCTAACCCTAAACCTAACAGTAACACAAAACCTAACCCTAACCCTAACCCTAACCCTAATCCAAACCCAAATCCTAACCCTAACCCTAACCCTAACACATACCCTAACCGTAACCCTAACCCTAACAAAAACACTAACCCTAACCCTTACCCTAACCCAAACATTTACCCTAAACCTAACCCGAACCCAAACCCTAACCCTAAACCTAACCCTTACCAAAATCCTAACCCTATCCCAAACCCAAACACTAACCCTAAGACTAATCCTAACCCTAACCCTAACCGAACCCATAAACCTAACCCTACCCCTAAACACAACCCTAACCCAAACCTTAACCCTAAACCTGAACCTAACATAAGCCTAACCCTAACCCTAACCCTAAACCCGAACACTAAACCTGAACATAAACCTAACCCAAACCCTAACCCTAACACTAACCCTAACCCTAACTCTAATCCAAAGAGAAACCCTATACCTATACCTAAACTACAACGCTATACCTAACCATAAACCAAACCCAAAGCCTAACACTCAACTTAATACTAACCCTAACCCTAACACAAACCCAAACCGTAACCCTAAACCTAAGCCTAACAATAACCCAAACCCTAACCCTAACCCTAACCCAAACCCTTACCCTAACCCTAACCCTAACCCAAAATAAAACACTAAACCTAACCCTAATTCTAACCCAAACCCAAACCCTAAGCCTAATCCTAATCCTAACCCAAAACCTAACCATAACCAGAATCCAAACTATAACAATATCCCTAAAGTTAACCCTAACCCTAAACCTAAATCTAAGCCAAAGGCACACCCTAAACCTAACTCTAACCCTAACCCTAACCCTACCACAAACCCTAACCCTAACCCTAACCCTAACCCTAACCCAAACCCTAACCCTAACCCAAACCCTAAATCTAACCCTAACCCTAACCCAAACCCAAACCCTAACCCTAACCCTAACCCTAACCCTAAAACTAACCCTAACCCAAACCCTAACCATAACCATAACCCTAACCCTAACCCAAACCCTAACACTAAAGGTAACCCAAACATTAACCCTAAACCTAAACCTAACCCAAACTCTAAACCTAAACCTAACCCTAACCCAAACCCAAACCCTAACCCTAACCCTAACCGTAACCCAAACCCTAACACTAACCCTAACCCCAATCCTTACCCAAACCAAAACCCTAACCCTAACCCTAACCCTAACCCTAGCCCAAACCCAAACCCTAACGCTAACCCTAACCTTAACCCAAACCCAAACCCTAAACCTAACCCTAACCCAAAGCCTAACCATAACCAGAACCCAAACCATAACTCTATCTCTAATCCTAACCCTAACCCTAAACCTAACCCTAAAACAAACGCACACCCTAACCCTAACCCTAACCCAAACCCTATACCTAACCCTAACTCTAACCCAAACATTAACCCTAAACCTAACCCTAACCCAAACCCTAACCCTAACCCTAAACATAACCCTAACCCAAACTCTACCGGTAACCCTAACCCTAACACTAAACCTAAAACTAAACCAAACCCTAAGCCTATACCTAACCCTAACCCTAACCCAAACATTAACCCTAAACCTAACCCTAACCCAAACCGTAACCCTAACCCTAAACCAAACCCTAACCCTAACCATAACCCAAACATTAACCCTAAACCTAACCCTAACCCTAACCCAAACCCTAACCCTAAACCTAACCCTAGCCCAAACCCTAACCCTAAACCTAACCCTAACACAAACCCTAACCCTAACCCAAACCCAAACACAATCCATAACCCTAAACCTAACCCTAACCCAAACTCTAACCGTAACCCTCACCCTCACCCCAACCCTAAACATAACACTAACCCAAACCCTAACCCTAACCCTAACCCTAACCCTAACCCTAACCCAAACATTAAACCTAAAGCTAACACTAAACCAAACCCTAACGATAAACCTAACGCTAACCCAAACCCTAACCCTAATTCTAACCCTAACACAAACACTAAACCTAACGCGAACCAAACCAAATCCTAACCCTTACACTAACCCTAACCCCATCCCTAATCCTAAACCAAACTCAAACACTAACCCTAATTCTCACCCTAACCCTAATCGAAAACCTAACACTAACCCTACCATAAACCCTAACCCTAACCCTAACCCTAACACAAACATTAACCCTAAAGGTAACCCTAACCCTAAACCTAACCCTAGACCAAACCCTAACCCTAAACCTAACCCTAACACAAACACTAACACTAACCATAACCATAACCCATACCCTAATCCCAGGGTAGCCTTGAACTGATAATCCTCCTGCCTCACCCCCAAGAGTTGAGTTATACTTTTTTTAAGAGCAAAGTTTAGATTCAGCAACAATGAAAAAGGAAAATATTTTCCCTCATAGAGAATGATGCCCAAAGAAGTTTTCTAATTCAAATGTAGCTTATAGTATTTAAGAATCCAATATCAATAATATGGTAATTTCTAGAAAGAATGAGGTTGGTTATTTATGTAACCACGTGCAATCCTGGCAAGAGCTGCAGGACTGGGAAGCAACCTTGGAAATGCCTTGACCAGGGGAGGAGCACCTGCTCTGAAGCTGTGATAGACAGGCAGAGCTTTGCAAGTGAGTGCTGAGTGCTATTGGTCAGTCTCCTGTCATTGGTGTCTGATGTGGGCAGGAATGCTGAAGGTCACAGAATCTTGGACTAAGATTCTGGAACTCCAAGAGGGAGTGACCTGGCAAAGCATTCTTTTGGGTGTTGCTAGGTGACAGAGCCCTCTCAGATGAGTTGCTGAAACACAGAGGTTTCTTGGTGGTAGGCTCAAGTGTTTGGGTGACGAGTTTGGAGAGATTTAGTTGACTTTAGGTCAAAGTTCTAGTGTTTGACAAAATGAAGCAGCCAGGAGAAGATGGGAGGAGGAGGGGAGAAGGTGGTGTGTCCTGCTGGACCTGCCCAGGCGGTGCACATATAGGACCTCTACTACAACGCCTACCTCTACTAACCCTAACCCTGACCCTAACCCTAACCCAAGCATTAACCTAAACCTAACCCTAACCCAAACCTTACGCCTAAACCTATCCCTAAACCAAACCCTAACCCTAACCCAAACCCTAACACAAACCCTAACCCTAAACCTAACCCTAAACCTAACCCAAACCCTAACCCTAACCTAACATTAATCCTATACCTAACCCAAACCTAAGCCAAACATTAACCCTAAACCTAACCCTAACCCAAACTCTAAACCTAAACCTAACCCTAACCCAAACCCTAAACCTAACCCTAACCCTAACCCTAACCCTAACCCAAACCCTAACCCTAACCCTAACCCAAACATTAACCCTAAATCTAACCCTAACCCAAACCCTAACCCTAAACCTAACCCTAACCCAATCCCTAACCCTATCCCAAAACCAAACACTAACCCTAAGCCTCATCCTAACCCTAAACCTAACCCTAACCCTAACGGAACCCATAAACATAGCCCTATCCATAAACACAACCCAACCCAAAACTTAACCCTAAACCTGACCCTAACCCTAACCCTAAAACCGAACACTAAACCTGAACATAAACCTAACCCAAACCCTAACCCTAACCCTAACCCTAACCCACACCCTAACACTAAAGCTAACCCAAACATTAACCCTAAACCTAACCCTAACCCAAACTCTAACCCTAAACCTAACCCTAACCCAAACCCAAACCCAAACCCTAACCCTAACCCTAACCGTAACCCAAACCCTAACCCTAACCCTAAACCCAATCCTTACCCAAACCCAAACCCTAACCCTAACCCTAACCCTAACCCTAGACCAAACCCAAACCCTAACCCTAACCCTAACCTAAACCCTAACCCTAAACCTAACACTAACCCAAACCCTAACCATAACCAGAACATAAACCATAACTCTATCCCTAAACCTAACCCTAACCCTAAACCTAACCCTAAACCAAACGGACACCCTAACCCTAACCCTAACCCAAACCCTATACCTAACCCTAAGTCTAACCCAAACATTAACCCTAAACCTAACCCTAACCCAAACCCAAACCCTAACCCTAACCCTAACCCTAACCGTAACCCACCCAAACCCTGACAATAACCCTAACCCTAACCTAAACCCTAACCCTAACCCTAACCCAAACCCTAACTCTAACCCTAACCCTAAACAAAACCCAAACCCTAACCTAACCCTAACCCATACCCCAACCCAAACCCAAAACCTAACCGTAACCCTCAACCAAACCATGAACCTAATCGTAACACTAACCCTAACCCAAACCCTGACCGTAACCCTAACCCTAACCCTAACCCAAACATTAAAACTAAAGCTAACCCTAAACCAAACCCAAACCCTAAACCTAACCCTAACCCAAACCCTAACCATAACCAGAACCCAAACCATATCTCTATCCCTAAACCTAACCCTAACCCTAAACCTAACCCTAAACCAAACGCACACCCTAACCCTAAACCTAACCCAAACCCTATACCTAACCCTAACTCTAACCCAAACATTAACCCTAAACCGAACCCTAACCCAAACCCAAACCCTAACCCTAATCATAACCCTAACGCAAACTTTACCGGTAACCCTAACCCTAACACTAAACCTAACACTAAACCACACCCTAACCCTATACCTAACCCTAACCCTAATCCAAACATTAACCCTAAACCTAACCCTAACCCAAACCCTAACCCTAACACTAACCCTAAACCAAACCCTAACCCTAACCATAAACCAAACATTAACCCTAAACCTAACCCTAACCCTAACCCAAACCCTAACCCTAAACCTAACCCTAGCCCAAACCCTAACCCTAAACCTAAACCTAACACAAACACTAACCCTAACCCAAACCCAAACCCAATCCATAACCCTAAACCTAACCCTAACCCAAACTCTAACCGTAACCCTAACCCTAACCCTAACCCTAACCCTAAACCTAACACTAACCCAAACCCTAACCCTAACCCTATCCCTAACCCTAACCCAAACATTAAACCTAAAGCTAACCCTAAACCAAACCCTAACAATAAACCTAACCCTAACCCAAACCCTAAACCTAATCCTAACCCTAACCCAAACCCTAACCCTAACGCTAACTCAAACCCTAACCCTAACCCTAACCCACACCCCAACCCAAACCCAAAACCTTACCGTAACCTTCACCCAAACCATGAACCTAATCGTAACCCTAACCCTAACCCAAACCCTGACCATAACCCTAACCCTAACCCTAACACTAACACAAACCCTAACCCTAACCCTAACCCTAACCCTAACCCTAACCCTAACCCTAAACCAAACCCTATCCCTAACCCTAACCCTAAACCTAACCCTAATCCTAACGCAAACCAAACCCTAACACTAACCCTAACCCTAACCCTAACCCTAACCATAACCAGAACACAAACCATAACTCTATCCCTAAACCTAACCCTAATCCTAAACCTAACCCTAAACCAAACGCACACCGTAACCCTAATCCAAACGCTAATCCTAACCCTAACCCTAACCCTAACACTAATCCTAACCCTATACCTAACCCAAATTCTAACCTTATCGCAAACACTCACCCTAAACCTAACCTAAACCCTAACCTTAACCCTAACACTAACCCTAACCCAAACCCAAACCCTAATCCTAACACTAACCCTAACCCTAACCCTAACACTCACCCTAACCCAAACGGAAACCCTAAACCTAACCCTAACCCTAACTCAAACCCTAACCCTAACCCTAACTCTAATACAAACCCTAACCCTAACCCTAATCCTAACCCCAACCCTAACCCAAACCATAATCCTAATCCTAATCGTAACCCTAAAACTAAACCTAACCCTAACCCTAACACTAACCCTAACCCTAACCCTAAACCTAACCCTAACCCTAATTCTAACCCTAACCCTAACCCTAACCATAACCATAACCCATACCCTAATCCCAGGGTAGCCTTGAACTGATAATACTCCTGCCTCACCCCCAAGAGTTGAGTTGTACTTTTTTAAGAGCAAAGATTGGATTCATCAACAATGAAAAAGGAAAATATTTTCCCTCATAGAAAACAATGTCCAAAGTAGTTTTCTGATTCAAATGTAGCTTATAGTACTTAAGAATCCAATATCAATAATATGGTAATTTCTAGAAAGAATGAGGTTGGTTATTTATGTAAACATGTGCAATCCTTGCAAGAGCTGCAGGACTGGGAAGCCACCTTGGCATGACTTGACCAGAGGAGGAGCACCTGCTCTGAAGCTATGATAGACAGGCAGAGCTTTGCAAGTTTGTGCTGAGTGCTATTGGTCAGTCTCCTGTCATTGGTGTCTGATGTGGGCAGGAGTGCTGAGGTCACAGAATCTTGGACTAAGATTCTGGAACTCCAAGAGTCAGTGACCTGGCAAAGCATTGTTTAGGGTGTTACTAGGTGACAAAGCCCTCTCAGATGAGTTGCTGAAACACAGAGGTTTCTTGATGGTAGGCTCTAGTGTTTGGGTGACCAGTTGGGAGAGATTTAGTTGACTTTAGGTCAAAGTTCTAGTGTTTGACAAAAAGAAGCAGCCAGGAGAAGATGGGAGGAGGAGGGGAGAAGGTGCTGTGTCTTGCTGGACTTGCCCAGGCCCTGCACATATAGGACCTCTACTACAACGCCTACCTCTACTAACCCTAACCCTAACCCTAACGCAAACTCTAACCGTAACCCTAACCCTAACCCTATCCCTAACCCTAACCCAAACCCTAACCAAAACCTAACCCTAAACCAAAACCTAACCATAACCCTAACCCTAACCCTAACCCTAACCCTAATCCTAACCCACATCCCAACCCAAACCCAAAACCTAACCGTAACCTTCACCCAAACCATGAACCTAATCGTAACCCTAACCCTAACCCAAACCCTGACCATAACCCTAACCCTAACCCTAACCCTAACACAAACCCTAACCCAAACCCTGATCATAACCCTAACCCTAACCCTAACCCTAACCCTAACCGAAACCCTAACCATAACCAGAACACAAACCATAACTCTATCCCTAAACCTAACCCTAACCCTAAACCTAACCCTAAACCAAACGCACACCCTAACCCTAAACCTAATCCAAACGCTAAACCTAACCCTAACCCTAACCCTAAAACAAAACCTAACCCTAACCCAAACACTAACCCTAACCCTAACCCAAACCCTAACCCTAACCCAAACCCTAACCCTAAACCTAACCCTAACCCAAACCCTAACCCTAAACCTAACCCTAACACAACCCCTAACCCTAACCCTAACCCTAACCCTAACCCTAACCCAAACCCTAACCCTAATACTAACATTAACCCTAACCCTAACCCTAACCCTAACCCAAACTCTAACCGTAACCCTAACCCTAACCCTATCCCTAACCCTAACACTAACCCTAACCCAAATATTAACCCTAAACCTAACCCTAACCCAAACCCTAACCATAACCTAACCCTAAACCAAAACCTAACCCTAACCCTAACCCTAACCAAACCATACCCGTAACCCTAATCCTAACCCTTACAATAACTCTAACACAAATATTAACCCTAAACCTAACCGTAACACAAAACCTAACCCTAAGCCTAACCCTAACCCTAACACAAACCCTAACCCTAACCCTAACCCTAATCCTAACCCAAACCCTAACCCTAATACTAACATTAACCCTAACCCTAACCCTAACACAAACTCTAACCGTAACCCTAACCCTAACCCTATCCCTAACCCTAACACTAACCCTAACCCAAATATTAACCCTAAACCTAACCCTAACCCAAACCCTAACCAAAACCTCACCCTAAACCAAAACCTAACCCTAACCCTAACCCTAACCAAACCATAACCGTAACCCTAACCCTAACCCTTACAATAACTCTAACACAAATATTAAACATAAACCAAACCGTAACACAAACCCTAAACCTAAACCTAACCCTAAACCAAACCCTAACACTAAACCTAACCCTAACACAAAACCTAACCCTAACCCTAACCCTAACCCTAACTCTAACCCTAACCCTAACCCAAACCCAAACCCAAACCCTAACCTAACCCTAACCCTAACAATAACCCAAACCCTAACCCTAACGCTAACTCAAACCCTAACCCTAACCCTAACCCACTCCCCAACCCAAACCCAAAACCCTACCGGAACCCTCACCCAACCCATGAACCTAATCGTAACCCTAACCCTAACCCAAACCCTGACCATAACCCTAACCCTAAACCTAACCCTAACACAAACCCTAACCCTAACCCTAACCCTAACCCTAACCCTAACCCTAAACCAAACCCTATCCCTAACCCTAACCCTAAACCTAACCCTAATCCTAACGCAAACCAAACCCTAACACTAACCCTAACCCTAACCCTAACCCTAACCAAAACCCAAACCCTAACCTAACCCTAACCGAAACCCTAACCATAACCAGAACACAAACCATAACTCTATCCCTAAACCTAACCCTAATCCTAAACCTAACCCTAAACCAAACGCACACCGTAACCCTAATCCAAACGCGAATCCTAATCCTAACCCTAACCCTAACACTAATCCTAACCCTATACCTAACCCAAATTCTAACCTTATCTCAAACACTCACCCTAAACCTAACCTAAACCCTAACCTTAACCCTAACACTAACCCTAACGCAAACCCAAACCCTAATCCTAACACTAACCCTAACCCTAACCCTAACCCTAACCCAAAACCAAACCCTAAACCTAACCCTAACCCTAACCGAAACCCTAACCATAACCAGAACACAAACCATAACTCTATCCCTAAACCTAACCTTAACCCTAAACCTAACCCTAAACGAAACGCACACCCTAACCCTAACCCTAATCCAAACGCTAATCCTAACCCTAACCCTAAACCTAACACTAATCCTAACCCTATCCCTAACCCAAATCCTAACGTTATCGCAAACACTCACCCTAAACGTAACCTAAACCCTAACCCTAACACTAACCCTAACCCAAACCCAAACCCAATCCCTAATCCTAACACTAACCCGAACCCTAACCCTAACACTCACCCTAACCCAAATGGAAACCCTAGACCTAACCCTAACCCTAACTCAAACCCTAACCCTAACCCTAACTTTAATACAAAACCTAACCCTAACCCTAATCCTAACCCCAACCCTAACCCAAACCATAACCCTAATCCTAATCGTAACCCTAAAACTAACCCTAACTCTAACCCAAACACTAACACTAACCCTAACCCTAACCCTAACCCAAACATTAAGCCGAAACCTAACCCTAACCCTAAACCTAACCCTAACCCAAACCCTAACCCTATCCCAAAACCAAACACTAACCCTAAGCCTAATCCTAACCCTAAACCTAACCCTAACCCTAACGGAACCCATAAACATAACCCTATCCATAAACACAACCCAACCCAAAACTTAACCCTAAACCTGACCCTAACCCTAACCCTAAAACCGAACACTAAACCTGAACATAAACCTAACCCAAACCCTAACCCTAACCCTAACACTAACCCTAACCCTAACCCTAACCCAAACATTAAGCCGAAACCTAACCCTAACCCTAAACCTAACCCTAACCCAAACCCTAACCCTATCCCAAAACCAAACACTAACCCTACGCCTAATCCTAACCCTAACCCTCACCCTAACCCTAACGGAACCCATAAACATAACCCTATCCATAAACACAACCCAACCCAAAACTTAACCCTAAACCTGACCCTAACCCTAACCCTAAAACCGAACACTAAACCTGAACATAAACCTAACCCAAACCCTAACCCTAACCCTAACCCACACCCTAACACTAAAGCTAACCCAAACATTAACCCTAAACCTAACCCTAACCCAAACTCTAACCCTAAACCTAACCCTAACCCAAACCCAAACCCAAACCCTAACCCTAACCCTAACCGTAACCCAAACCCTAATCCTAACCCTAAACCCAATCCTTACCCAAACCCAAACCCTAACCCTAACCCTAACCCTAACCCTAGACCAAACCCAAACCCTAACCCTAACCCTAACCTTAACCCAAACCCAAACCCTAACCCTAACCCTAACCCAAACCCTAACCATAACCAGAACATAAACCATAACTCTATCCCTAAATCTAACCCTAACCCTAAACCTAACCCTAAACCAAACGGACACCCTAACCCTAACCCTAACCCAAACCCTATACCTAACCCTAAGTCTAACCCAAACATTAACCCTAAACCTAACCCTAACCCAATCCCAAACCCTAACCCTAAC
Organism: Eospalax fontanierii; assembly: GCA_035773235.1. NCBI lineage: Eukaryota > Metazoa > Chordata > Mammalia > Rodentia > Spalacidae > Eospalax > Eospalax fontanierii. The sequence goes on from CM069551.1 coordinate 7,670,393, forward strand.
CCTAACCCTAACCCACCCAAACCCTGACAATAACCCTAACCCTAACCTAAACCCTAACCCTAACCCTAACCCAAACCCTAACTCTAACCCTAACCCTAAACAAAACCCAAACCCTAACCTAACCCTAACCCATACCCCAACCCAAACCCAAAACCTAACCGTAACCCTCAACCAAACCATGAACCTAATCGTAACACTAACCCTAACCAAAACCCTGACCGTAACCCTAAACCTAACCCTAACCCAAACATTAAAACTAAAGCTAACCCTAAACCAAACCCAAACCCTAAACCTAACCCTAACCCAAACCCTAACCATAACCAGAACCCAAACCATATCTCTATCCCTAAACCTAACCCTAACCCTAAACCTAACCCTAAACCAAACGCACACCCTAACCCTAAACCTAACCCAAACCCTATACCTAACCCTAACTCTAACCCAAACATTAAGCCTAAGCCGAACCCTAACCCAAACCCAAACCCTAACCCTAACCATAACCCTAACGCAAACTTTACCGGTAACCCTAACCCTAACACTAAACCTAACACTAAACCACACCCTACCCCTATACCTAACCCTAACCCTAATCCAAACATTAACCCTAAACCTAACCCTAACCCAAACCCTAACCCTAACCCTAACCCTAAACCAAACCCTAACCCTAACCATAAACCAAACATTAACCCTAAACGTAACCCTAACCCTAACCCAAACCCTAACCCTAAACCTAACCCTAGCCCAAACCCTAACCCTAAACCTAAACCTAACACAAACACTAACCCTAACCCAAACCCAAACCCAATCCATAACCCTAAACCTAACCCTAACCCAAACTCTAACCGTAACCCTAACCCTAACCATAACCCTAACCCTAAACCTAACACTAACCCAAACCCTAACCCTAACCCTATCCCTAACCCTAACCCAAACATTAAACCTAAAGCTAACCCTAAACCAAACCCTAACAATAAACCTAACCCTAACCCAAACCCTAAACCTAATCCTAACCCTAACACAAACCCTAACCCTAACGCTAACCAAACCAAATTCTAACCCTTACACTAACCCTAACCCCAACCCTAATCCTAAACCAAACTCAAACACTAACCCTAATTCTCACCCTAACCCTAATCGAAAACCTAACACTAACCCTAACCCAAACCATAACTCTACCCCAAAACCTAACCTTAAACTAACCCAAACCCAAACCTTAACCCTGACACTAACCCTAACCCTAACCCTAACCCAAACCCAAACCCTAACCCTAACACAAAACCTAACCCTAAACCAAAGCCTAACCCTATCCCTAACCCTAACCATAAACCTAAACGTAACCCTAACATAAACGCAAACCCTACCCCTAACCCTAACCCTAACCCTAACCCTACCACAACCCCTACCCCTACCCCTACACCTACCCCTAACCCAAACCCACACACTAACCATCACCCTAATCCTAACCCAAACCCAAACCCTAATCCTAACCCTAACCCTAACACAAAACCTAACCATAACCAGAATCTAAACTATAACACTATCCCTAAACCTAACCCAAACCGTAAACCTAACACTAACCCAAACGCACACCCTAACCCTAACCCTAACCCTAACCCTAACCCTAACACAAACCCTAACCCAAACCCAAACCCTAACCCTAACCTAACCCTAACCCAAACCCTAACACTAACCCTAACCCAAAACCAAACCCTAACCCTAACCCTAACCCTAACCCTAATCCTAACCGTAACCCAAACCATAACTCTATCCCTAACCCTAACCCTAACCCTAATCCTAACCCTAACCCAAACCCTAACCCTAAACTTGAACTAAACTTAACCCTAACCCAAACGCTAACCCGAACCCTAACGCTAACCCTAACCTAATCCTAAACCTAACCTTAACCCAAATCCCAAACTTATCGAAAACCCTCACCCTAAACCTAACTCAAATCCTAACACTAAACCTAACCCTAACCCTAAACCTAACTCAAATCCTAACACTAAACCTAACCCTAACCCTAAACCTAACTCAAATCCTAACACTAAACCTAACCCTAACCCAAACACTAACCCTAACCCTAACCCTAAACCTAACCCTAACCCTAA